>CM063187.1:53917500-54285000 GCA_031835075.1 Saguinus oedipus | reverse complement strand
TCCCCCATGGCACTCCAGCCTGGACAACAAGAGCAAAACTCCATCTCTAAATAAATAAATACATAAAAATAAAAGCTTGTTTGTTGAAGGCACCAGGTCTCCATAACTACTCATCCAGCACTCACACAATTCAGGGTGATGGGTAATCTGTCCTTGCAAATGTTGACCTTTCTTTTTTTTTAAGACGGGGTTTCACCTTGTTGGTCAGGCTGGTCTTGAACTCCTGACCTCTGGTGATCCGCCCGCCTTGGCCTCCAGAGTGCTTGGATTATAGGTATGAGCCACTAAGCCCAGCCTGCAAATGACTTTGACATAATCGTTAAGATTTTGTTTTTAATTTTTTTATTTTGAGTTTTGTTTTTCTTCTTTTTGTCTTTTTTTAATATGTTTTTGATCATTAATATTTCTGAAATGTTTTTTGAATCAGGCTCTGTCCTAAGAAATACTATTAAGCAATTAAGACATCTTTACCTCAACATCTAAAACCAGCCACTACAGAGCTTTCTCTGTTCTATTTCCCCTGTTGGGGTAAACCAACACCCAAAATAGTAAGAGACCAGCCTGTCGTCTTCCTTCTCTCCAGCAGCCACTCAGGTAAGCGGACCTTTGGCAGACTCCACTCTTCACGGTGGAGCTTCCATGAGGAAGGGAGCAGAGAGCACTGAGGGGAAGGTCCCTTCTCCTGCTGGCATTTGTACTACCCCAGAGCCCTGAAGCCACTCTCCCTGGCTAACCCAATCATGGTGTAATCACATTTAAGCTAATTACCTCTCCCTCTTTCTCCATTTGTTAGTTATTCTGTTGCTAGCGCTTTCATTTTTTAAAACCTGTGTTCATCCAAAACGAATAATATAATTTGCTGTTTGCCCTTCCCATAATGTTTAGTATAACCTAGAAATATGTATTTTGAACAACGTACACGATTTTCTGCATGTCTACAATGTTCATACATAAATCCGCATCTCAGCTGTCCAATTCCCTATCTCGAAACGGGATGGGCAGCCCAGTCTCCCCGTGGCAGGGAGCTCAGTGGAAACCAGGACTGGAGATTCTGGCCTTTGTGGGACCAAGGATAAGTGAGGCCTAAGAACAGCCTGGCTCACTGCAAGTCCAGGAATGGACTAGAGCGTGCGGTGTGGCTAAGGGGGGTGGGTCACCCAAACTCTTTATATATCCAAGGAATAAAAGCCCGCCTCAGATGGGGAGAACTGCAAGAAGCCAACTGTCAATTCCAGGGACAGCGTCCGGGAGAGTCAGTGGATCTTGCTTTTAATTCCTAATGGGAACAGAAAGGCAAGCAGGCCTCCAGTGTGTGGACAGAGGCTCAGTACCTCACCGGGGTTTAGAGACCCGAGGTCTGTGCAGCACTTGGGGATTGAGGATGGAGCGTAGACTCGCCTCTCTGCAGAGAAGAGATGGCAGTTGATACAGTTCGGATGTGTGTCCCCGCCCACATGTCCTACTGAAATGTCATCCCCAGTGTTTGACCTGGGGCTGGGTGGGAGGTGATTAGATCATGGGGGTCGTTTTCTCATTAATTGCTTAGCATGCTCCCCCGTGGTTGTGTCCTTTCCAGAGTGAGTGAGATCTTATAAGATCTGGGCATTTAAAAGTGTGTGGCTCCTGCGTCCTCACTCGATTTTGCCGTGCTAAATGCCTCATTCTTCTTTGCCTTCCACCATGAGTAAGAGCTCCCTGAGGGCTCCTCAGAAGCAAAAGCTGCCATGCTTCCTGTACAGCCTGCCAAAACGTGAGCCAATGGATCCTCTTTTCTTTATATACGACCCAGCCTCAGGTATTTCTTTATAGCAATGCAAGAACAGCCTGATACCGGAGTGTTCCCAAGAATTCTCACAGAGAGATATCGGGGTGTGGGGTCCATCCGTCCTATTCAGGTGGGTTTCTTACCCAAGCCTTCCCCAACCTCTCCTGTGACAAAGAACAGCCGTCCTTTCTGCATTCAAGGTCCTTCTGCCTGTGGGTGCAGTGGTGGCGTGAGGAAGAGAATACTGAGGTCAAAATGTATATTCTCAAAACTCACATGGGATTTCTCAGGATAATCTCATCTGAGGAAGAAACGGGGAAAATGAAGAGGAAGAAGAGAAGGATTAGGAGACGGGAACAACTCAGGTATTCTCAGGTTCGCGTCCTGCCATGTCCTGTGGGTCAGTAGCTTGTTCTCTTTTTCTCTGAAAACACCATGTTTTTGTTTGGTTTTTCATCAGGAAGAAATTGGCTTCCATTCAAAACATCCAAAAGCTGATATTGCACACAAAGCTTTAGGAGGTCGAGTTACCACTGTCATGAGTGGAACTGCTGGAAATGTTTCCTGAAACATTTTTATTTGCATTAATATTCTACCTCCCCTACATTTATATTAAAAATCCATATACAATGATTCAGTTAGGCAGGAGGAATAATTTTTTTGAGATGTGGTAGAGCAGTGTGACTATGGTTAAAAATAAGGAATATTATTAACATGCAAAAGTGGAAAGAGTGGATTTCAATTGTTCTCACCAAAAAAAGTGTTAAGTAGGTCAGTAATGGATATGTTAATATGATCAGCTTTAAATTTCCACAGCATACGCATATATCAAATTAGCACAATACACCCAGTAAATATATACAATTATTATTTATCCATTAAATTTGCTTTTTAAAATTCGCACATAAATGAAAATGGAAAAACAGCAGTAGCCGATTCCTGCACCGAATTCTTTCACCCCCAATCACATACGATGTCCTGTGTGACCCTATGCCAAAATAAAATCTCGTGTTTAGCTCTATCAATTATGGGAAAGAGTAGCTTTTTTACACAAAGATGTTTCCAATTACAGCGGATTTTTTATTGCAAATATTTAATAGATTCAAATAGGTTCCTAAGGCGTCTATGACTTATAAGTTTATGTAATTTCCTTGTAATTGACAAATAGCTCTTGGGCATACTCACGGGGCACGTGGAGACCTCAGTGTAGGTTTAATTGGTAGTGACTAGGTTAGGGTATTACATGTCCAGTATTCACGTCTGGGCGTCGGGGATACTCACTCTCTTCCCTCTAGCTACTGGAAATCCTCCGTCATTGTTAACGATAGCCATCCTGCAGTGTCATGGAGCACAACACGGTGGGTTCCTAGGCGCGCTCTCCAGCCTGGACGAGCTGGGGGCGTCTCCTGGCAGGACTGAGCCACGTGGGCGTGGATTGCACAGGGTCCACGGATCCATAGACTTCAAAAGCCCCACCCAGATCCTCCGCACTTACCTCCTGCAGAGCACCCTGCAGAGCACCGACAGACCTGCTCTGCAATGCAAGCGCGGGTCTGCTTAGACGTCCTGAGCAATTTTTTGCACCTGGAGCTGGAAGGGAAGTTTGCAAATGAGGAAGTCAGTGGTTCGAAGTCCCATTTCATGAGGAGGTTCCTTCCCCCTCCGGGGGAGGGCGCTCCTGCCCGGCGTTTGCAGCAGCGACTTCCTGGCTGATTCCCAGGTTGATACGCGCCCCGTCGATTTCCTGTGGCTGGGCGGTGCACGACTCTGGTGTGAACGCCTTGTTTACCCCTCTTCCGCTTGGGCTGGAACTCCCAGAGCTGGAGGCCGGGCAGCCACGGCTGCGAACTCAACACCAGCACGTTTTTAGAACTGGAAGACCAAACTCTGAGGTTGATGCCTGGGTTTTTAAAAACTACTTAAAAACTCTATTCCAGGCCGGGCGCGGTGGATCAAGCCTGTAATCCCAGCACTTTGGGAGGCCGAGGCGGGTGGATCACGAGGTCAAGAGATGGAGACCATCCTGGTCAACATAGTGAAACCCCGTCTCTACTACAGATACAACAATTAGCTGGGCATGGTGGTGCGTGCCTGTAATCCCAGCTACTCAGGAGGCTGAGGCAGGAGAATTGCCTGAACCCAGGAGGCGGAGGTTGCGGTGAGCCGAGATCGCGCCATTGCACTCCAGCCTGGGTAACAAGAGCGAAACTCTGTCTCAAAACAAAACAAAACAAAACAAAACAAAAAACTCTATTCCAGGTGGTGGGCTCACTCGAAAAGCAAAGATAGGGCCGGGCGCGGTGGCTCATGCCTATAATCCCAGCACTTTGGGAGGCCGAGACGGGTGGATCACGAGGTCAAGAGATCGAGACCATCCTGGTCAACAAAGTGAAACCCCGTCTCTACTAAAAATACAAAAAAAAAAAAAAAAAAAGATTAGCTGGGCATGGTGGTGCGCGCCTGTATTCCCAGCTACTAGGGAGGCTGAGGCAGGAGAATTGCTTGAACCCAGAAGGCGGAGGTTGCGGTGAGCCGAGATCCTGCCATTGCACTCCAGTCTGGGTAACAACAGCGAAACTCCGTCTCAAAAAAACGAACAAACAAACAAAGATAGGGGGCCAGGCGCAGTGGCTCACGCCTGTAATCTCAACACTTTGGGCAGAGCATCTGAGGTCAGAAGTTCAAGACCATCCTGGCCAATATGAAAAAATCCGGTCTCTACTAAAAATAAAAAAAAATCAGCTGGGCTGGGTGGTGGGCCTGTAATCCCAGCTACTCGGAGAACTCAGGAGGGGGAGGTTCCAGTGAGCAGACATCGCACCATTGGTCTCCAGCCTGGGCAACAAGAATGAAAATGACACTTCAATAGAAGATGTGGGTGGGGACACACATCAAAACTGTATCAACTGCCATCTCTTCTCTGCAGAGAGGCGAGTCTACGCTCCATCCTCAATCCCCAAGTGCTGCATAGACCTCGGGTCTCTAAACCCCTGTGAAGTGCTGAGCCCCTGTCCACACCCTGGAGGCCTGCTTGCCTTTCTGTTGCCATCAGGGATTAAAAGCAAGATCCGCTGACTCTCCCGGACGCTGTCCCTGGAATTGACAGTTGGCTTCTTGCAGTTCTCCCCATCTGAGGCGGGCTTTTATTCCTTGGATATATAAAGAGTTTGGGTGACCCACCCCCCTTAGCCACACCGCACACTCTAATCCATTCCTGGACTTGCAGTGAGCCAGGCTGTTCTCAGGCCTCACTTATTCTGGCCCCACAAAGGCCAGAATCTCCAGTCCTGGTTTCCACTGAGCTCCCTGCCATGGGGAGACTGGGCTGCCCATCCCCTTGCCAGATAGGGAAGAGACAGCCGGGATGTGGATTTATGTATGAACATTGTAGACATGCAGAAAATCGTGTATGTTGTTTAAAATACATAGTTCTACGTTATACTAAAAATTATGGGAAGGGCAAACAGCAAATTATATTATTTGTTTCGGATGCACACAGGTGTAAGAAAATGAAAGTGCTAGCAACAGAATAACTAACAAATGGAGAAAGAGGGAGACGTAATTAGCTTATATGTGATTACACCGAAATTAGGTTAGCTGGGGGAGTGGCTTTGGAGCTCTGGGGTAGTATAAATGCCAACAGAAGGGACCTTCCAGCTCCTCTCATCACCCTGTTCTCATTTGCCTCCCAGGCACACGACATGCACACAGTTCCTTCCATCGTTCCCACCCCCATCTCCACCTTGGGTCACTGACTACTCCCAGGACCTGTGCACTCCACCTGTTACCTCCTTTCCCCTCATTTTCTTCAGTCTTCCTCATTCATTAAGCCTCCTGTGCCTTGAACCCTCTCCTGCTGTTTACCCTACTTCCCTCATTATCTCTATATCCCCGTCACTCCCTTTGTTCCATGACCCTGGCACCCCTTGTCCCCACAGCATCTAGTATTCCCCGTACGTTTAGCTCCTTGCATGCTTTTCTCCATGCACCCTTAAAACCCGCAGCGTCCTCTACCATCTGAAATTAACCTCCTTGTGACTTTTGAGCCTCTGTGCTCTGTTTCCTGTTCACTATCAAGCCCCTGCATTGACAGGTGATCTGCCTCAACGACGTCCTTTTCAAGAGCCCCCGTATTTACCCTATGTCACAAACCTGTGCATTGTCACACTGTCACAAACCCATGCAACGTCAGACCCTCCATCACACGTCCATGCCGTGTCAACCCAAAGACTCCAACTTTTCTACTTAATACCTTGGCCCAAAGTAGCAACGTGCACATCATTTTATACATGGCACATGGTGATGTCATCATCATGAGTCATGCAAAGTGAGAAGAAGTATAAAGGCTGAATCATCGTAGGGGCACGGATGCCACTATTCTCCAGATAGGAACCTGCTCTCAAGATCCGTATGCGGCCAGGCGTGGTGGTTTACGCCTGTAATCCCAGCACTTTGGGAGGCTGAGGTGGGTGGATCATGAGGTCAGGACTTTGAGACCAGCCCGGCCAACAAGGTGAAACCCCGTCTCTACTAAAATAACAAAAATTAGTTGGGCATGGTGGTGCGCGCCTGTAGCCCCAGCTACTTGGAAGGCTGAGGCAGAAGAATCACTTGAACCTGGGAGGTGGAAGTTGCGGTGAGCTGAGATCGTGCCACTGCACTCCTGGGTGACAGAGTGAGACTCTGTCTCAAAAAAAAAAAAAAGAAAAAAAGGAAAAAAATACATATGCATGTGCTGACTTCGAGTTTGGTTTTTAAAGGCTAGTGGGACTTCGTGAGTCTGTGTGAGTGCAGGGCATAGTGGGCGTGTTTGAATATGACTGTGCATTTGTGTTTGGTGGGTGCGTGGATGGGTGTGAGCCTGTGATGGAATGTGCATGTGAGGGTGAGTGTCTGGCTGTGTGAGCGTATGTGACGTTCCTTTGATTTGTGCTGCTGTGCATGTCTGTAAGTGTGTACGTGTGTGTGAATATACGTATGTATGTGTGGTAGGGGTTGTTCACCTATGGTTCTAATCCCTAAGGCAGAAACTGAGATGCACTGAAAGGAAGGCCTGAATAAAATGAACATTTGTTTGTAGGAAAAAACAAAGCATTAATTTGAATTCACATTTTATATTTCTTAATTTATTCCAAGAGCAACCAGTGATCATTACTGAAGATTCAGGGGAAAAACACACACACACACACACACACACACACACACACATACACACACAGAAATTGTAGAGGACGGTGGTGACCATCCAACGCTTTTTGTTTTTTTTTTTTTGAGACGGAGTTTCGCTGTTGTTACCCAGGCTGGAGTGCAATGGCACGATCTCGGCTCACTGCAACCTCCACCTCCTGGGTTCAGGCAATTCTCCTGCCTCAGCCTCCCGAGTAGCTGGGACTACAGGCACACACCACCATGCCCAGCTAATTTTTGTATTTTTAGTAGAGACGGGGTTTCACCATGTTGACCAGGATGGTCTCCATCTCTTGACCTCGTGATCCACCCGCCTCGGCCTCCCAAAGTGCTGGGATTACAGGCATGAGCCACTGCGCCCGGCCCATCCAAAGCTCTTGAATCGAGTAAGTATCATTTGCTTTCCTGGATTGATCAAGGAGTGACTTTTGAGCCATCTGATCCACATCAACTAGATTCCAAATTAATTGGGATTGAGCGGTTGGCATCCTGCTTGTCCTTCTACTCGTATCCCTTTGAGAATCCTCCTTAGGGACTCTGTCTGGGTTCACTTCTCTGCACGCAACCTAATGATGCTCAGCTCAGCGGCATGAAGATTAGGAAGGAACTAGCTTTTGGGCAGAACTTCCCAGCAAAGCAGAGCATCTGGGAGCACATGTCCCTCACTGCTCATGTCTCACAGGTCAGAACTCGGCGTTTCCTGCTGCCTCCATCTGAGACTGGCTCCCTCCAGGGGAATGGAGAAGAACAAGCCCCTCCCAAACATTCCTCATAGTCTCTGAAGAGATGAGAGCCAGAAACTTGTCATTGCTTTTGGTGATTAGCAACTGGGAAACAAGCGTTGTTCCGAAACGTCCTCAGCTCCCCAAGGCTACAGACTTGGGTCTTTGCCCAAGAAAAGATCTCAGCTTGGGGACGGGGTAATGCAAATATACGGCAGATAAATATTAGTTACTGCATGTATTGCCTAGTAAACCAGGAAATGTATGATTCCCTGTGCAGATTTTTATCCCACAAAGTGAAATTTCAAAGGCAAAAAGGAAAAATGTGTTTTCTCAAGGCACCTCTGAATTCTCCTTGTCCAAAGTGAGTTACAAAGATGTACAGAGAAATGACCTCAAGTTCTGTCCTTTGTCCCATATCTGTGAAGACAAGCTATCAATTTACATTGCCCAGGTGAAATTCAACAGAACTGTCTTAGGGTACAGATTTTGGGGCCCACAAGGGATTTCCTTGTGGGCAAATAGTGAGGGGGGCTGTGTAGCACTTTTTTTTTTTTTTTTTTGAAATGGAGTCTCACTCTGTTGCCAGGCTGGAGTGCAGTGGCATAATCTTGGCTCACTGCAACCTTCACCTCCCGGGTTCAAGCAATTCTCCTGCTACAGCCTCCCAAGTAGCTTGGACTGCAGGCACGTTCCATCATACCCAGCTAAATTTTTTTGGTATTTTTAGTAAAGACAGGGTTTCACCATGTTGACCAGGATGGTCTCAGTCTCCTGACCTTGTCTCCAAGGCCCACCTTGGCCTCCCAAAGTGCTGGGATTACAGGTGTGAGCCACCGCAACCAGCCTATGTAGCACTTTAAAAAAAAATCTTCGTAGCTATCTTATTTAGGAAAAAGTTGGGAGGCAGATTTGCATAATGCAGTCCCCAGCTTGACTCTTCCCTTTGGCTTAGTGAGTTGACCATCAGAAACTGTAGTATAAGAGAAGACTGTATTTTTTTTTAATTTTACTTTAAGTTCTGGGTTACATACGCAGAACATGCAAGTTTGTCGCACAGGTATACATGTGCAATGGCAGTTTGCTGCACCTATGAACCTGTCACCCAGGTTTTAAACCCCACATGCATTAGGTATTTGTCCTAATGCTCTTCCTTCCCTTGTTCCCTAGCCCGACAGGCCTCAGCGTGTGATGCTCCTCTCCCTGTGTCCATGTGTCCTCAGTGTTCAACTTCCACTTATGAGTGAGAACATTCAGTGTTTGTTTTTTTGTTCCTGTGTTGGTTTGCTGAGAATGATGGCTTCCACCTTCATCCATTTTCCTGCAAAAGACATGAACTCATTCTTTTTATGGCTGCATAGTATTCCATGGTATGTATGTGCCACATTTTCTTTATCCAGTCTACCATTGATGGACATTTGGGTTGGTTCCAAGTCTTTGCTATGTGAATAGTGCTGCAATAAACATACATGTACATGCATCTTTACAGTAGAGTGATTTATAATCCTTTTGATATATACCCAGTAATGGAATTGCTGGGCCAAATGGTATTTCTGGTTCTAGATCCTTGAGGAATCACCACGCTGTCTTCCACAATGGTTGAACTAATTTACACTCCCATCAACAGTGTAAAAGCATTCTTATGTCTCCATATCCTCACTAGCATCTATTGTTTAAAGAAGATTGTAGTTATAAGCCACTCAGTTTGGGGGTACTTTTTTATGTGGAAAGATATAACTAGTACAGCCTATGAGCCATCAATGCCACTTTTCAGAGACATCCAGAGAACACATACATGTTCAAAATTCGAGAAGTACTTTGATAGATTAGTACCTTAGGGCTAACATATAAAAATAAAACGGGCTGGGCGCAGTAGCTCACACCTGTAATCCCAGCACTTTGGGAGATCCAGGTGGGCAGATCACTTGAGGTCAGGAGTTCATGACCAGCCAGGTCAACATGGGGAAACTGCGCCTCTACTGAAAATACAAAAAATAGCAGGGCATCATGGCACATGCCTGTAATCTCAGGTACCTTAGAGGCTGAGGCAGGAGAATCGTTTGAATCCAGGAGGCAGAGGTTGCAGTGAACCGAGATCATGCCACTGCACTCCAACCTGGACGACAGAGCAAGACTCTGTCTCAATACATAAATAAATAAATAAATAAATAAAACAGTGAAAGTCTAAAATGAGGAAGCTATTAAATAAACTCTGGTACATTCATGTTCTTTAATATTAGAAAATATCCCCAGAAAGTACTTGTGATTAAGAAAATCAATTGGCAGTATTTATGTGAAATATTATTTATGTGAAATAAACACTGCCTGTTAATGGCGAGCGCAATGGCAAGATCTGGGGAGGGTTAATTCTGTACTGCCTGTTACTATACATACTGTCCTCCACCTTAAATATGTATTAAGTGGTCTGGAAAGATACAGCTCAAATTAATGAAGGGATATGTTGATTCAAAACCGGTGTGAAACAAGGAATAATTGGTGGAACGCATTACCATCCACATTCCTTATGTATTTTACAAAATTGTTCCCAATATGAGTTATCAAGCAGAGTGAAAATTTAAAAGATTGTTACCCAGGCTGGAGTGCAGTGGCGCAATCTCGGCTCACCACAACCTCCACCTCCTGGGTTCAGGCAATTCTCCTGCCTCAGCCTCCTGAGTAGCTGGGATTACAGGCAAGTGCCACCATGCCCAGCTAATTTTTTGTATTTTTAGTAGAGATGGGGTTTCACCATCTCTGCTAATGTTGACCGGGATGGTCTCAATCTCTTGACCTCGTGATCCACCCGCCTCGGCCTCCCAAAGTGCTGGGAGATTACAGGCGTGAGCCACCATGCCTGGCCTCTTTTTTTTTTTCTTTTTCGAGAAGGAGTCTAGCTCTGTCATCCAGGCTGGAATTCAGTGGAGCGATCTTGCCTCACTACAACCCCCGCCTCCCAGGTTCAAGCAATTCTCCTGCCTCAGCCTCCTGAGTAGCTGGGGTTACAGGTGTGTGCCACCATGCCTGGCTAATTTTTGTATTTTTAGTAAAGACAGCCTGTGTTGGCCAGTCTGGTCTTGAACTTCTGACCTCATGATCCGCCTGCCTAGGCCTCCCAAAGTGCTGGGATTACAGGTGTGAGCCACCGTGCCCAGCCCCAAAAAATGACATAATCTTAGGACATGTGCATTTTTTTTTCTCTTTTATTATGTAAGATGGGTTTTTTTTTTTAATTTTTATTGCATTTTAGGTTTTGGGGTAGACATGTGCATTTTGAAGCTTTCAGCAGAAAAATCAGAGGACAAAATTCTCACACTTCCCTTCTGACAGCCTTACATGTGGCTATATCCCCATCCAGGGGAGTCAGACTCCCCAACCTACAGCTTTTATGTTCTGCCATCAAGAACCATGCCCATACACTTAAAAAAATTTTAATACATATATGTAAAATAAATAGAATTTTATACATGTGTATGTTTATATGTAAATATATATGTATTTTGATGCTAAAATGCACTCATTTTTTTTCACCCGTCACCTGTTATCAGATGTAATTTCCAGTCATGAAAACAGAGACCCAGAGAGGCAGTGGATAAACCTTGGTTTACTCAGATTCTACTTTATGGGCTCATCTTCTGTTGGGGAGCCCCCAATTATAAGTATCCTCTCTGGGCCCAAGAGAAATCACTTCAGTGGGCCAGAAGAATTGCTGAGCACATGTAATGTTCAAAATACTCTTCAAGGCTGGGCACGGTGACTCATGCCTGTAATCCCATCACTTTAGGAGGTCGACACGAGCAGATCACGAGGTCAAGAGATCGAGACCTCCTGGCTAACATGGTGAAACCCCGTCTCTACTAAAAATCCAAAAAACAAGCTGGGCGTGGTAGGGTGTGCCTGTAGTCTCAACTACTTGGGAGCCTGAGGCAGGAGAATCGCTTGAACCCAGGAGGTGGAGGTTGCAATGAGCCGACATCGTGCCACTGCACTCCAGCCTGGTGACAGAGCAAGACTTCGTCTCAAAAAAAAAAACAACTCTTCGGAATAACCGAGAATAAAGACTTTACAAACTGAAGGCCAGATGCGGTTGCTAACAGCCTATAACCTCAGCACATAGTGAGGTCCAGGTGGGCGGATCACATGAGCTCAGGAGTTCGAGACCAGCCTGGCTAACATGGTGAATCCTCATCTCTATTAAAAATACAAAAAATTAGCTGGGCATGGTGCTGGTTGCCTGCAATTCCATCTACTCGGGAGGCTGAGGCAGGAGAATCACTTGACCCAGGAGGCGGAGGTTGCCATGAGCTGAGATTGTGCCATTGTAACTCCAGCCTGGGAAACAGAGAAAAACTCCCTTTCAAAATAATAATAATAAAATAATGATATATTAGTAATTAATAACTTAGGCAAAACACAAAATACCAACTCTAATAAATCCAGTACTTGGATTTATAATTTATCTCAAGAAGTGTGCATTAGAATAATAAACCAAAGGAAGGAAAATACATTTGTATGGATACAAGCAGAAATGTTTGTTCTTTTAAAGCCTAGCCTCAGCCCTCCACCTGCACAGGCCAGGGTCTGGCTCCATAAATTCTCTGGAACTCGGCTGGGTGCGGTGGCTCAAGCCTGTAACCCCAGCACTTTGGGAGGCTGAGGCGGGTGGATCACGAGGTCAAGAGATCGAGACCATTCTAGTCAACATGGTGAAACCCCGTCTCTACTAAAAATACAAAAAAATTAGCTGGGCATGGTGGCGCGTGCCTGTAATCCCAGCTACACAGGAGGCTGAGGCAGGAGAATTTCCTGGACCCAGGAGGCGGAGGTTGCGGTGAGCAGAGATCACGCCATTGCACTCCAGCCTGGGTAAAGAGCGAAAATCCGTCTCAAAAAAAATAAAAAAAAATTCTCTGGAACTCAGCCCGTGGAGCATCTCTGCCTCCTGGGTGACTGGGGAACAGAAATGAAAATTATGTTCCAGTGAAAGTCAACATAAAATTGTACACTCCGCACAGGCACAAAATGCATCTCATTCCAGTTTCTGTCACCTAGGCAGATAAGTTCAGCTTTAGCTTAAATAAAAATTCTAGGGCCGGGTGCGGTGGCTCACGCCTGTAATCTCAGCATTTTGGGAGGCCGAGGACGGCGGATCACCTGAGGTCAGGAGTTCAAGACCAGCCTGGCCAACATGGTGAAACCCCATCTTTAAAAATAAAAAAAATTATAAGCGTCCAGCGCTCAGAAGTTCCTGGATCCAAGCTCCCCTCCACGCCGTCGCCCTCTCCCACTCCCCAGGTCCCAGCTCTCCTTCTGCCTCATCGCAGGAGGCTCCGCCATCGCTTGCAGAGAAGTTTTCACGCAAACCTTTTCCAACTTAAGCTCCGATTCCAATATAAGGGGCCCACGGGTGTCTAGTATTTTGCTTAGCCAAGCCCCAAAGGACACAAAAGAGATTCAAGGGAATCCAAAAGAGAAGAATCGGGTCCTGCTGGGTGACTAACACACCTAGAAATGTCCCAGGCCGCGCCTAGGGGATGCCCAGCAGTCGGACCCGTAGTCCCCGCCCCCGCCACTGACCCCGCCCATTCTACCATTGTCCCCGCCCATCCCCGCCATTTGTCCGCCCATCCCCGCAGTTGGCGCCCTGCTCCTGCCCTTGCCTTGTGTCGCCCTAGTGCGCTTGCGCACTCGCAGCTTCCGGCAGATCCGGAAGTGGATCTCGCGGGCCTACTGGCACGCTTGGGTGAGTCTCAGTCTTTCGGGTTCAAGCCTGCGCTTCGCGGGCCTTAGGTGCCCACGCTCTGCTTTAAAGTTTTAAGGTCGCCCTGTAGGTTAAAATCCCGAAGCTACTGGTTCCTCTCGCGGCGTGGCCCTAAGATGTTCCCAGTCCCGTCGCTCCGAGAGGGACTCGTGGTCTCCGTCCATTTCGAATTTAAAATCGTTCTGAAGGGGGTGCCTGTGGCTCCAATCTTTTTGCCTTAGAGTCGGTTTGGACACCGGCTGCCCAGCGCGTCGTTTCTCTGCTTAGAACCCTTCTCTGACTCCCTCTTCCCTCCCTTAGGTAAAGCCCTCACTCGGGGTGGCTACACACCCTTTGCTCCCCTCCAGGGAGAGCAGAGGGAAAGCAGAAATGGAGGAGAAAGAGGAAGAAATGCTGGAAGAAATGCGGGGAATTAGCAATCAGAAAGAAGAGCAGGGACTGAAAAAAAGGATGTTACCAGGTTGGGGCCAAACACGCCGTCAGAAAAGGAGTAGAGAGGAAGGGAAGGAAAATAAGCAGAAATGGACAGGAAATCTCAGAATTGGGAAAAAGAAGAGGAAAGAAACAGAAGGTGGGAGAGAGACGTTTACAGAAAGGGGGGAAAAATCACATAATGGTGGAGAAAGGGGCAGACCCAAATCCAGGTAAATGTGGAGTTGATTTAATATGGAACATTAAGTTGTGAAGTACTAACCTATGGCTGTATAATTCACTTAAAATTTGTTTCATTGTTTATGCGGAAGATAGTGAAAACTGCAAAACTAGGGTGTGAAGCTTCTGACTTTTCTAATGATGACATCAGAAGCAACCCTTATTCAGCTGGAGGGTTAACTGACTTAGCTCAGTTAATTCCAGCTCACTCTTTCCTTTCTCTGATCTTGAAAGAGGAGAGTCAAAAAATGGGTAGAGACTGAGCCGTATGATGCCTTTGCAAACAGACATTAACAATATTATTCCCTCCTTTTTTGTGTGTGGCTTGTGTCATTTTCTAAATTTGACGTATACTCAAACTTGTTTTTTTTTTTTTTTTTTTTTTTTGAGACGGAGTTTCGCTCTTGTTACCCAGACTGGAGTGCAATGGCACGATCTCAGCTCACTGCAACCTCTGCCTCCCGGGTTCAAGCAATTCTCCTGCCTCAGCCTCCCGAGTAGCTGGGATTACAGGCGCGCACCACCATGCCCAGCTAATTTTTTTGTATTTTTAGTAGAGACAGGGTTTCACCTTGTTGCCCAGGAGGGTCTCGATCTCTTGACCTCGTGATCCACCCGCCTCGGCCTCCCAAAGTGCTGGGATTATAGGCATGAGCCACCGTACCCGGCCCAAACTTGTCTTAAATGTAATCCCAGAATTTACTGGATTTTAAAAAGTTTTTTAGATTATTTTCTCTTAAATGTGTTGTTCAGCTTATGAGGTTTAAATGGTTTTTCTTTTTTTCTCTTTTTTTTTTTTTTTTTGAGATAGAGACTCACTCTTTTACCCAGGCTGGAGTGCAGTGGCTTAATCTTGGCTCACTGCAACCTCTGCCTCTTGGATTCAAGTGATTCTCCTGCCTCAGCCTCCTGAGTGGCTGAGATTTATTTGTATTTTTAGTAGAGACGGGTTTCACCATGTTAGTCAGGCCAGTCTCGAACTCTTGACCTCAGGTGATCCACCTCGGCCTCCCAAAGTGCTGGGATTACAGGCGAGAGCCACCACACCCGGCCTAAATGCCTTCTACTTTTTATCATGTATTGGAACTATTCTTTGATGTCTGTTACCTGATTTCAGGTTTCACTTTAAGGATGTTGATAGTCTTTTAACACTTAAAATCTGGTTTAACCAGTTAGTTTAATACAGTTGACCTTGAACAATAGAAATTATCAGATAGGCTTCTGGTCAACTTTGGGCTATCAGTAAAGTTTTTGGGGAATCAAAAGTTGTACCTGGATTTTTGACTGGGCGGTGTTTATTGCCAGTATCACTGGCATTGCTCAAGGCTCAACTGTATTCAGTTTCTTTGTTCCCTTGTGTAATCTAAAGCCTCCACTAAGTAGATGTTCACCCGAGTCCCCTTTGTCTTTTCTCTGCTCGATGTTGAAGAAGCGGCTGGATTGATGTGGAATTTTGTTCCAACAGAGCCCATCTGTTCATAACTTAGAGATTACTCGGAACTGATCTCCACAGCGGACCCCTTCTCATGCTTTCCAAGAGTAATAGCTATTTGTAATTTCATATTTTTAAATATTTTTCTGGAAAAGAGGAATTAAATCCTTGGATTGATTAAACCCATGAAATAGAAGCTTCTATTCAGGAATATGAATGGTAATCTAGAAATAAGGACAAACCTTCCCTACTGCCCTATCCAGGCCACCCTTTCAGAATTCATTTACAACTGAGTTCTGCTCACTCAACTCAGACCTTTTCTGGGTAACATGGTGCAGTGTCTCCTCTCTGAGGCTCAGTGTACCCACCTGTGACATGGAGGTGATGAGTATACCAGAAATTCTGACTCTGAGCTGATAGGATCCCTGAAGTGATTTTTATAATTGAGTATGTCTGCACGTGGTGATATTTTGAGAGAGGGTGCCCAGTTATAATCTTCAGTAGCTCTCAGACCTCCAAAAATGACGGAAACTGCTAGGAAAGGGGTCGGGGCATGGGCTTAGAGGCAAGAGAGCTGCTTCTCTCTCAGCGATTTGTTCTTTTTCCCTAACTCTGCATCAGGAGTAAGTCTTGTTTTATTATGTCATCTCCTGGCATTAAACCCATTTATGCTTTTACTGTGGGACAGTATTGCCTGTGGGACAAAAATCTGAACTACTTAGTATGGCTACAACAGGGATTTCTGGAGCTGTGGTAGCTCTTCACATGTTCCAATTTGAGGCTTTCATATCCTGCATTGACCAGTCATTGGATGCTGGCTACCTAGGGAGAGGCCATGAACTTGGACACAGCAGGGTTTCTTGGCTGAGTGTCAAGTGGACCAAGGACAATGCAATTGAAGCAGAATGTGCGTTTCACCAAGGAGGGAGAACTTTTCAAAGTCACGGGTGGAATAACTCTCTATTCTCTCTTCAGGAATTAATTTTTTTCATGAGTTCATTTTCCCTCTTATTGTAGTGGAAGCTAAGGACTATCTTTTTTCTGTATTAAGCCTCTTCTGTGTGTGTGTGATTGAGGAAGGGAGTGTATTGATTTTAAGCATTAAATGACATATTTTTGACATACAGACTGATCTTACCTGAGAAAGAAACCCAGAGAAAGAGGAAAGAAAGAAGAGAAAGGAATGGCTGTTTCTCAGGTAAAAATTATATTCTTGGTTGATTGTTCTGTCCTCTCCTTCCTGAAATGCCATCTTTTGGACTTGCTAATTTGCTCTGACTCTGAAGTGTCCTGCCTAACATATATATTCTCACCCAGGGCTTTCCCTCGGTTCCATCTCCACATAGATTCCATCTCACTCTGACCCAGTAACATAGAACTTTGGAAAAGGCTCCACTTACATGATTGTTCTGGAAAGGGTTTTATACCCAGGCATGGATTGGATATGGGGAGCAGGCTCCATGGTGTCAGTGAGGTCGGGTGGGAGTGACTGTTCAGAGACTCCATTTGGATGCCCTTTGAGCTCTTTATAAACCAGGAGTAAAGGAACTGCGGAAGTGATACATTAATGTGCACAAATAACCTGGAAAGCTTTGGAAAAGAAGACTGCTGGGGGAAACTTTGGTTGAGTTTATAATACATTTGAAGCTAAACAATTGAATCAGTGTGTTTTTAGCCCTAAAATAATTTGAAATAGAATGGGAGGTTCAGAAACAGACATTGGGGGTGGACAAGTAGTCTTTTTTTTATAATTGGTTTTAAAATACGGAATCAGCCTAATTGTCTAACAGCAGGAGGTTCTTTAAATTATTCACAGTGTGTATATGTCATGAAGACTCTGCTGTTCATTTAGGAATTCTTTTGCAGCAGATGTTTAGATAAAAATGTCTAATTTTTTGTTTTTTAATTTAAGTTCAGGGTTAGGTTTGTTATATAGCTAAATTTGTGTTGTGGGGGTTTGTTGTATAGATTATTTCATCATCCAGGTGTTAAACCTAGTACCCGTTAGTTATTTTGCCTGATCCTCTCCCTCTACCCACCCTCCACCTTCTGGTAGGCCCGAGTGTGTGTTGTTTCCCTTCATGGGTTCATGGGTTCTCATCATTTAGCTCCCACTTTCCAGAATATGCGGTATTTAGTTTTCTGTCTGTGTTAGTTTGCTAAAGATAATGGGCTCCAGCTCCATTCATGTTCCTGCAAAGGACATGATCTCATTTTTTTTTAATGGTTACATAGTATTCCATGGTGTATATGTACCACATTTTCTTTATCCAGTCCACTGTTGATGGGCATTTAGGTTGATTCTATGTCTCTGCTATTGTGAATAGTGCTACAGTGAACATAGGCACCTATGTGTGTATTCATGCATGAGTGATGGGATTGCTGGGTCGAATGGGAGTTCTGTTTTTAGATCTTTGAGGAATCGCCACATGGTCTTTCACAAAAGTTGAACTAATGTACATTTCCACCAACAGTGTGTAAGTGTTCCTTTTTCTCCATAACCTCAGCAGCATCTGTTTTATTTTTTTTGACTTTTTAATAATAGCCAAAAGGGTCTGGGCACAGTGGCTCATGCCTGTAATCCCAACACTTTGGGAGACTGAGGTGGGCAGATCACCTGAGGTCCGGAGTTCCAGACCAGCCTGACTAGCTGGTGAAACCTCGTCTCTACTAAAAATATGAAATTAGCTGGGCATGGTGGCACATGCCCATAATCCCCGCTACTTGGAAGGCTGAGGCAGGACAATTGCTTTAACCTGGGGGGTGGAGGTTGCAGTGAGCCAAGATTGCGCCATTGCATTCCAGCCTGGGCAATGAGCAAAACTGTCTCAAAAAATAATAATAATAATTTAAAAATAATAGCCAAAAGATGGCTATAATGTAGCTAAGACTTATGAGCAGAACTTTCTGTCATCAGAGAGGAAGGAGCCACATTCTAATTACTTGTTGTTAAATACTACATTTCTTTTGTATTAAACATCACATGATATATATTTTTTATCGATAAAATGTCACACAATGATGCTTAGGGACTAAGAAGTAAAACCTTAGTTGTCCACCATCACTCACTGTCTCCACCAGGAGCTACTGATCATTCTTCTCAATGGGAGTCTTATAAAAACGCATTTATATATCATAATTTACTTTTAGAAAATGTGAAGTGAATATTTTGTTGTGATGTTTTGTTTTGCAAATTTATATATTTGTATGTTGTATGTCTTCATGTTGTTTTTATGCTGGTAAATAGAGATAACTTGAGTTTTTACTTTCTTATTGGAACATTCCCTTACTGAAGACATATCAGTTGTTTACAGTTTTTCTCTGTTATAAAGACTCTGCCTTGGCTGCCTCTGAGCAGGCCAACTGTGCTACAGCTGTGTGAGGATTCCTCCAGGTTGGGCAACTTGAAGCATGATAACTGGCTTAATAATGATGTTTCTGAGGAAGCTGAGACATTGCACTTACTAAAAAATGCTTTAAATGAACTATCTTAACCATGCTCAGAGAGCTAAGTAAATGGTGGACAAAGAACTAAAGGAAAGTAGAACAACAGTGTTTCAAGGAATTCTCAGTAAATACATGGAAATTATTAAAAAGAAGTGAAATAGAAGTTTTGGAGCCGAAAAGTATAACATGAAAATTTTATAAAGTTTCAAGAGCAGATTGATAATACAGAATCAGCCAACTTAAACTTTAGGTTAATTGAAATTATTTAATCTGAGCAGAAGAAAGTGAAGAAAAATGAAGTGTAAGAAAGCTTTGGGACACCATGAAGCATATGAATGTATGCTTGATAAGAATTTCAGAAGAAAAAGAAAAAGCAAAAAGCAGAAAGAATATATGAAGAAATAAGAACTGAAACCTCCCAAATATATAAAGAACATGAATCTCTATGCCTAGGAAACTCAGTGAACTTTAAATGTGATAAACTTATAGAGATCCACAGCAAAACACCTAATCAAACTGTGGAAGGAAAAGATAATCATGATAGTAGCAAAATAGAAATGATTTGTCATGTACAGTGATCCTCAAAAAGATTAACAGCAATTTCTCATCAGAAACTATGGAGGCCAGAAATTAGTGGATGACATACTCAAAAGTTGAAAGGAAAGAACTGTCCAGCGGGAATTCAGTATCAGGCAAGTGATCCTTCAGAATTGACTGGGAAATTGAGATTCCCAGATAAACAGGAGCTGAGGGAGTTTGCCTAAGTGGACTTACCCTGCATGAAATGTTAAACAAAGTCTTTTAGGCTGAAATAAAAGGACACCAGCAGTACTTTAAAGCCATAAGAATAAATTAATAGAGGTAAAATACCTACATAGATAAATATAAAAGCCAATATTACTGGTTTTTTAAAAACGTTTTTCTATATTATTTAGAAGACATATATAAAACAGTAATTGTCAATGTGTTACAATCTGGCTGTAAAGTGCACAGAGAGGTAATTTTTGACATTATGAAGAGAGCCAGCCAGAGCTATATAGAAGCAGAAGTTGTTATGCAATTGAAGCTAACTTCGCATCAATTGAAACTTAATTATCATCTTCTGATGTAAGTTTTAATCCCCAGGGCAACCATTAAAATAACAAAAATATAAAGAAGGGAATCAAAGTGGTATACACAAACTCATATACATACAAAGAAGGAAGAGAAGAATTACAAAACAAAAAAGATAAGACATATAAAAAATAAGTAGCAAAATGGTAAAAGTAATTCTGTTACCAGTAGTTACTTTAAATGTAAGTGGATTAAATTCTCATTAAAAGGCCCTTACTGGGAGAATAAATAATTTTAAAACTGCTTTCAGTATATGATGTTTGTAAAAGACTATCTTTAGAGCCAAAGACACAAGTAGGCTGAAAAATAAAAGGATGTAGAAAGGCATTTCATTACAAATATTAAGCCTGGCTGGATCACTATACAGTTAGCAGACAAAATAGTCTTTTAAATCAATAATTGATGGCAGAGATGTTGAAGGACAGTATATATTGGGGTTAATCCATCAAGAACATGTTACAACTATAAAAAATATGGATCAAATATCAAAGCCTCAAGTAATTTGGAGCAGAAATTACAAGGAGATAGATAGTTCTATAACATAATTCAGTTATAGAACTCTCTATTAATGGATAGAACAACCAGGCCGAAGATTAGTAAGGAAATAAAGGGTTTGAGCAACACTTTACACCAAGCTTGTCTAACCCATGGACCACGGACTGCATGGGGCTCAGGATGCCTTTGAATGTGGCCCAATATAAATTTGTAAACTTTCTTAAAACATGAATTTTTTTTTTTTTTTAAAGCTCATCAGCTATCATTAGTGTTAGTGTATTTTATGTGTGGCCCAAGGCAATTCTTCTTCCAATGTGGCCCAGGAAAGCCAAAAGATTGAACACCACTGCTATAAACTGACTACACTGAACAAGCACAGAAAACTGCACTCAGCAAAAGCAGAATGTGCACTCCTCAAGTGCACGTAGAATGTTCTCCACGTTAGACCACATTTCAGGCCACAGAAGAAGTCCCAATACATTTTTAAAAGGTACAACCCATAAAACCGTGTTCTCACACCACAATCGAGTGAAATTAGAAATCAGTAACAGAACGAAAACTGAAAAACTCAGTTTTTTTTTTTTGAGACGGAGTTTCGCTCTTGTTACCCAGGCTGGAGTGCAATGGCGCGATCTCGGCTCACCGCAACCTCCGCCTCCTGGGTTCAGGCAATTCTCCTGCCTCAGCCTCCTGAATAGCTGGGATTACAGGCACTCGCCACCATGCCCAGCTAATTTTTTGTATTTTTATTAGAGACGGGGTTTCACCATGTTGACCAGGATGGTCTCGATCTCTTGACCTCGTGATCCACCCGCCTCAACCTCCCAAAGTTCTGGGATTACAGGCGTGAGCCACCGTGCCTGGCTGCCCAGCTAATTTTTGTATTTTTAGTAGAGACGGGGTTTCACCATGTTGACCAGGATGGTGTCGATCTATTGACCTTGTGATCCACCTGCCTCGGCCTCCCAAAGTACTGGGATTATAGGCATGAGCCACCGCACTTGGCCGAAAAATTCAGTTTTAAATGAATATTAACTACCTTATTGATGTATGATTAACATAAAAAAGCTATATATGTGATGTATACAATTTAATGAGTTTGGAGATAAGTATACACCTCTGACACCACCACTACAATCTATGTCATAAACATATCCATTGCCTCAGAAAGTTTCTTCCTGCCCTCTTTATTATTTAATAATTTTATAAGTACACAACATAAGAACTACTGTCTTAACAAATTTGTAAGTGCACAATACAGAATTAACTATAAGCACTGTGTTGTTCAGTAGATCTCTAGGACTTTTTCATCTTTTGTAACTGAAACTGATTACTACCTCACCATTTCTCCACCCTCAGCACCTAGCAACCACCATTCTATTCTCTGTTTCTATGAGTTTTATTGTTTTCAGTTCCTCATATAAGTGGAATCATGTATTTGTTCTCTGTGTGGCCTATTTCACTTATACTCCAGTTTCATTTAGGTTAGCTGTTACAAATAGCAGGATATCCTTCTTTTTTAAGGCTGAATAATATTCATGGGGGGGGTGTGCGCATGTGTGCGTGCCACATTTTCTTTTTTTTTTTTTTTTGAGACGGAGTTTTGCTCTTGTTACCCAGGCTGGAGTGCAATGGCGCGATCTCCGCTCACCGCAACCTCCGCCTCCTGGGTTCAGGCAATTCTCCTGCCTCAGCCTCCTGAGTAGCTGGGATTACAGGCACGCGCCACCGTGCCCAGCTAATTTTTTGTATCTTTAGTAGAGACGGGGTTTCACCATGTTGACCAGGAAGGTCTCGATATCTTGACCTCGTGATCCACCCGCCTCGGCCTCCCAAAGTGCTGGGATTACAGGCTTGAGCCACCGCGCCCAGCCCACATTTTCTTTATCCTGTCATTCCTCTATGGATATTTAGTTGTGACTTGGCTATTAAGAAGAAAGCTGAAATAAACATGGGAGTACCTCTCTGTCTTCAAGATCCTGATTTTAATTCTTTTGGATTTATACCCAGAAGTGGAATTACTAGATCACGGTCATTTTATTTTTAATTTTGAGGAACCTCCATATTGTTTCCATAGTGGCTGCACTAATTCGTTGTACAACAGTTCCTTTTTCTCCACATTCTAGACATTGCTTGTCCTTTTTTTTTCTTTAGTAGTCATCCTAATAGATGTGAGATTAAAATTATGTTGTTGATTTGCATTTTCCTAGTGATTAGTGATATTGAGCACCTTTTCATATACTTAATGGCTATTTTTAAATTTTTTTGGAAAAAAAAAATCTGCTCAGCTCTCTTGCCCATTTTTTATTGGGTTATTAGCTTCTTGAGTTGTAGGAGTTCCTTATATTTTTCGGATATTAACCTCTTCCCAGATATGTAGTTTGCAAATATTCTCCCATTCTATAGGTTGCCTTTTTGTTTTGTTGGTTGGTTCTTTTGGTGTGTACAAGTGTTTTGGTTTGATGTAGTTCCACTTGTCTGGTTTTGCTTTTCTTGCCTGCACTTTTGGTGTGATATCCAAGAAATCATTGCCAAGATAATCTCAAGAACATTTTCCCCTATGTTTTCTTCTAGGAGTTTTACAATTTCAGATAAGACTAAAGACCCAGTTTACCTTGAGTCTTTAGTCAGTTTTGAGTTTATTTTTACTTATGGCATAAAATAAGCATCAAGTTTCATTCTTTGCATTTGGATGTACAGATATCCTGGCACTATTTACTGAAGAGTATCTTTTCTCCATTATGTATTCTTGACACACTTGTCAAAGATCAGTCGATTGTATATGTGTGAGTTTATTTCTGGGCTTTATATTCTAGTCCTTATGTTTTGTATGTCTGTCTTATGCCTGTACCATACTGTTTTAATTACCATAGCTTTGTAATATACTTTGAAATCAAGAAATGTGATACTGCCAGCTTTGATATTCTTGCTCAAAATTGCTTTGGCTCTTTGAGGTCTTTGTAGTTCTATATGAATGTTAGAATTGTTTCTTATGTTTTTGTGAAAGGTGCTACTGTGATTTTGATAGGGATTGCATCAAATCTGTAGATTGCTTCAGATAATATGGACATTTTGTAATATTTTCTAAGTTTTTGAACATAGAATATCTTTCCATTTATTTGTTTTATCTACTTTAATTTTCTTCATTAGTATTTTATAGTTTGCAGCGTGCAAGTCATTTACCTTTAAATGACTTAAAGGTAAATTAGTTAAATTTATTTCGGGTTAAATTTATTTCATGTTAAAGTCACATGGGGAGTGACTGCTCCAAAACATTTCTTTTGGAGTTGATAAAAATGTTTTTGAACTAGACAGAGGTGGTGGTGTATAGCTTTGTGAATGTACTAAATGCCACTGAATTGTATTTTAAAATGGCTAATTTGTTTATTTTATTTTAAAATGAAGCCTTGCTCTGTCACCTAGACTCAGGCGCAATGGCATGATCACTGCTTCCTGCAGTCTCTACCTCCCAGGCTCAAGTGATCCTCCCACCTCAGTCTCCTGAGTAGCTGGGACCACAGGCCCATGCCACTGTGCCCAGCTAATTTTTAAATTTTTTTTGTAGAGATGGAGTCTCACTTTGTTGCCTAGACTTCTCAAACTCCTGGGCTCAAGCAGCCCTCTCGCCTCAGCCTCCCAACGTGCTGAAATTGCAAGTGAGAGCAACTGCACCCAGCCTAAAATGACTCATTTTATGTTATGTGAATTTCATCTTAGTTTAAAAAAAATAAAATTAGGGATATGTAGGTTTCTTGCATTATCTCACATAAATCAGTCAAAATACTGCGGCCAAATGAATATACCTCTCTTCTGTCATTTCGTGTGAAAATAAGAAATTTCCCTGTGTCTAGTTGGTGAAGTGCGTTTTTATTTCAGAGACTGTTTACATTCAAGGATGTGACCGTAGAATTCTCTCAAGAGGAGCAGGAGTGCCTGGACCCTGCCCAGAGGGCCTTGTGCAGGGACACGATGTTGGAGAACTGCAGGAACCTGCTGTCTCTGGATGAGGACAACACCCCTCCAGAAAACGGTACCCACCCTTGTACATCTTTGCATTTTCCCTTGTGAGCCTCTTGGGAGCCCCTGATTTGCTTGTCTGAATCTGATCCCTGTTCTAATAGGGAAGATGGAAGCTGTTTTGATTGAGAGTGGAAAGACTTCATAATGTGGCATGTAGACTTTAAACTTCCCCTTTCTTTAGAAGTTCTGCACGTAGTCAGGTTTGATGAGTGGTGGTTCCTGAACATCAGTACTTACAAAACCTTATGGAAACTTTGTGAAGTATCTGGTATCATGGTTTTAGCCTTGTGCCTTTGTTTCAGTAGTTCTTCAGAGTCTGCATATTTAAAGTAATCCTTTTTCCAGACCCATCTGTAATGTCCTCTCCATAGCTGAACCAAGGGCTGGGACTGTATTCAGGAAAAGCTCGACATTCCATGTTCCTTTTTTCTTAACAAGTTGAAATCTTTCCTGAGCTGAATATTATGTTCATTTTGGAGAAAAGAAAAGAGTCCTGGACTGTGGAGAGTGAAGTGAAAATGGGGAAAAATTGGATAGTCAGAATGTGAGCACAAATAAGTGCTCAGACGGCCAAAAATAAGCTGCTCCATTGAGTATTGTTTGGAAAACTGCAAATGGGAAACGTCAGTGGGGAAACAAAAGTTTATTTCTTGTGAGCCGTCAAAGAAAAGTCCACACCCGCTCCCATTGTCCCCAACACACTGTTATTCAAATGTGTGAAAGGTTGGATTACCACTCTCCATGATGCCCCAACTCATGCCACACCCGCTCCCATTGTCCCCAGCACACTGTTATTCAAACGTGTGAAAGGTTGGATTACCACTCTCCATGATGCCCCAACTCATGCCACACCCGCTCCCATTGTCCCCAGCACACTGTTACTCAAACGTGTGAAAGGTTGGATTACCACTCTCCATGATGCCCCAACTCATGCAGACACAAAAGCAAAGATGCTCTCATGGCCTGCAGTACTCTTAGTCTCTTGGTTTTGAGAAGGACCGAGGTGATGGTTTTGAAGGACTCTCTTTTTCAGTATTTAATTTTGTCTGATGTGTGGTTTTTAGTCTGTACAGATCAGAGCTGAGGCCTTTGTAGCCCTGGCTCCAGAACCGATTCCATTTTTATTCCCATTTCTTAACACCTGCAAGAACTCTGCAGGTAAATGGGGAAAACAGTGGCTCCCCCAGAATGTATCTGGGGTTCTCTGAAATTTTAAAGACTGTCAGTCTCTCTACTTGTTCAGGCCCCTTGGCCATTCCTTCAGTTCTGCTTTTGCCATGTGTGTCTAAAGGGGAACAGGTAGGCTTTGGGGATTGCTACTCAGCGGTAATGTAAGACTTGACAGATCGTCTTTTTGACTGCCATTCCAAAACGGGAATATATCTCATTCTCTTCGGCTCTCAGCTTGCAGCCCGTGGACAGAACACACTGCCTTTTCTTAAGAATCTTACAAATCTGACCTTTCCTTTTATCCTCATATCTTATATTTGTCTCCCTTTTCTAGCTTTCTAACCTGTCCAGGAACTGAGAGAGACCTTGATCTTCCTTATTTCATATTCTTCTAAGATTTGCCTTTGAAAGTGTCTTTTGAAATACACATTCCTAGAGTCTGAAATTTCCTCTCTTTCTGCTGTGATAATAACCCACTAGTAGGTGATGGACAACTTTTGGCAGAGGTTTCCTTGGTGACAGAATATTCTTGAAAGAGAACATTGATTAATCTGTTAGAGTACCATCCTGCTACATACAGAAGTGCCTCTTGAAGCCGCTGAGCAGAGTAGCCATCATGCCCATTAGGCTGGGAGAGACTCAGAAGAGCCTGAGGAATAACTGCTTCTGTCCTGGGTTTTGTGGACTTTACAGTGTCTCCCAAGGGCAGTGTGACAATGCTGATTAGATACATAATGATCATCCCCTTGGAGTGGGCAGTACAAGGTGTAGGATTATCCTAGGGAGAATGTTGTCCATTCACAACCTCGTATCTGAAAATGTCGACCAAACTGTTACTCATACCACATTGTTCATCCCATGTGTGCAATTGTACATTTTTCTTCAGTGTCATTTTCAGGTTCTTGTTGAGGGAGCTTATAAAGTTGAATTATGGATGCATTTTTAAAGTCCACTATAATGTATCTTGTTTAAGCCACTGACGCTTTCATTTTGCCAATGTCATTGGTACAAATGAACTTGTATTTAATCACCAGTTACATATTTGTATGATACTCTCAATGTTTCTGTTTTATAGCTACAATGTGTGGAGCCGTGAGATGAATGAATATTGTTTTATTTATATATATATATATATATTTCTGCTTCGTATTCTCTCATGGTGTTTTATGTATTCCAGCAGAATATTTCTTCCTTGTTTGTGTCTGAATATTAGTTTCCCCAAAGCATATATAACCTTCAAAACTTTGTTAAAGGATAGTATTAGTTATTTCTTTTACTTTTGTTTCCTGTAACTTTATATCAACTCTTAGCTTATACTTTTTAAAAATAGACTTTTTTTTTAGCAATTTTATGTTCACAGCAAACTCGAAGGAAGGTATGAGACTTCCCGTGTACTCTGTGCCCCCACACGTGCACAGCTTCTTCCCCCGTCATCACTGTCCCCCGACAGTGGTACATTTGTTACAATTGATAAACCTACGTTGACACATCATTATCACCCAAAGTTTATAGTCTACATTGGGGTTCACTCTATGTATATGCTTTGGGTTGGGGCAAATATATTGTAGACATATATCCTCCATAATAGTATCATACAGAATAATTACACTGCCCTAAAAATCTTCTGTGCTCTGTCTTTTCACCTCATCCTCCCCCCAGCACCTGGCAACCACTGATCTCTTTACTGTCTCCATAGATTTGCCTTTTCCAGAATGTCATATAGTTGGAACTGTATAGTATGTGGCCTTTTCAGATTGGCTCCTTTCACTTAGTAATACGCATTTAAATTTCTTCCATGTCTTTTTATAGCTCGACAGCTCATTTCGTTGTAGCACTGAGTAACATCCCTGCACTGCACATACTGTGTCAAGAATGACTCCTACTTAGACACAGGACAGCTTACTCAGAACAGCAACGTGATCTGGTCACTGGCCCTAAACAACATGTGTAAGACAAAGGGACTCAAATGCTATGTGAGAGCAGTGGTGCTGTCACACTGTGGGAGACTCAGCTCACGGTCCCATATCTGCCTTAAACATTTCTTCCTACGCTCCTGGTATTTGCTGTGACTTGTAATCTGTACTGCCTGGGTGGGCGGTGCTGCCTAATGCTATGAACATGGTGTCTTAGCCTGCACACAGGTTCAGATTCTGGCTCTTAAATTTGCTTTCTGTGTGAGTTAGGGATACATAGGTAAACCCCTTCAGCCCTTTGTTTTGGTATGAAAATTTGTGATAATTTACCTCAAGAGGATTTAAATCAATCAGTGCTGTTAGAGATCTTAGTACCTGGCATAACATTTAATATGTTCCCTTTATTAATCAGATATGTCAAGTGTCTGCCATGTTTCTTATGATTGACCTTTGCCTGCATTATATCTTATGTGTTTTCTTTTTTTGTAATTTTTTCTCATATCAACATCTCTGACTCTACGTAATAAAATTTCAAAGCACACAGCTTTCATTATACGTATTTTTTGGCCATAGAACTGGAAAAGTAGATGACACTTCCTAGTCAGGGAGTTTCTCTATATACCGCTGTCATATAACTGCAGGCATGAAATTTTCACACTCCCTCCCTAATTCTTAACCTATATAATAATGTGTATTTTCCTGAACCTGATATTTCAAAATTTAGTGATTCTCAGCATATTATTTTTCCTATTGTGTGTGCCTTCTGTACGTTCTTTCCGTAGTTCATAAGCAGTAGTTCTTTAGAATTTCCCAGACAGTTATTCTGTGTAATCTAACTTGCCTGCTAGATTTTCACAGGTTACTAAAGTATTTTATTTACTTTTGTTATGATTTACAGACGATGATTTTTCAGTATGTATCATGCAATGTAACCACCATGCACAAATTGTTAATGCTGGAAAATGCACATTCTGCATGGTATAGGTACTTTTATAACAAGTATTCGTATTTACAATTTGTAAATACTCAAAATTTTATTAAAATTTTCCTAATTTTTCCTTGCAGTTTTTTTGCAATTATGAATTACCATTTTTTAATATTTATATTAGATAAGTTTGAGCCATGCCTTACCTTTTATTGATATGTAATAGTTATGTACTAAATAATACATTGTTACTTGTTTATCTTCAAATATGAGACTACCATATAGCTATGCCAATTTATGTGTTTCTTGTGGTGGACAAATATCTCCTTTCAGGGCTTATGTGGGTTTACATACTATGAGTGTTTTAGCTATAGGGTGTTCTTTTTTTTTTTGAGACAGAATTTCGCTGTTGTTACCCAGGCTGGAGTGCAGTGGCATGATCTCGCCTCACCGCAACCTCCGTCTCCTGGGTTCAGGCAGTTCTTCTGCCTCAGCCTCCCGAGTAGCTGGGACTACAGGCGTGCACCACCATGCCCAACAAATTTTTGTATTTTTAGTAGAGATGGGATTTCACCATCTTGACCAGGATGGTCTCGATCTCTTGACCTTGTGATCCACCCGTCTCAGCCTCCCAAAGTGCTGGGATTATAGGCGTGAGCCACTGTGCCCGGCCTAGGGTGTTTTAAACTGTGCTTAAAATAATTTGTTACATGTTTTGTTGCTATGTTACTTTATTGAGGACACCTAATCTCTGTGTTCTTAAACATTTAAAGATAATGATTAAGAAACTTTATGACGCTGTTTATTATCATTCTTCATTTTCTTGTAATATTATGTATTTAAATAAAATATCTATCTTCCAACTCTATTTGATGGAAAGCCTGTGGTTCTTTATATGTTTCAGATATTTCTGCAGGATTTGCAAGCAAGGGATTATCACCAAAGGAAACTAATAAAGAGAAATTTTACTGTCTGGTAATACTAGAAAGAAAGGAAAGCCATGGCATCAACAGTTTTGACCTCAAGGAAGCCTGGGAACATATGCATAAATGTGACAGCCTGTGGGAATAGGATGCAAAAATTACAAAGGAGTGCCTTTGACCTGTAACAAAAATCTCACTCATAGAAAAGATCAACAACATAATAAATCCTCAATAAATTTCTCTTTAAAGCAGAGTGTTTCTATACGAGATAGTGCATATCAATATTTCACACATGACGAGCCATTGATAAGAAATTTGTTAAAACTGAAAAATAACATAAAGTATGCTGGAAACAAATACGTGAAGTGTTTCGAAAATGGAATTGGATTAAGTTTACAGGCACAGCTGGCTGAACTACGGAGATTTCAAACTGGGAAGAAAGTTTATGAATGTAATCCAGTTGGGAAGTTTATCAACAATAGTTGCCCAGTTTCACCACTTCCTCTTAGTGTCAAAAACATTTGCAGTAAATACAGGAAGGTTTTTGAAATACAGCTTGTTACACACACAGTATGGGAGAGCGCACCTTAGAGAAAAATCATGCAAATGTAACGACTGTGGAAAGGCTTTTAGCAAAAGTTGGAACCTCATCAGAGAATTCATTCTGGACAGAGGCCTTACAAATGTAATGAGTGTGGCAAAGCCTTTAACCAATGTTCAAACCTCACTAGACATCAGAGAGTCCATACAGGAGAGAAACCATGTGGCAAGGTCTGTAGTCAGAATTCAAATCTTGCAAGTCATCAGAGAATGCATACTGGAGAGAAACCTTACAAGTGTAATGAATGTGGTAAGGCATTTATCCAGCATTCACACCTTTGGGGTCATGAAAGAATTCATACTGGAGAGAAACCTTACAAGTGTAATGAATGTGACAAAGCCTTTGCTGAGCATTCAAGCCTTACGCAACAAGAGAATCCATGCTGGAGAGAAGTCTTACATATGTAATGAGTGTGGCAAAGCTTTTAAGCAGTGCTTCCATCTCACTAGACATCAGAACACACATCCTGGAAAGAAACCACACAAATGTAATGTGTGTGGAAAGGCTTTTATCCAAAGTTCAAGTCTTGTGGAACATCAGAGAATTCACAACGGAGAAAAACCTTACAAATGTAATAAATGTGTTAAGGCTTTTAGCAAATGTTCACACCTTCGGGGTCGTCAGAGAACTCATACTGGAGAGAAACCTTACAAGTGTAATGAATGTGACAAAGCCTTTGCTGAGCGTTCAAGCCTTACGCAACAAGAGAATCCATGCTGGAGAGAAGCCTTACATATGTAATGAGTGTGGCAAAGCTTTTAAGCAGTGCTCCCATCTCACTAGATGTCAGAACACACATCCTGGAAAGAAACCACACAAATGTAATGAGTGTGGCAAAGCCTTTACTGAACGTTCAGATCTTATGCAGCGTAAGAAAATCCATACTGGAGAGAAAGCTTACAAGTGTGCTGAATGTGGCAAAGCGTTTACCCAGTTCACAGACCTTGCTAGACATCAGAAAATACACATTGGAAAGGAACATTGTAAACATAATATATATGGTGATGCTTTATTCCAAAGTTCAAAGCTTGGGGATCATTAAAAAATTTATAATAGAGAAAAATGTGTCAAATATAAGGAGACAAATAAGTATTCAGGCTGTACTTAGCGTCGGCGCTCCATTGTGAAAAGAAACCATATAAAACTGAAATAGGTGGTGAAGCCTTTAGCTATGGCTTATACCTCACTCGATATCAGAATATGCATCTTTGAGATCAACCACATAAAGATAACGTGTGTGGCAAGGCTTACCAAAGTTCAAGCCTTGTGGAACATGACAGAATTCTTACGTAGAGCAGCCTTACGTATGTAATGAATGTGAACAGCTTTATAAGAATATTTACACTAATAACGGTTATGACAGTACATTCAGGATGGAAACCATACAAATGTGGAAAGTCCTTTAAGCAGTGTTCTGACTTCAGGATACACCATTCATGTTGGAGAGAAACATTACAAATGAAGATGGCAAATTATTTTAAACAAATTTTTCAGCGGGAACTTACGCTTATATGAAAGCATTTTGTCATACAAAAACTCATGCTAGAAGGAACTAAGTCTTTATTTCTTCTTGAAGATTAGATGACCGATGTTAAATTCACAGATGATTTTTAAAAGTTACTTAAAACTCGTGAGATGGTGTGTGTCAGAGGAGCAAGGACATCTGTGGAAAGATCTAACAGTTCAGTTAAAAATTTTTTTAATTCAATCATTTCATAGTTTTAAAGTGTTATTGATGAATTATTACAACTTGAAGTTTGAAATCTGTTGATGTTAAATCTTCATGGCACGCTTTTCATTTATCATGACTGTCTCAAGGAATGGATTGGTAAGATGGAAGGGACTACTTCCTTAGGTGTGGTTTATTTATATTATCGAAACCTGGAAAAAGCAAGAACACTAATTTTAATATACAATATACTATAAATTTAAGAGCATGGGGTGTGTGATGGAATAGAGGTAAAACTGTTGTCTAACATGCTCTGTGTGGTCAGGACCCCTTAGATTTGTTGCTGTGACTGAGGACCTTTGTCTATTATGGGAAAGATAGGTTACATCACAAGATGATAGTGAAATAAGGACTAGGGTGGGCCACTGAGAGAGAGATTTCCATGGAAGTAAAATGGTAGGTTACTAGAGATTGCATATGTGGTAGAAATGGAGGGGGAATGATGCTTACCCTCTCTTGAAAGGTAGTAATGGTTGCATATCACAGATTATTGAAAATAGGTCTCATTTTTGGAAACTGAAGAGAATGGCTAGAGAGAAGAGAGAAGTGACCACGGAGGACACTTCTATCAAAAGAAGCAGAGTAGTGTGTGCTTAAAAGGGATTCACATTTGGCCCCTGAAATTGCATTTGATACCATTTTATTTAGAATCTATTATACTTCTCATGTCTTAATTAGTAGATTTTTCTTTCCTTCTTCTTCTTTTTTTTTTTTTTTTTTGAGACGGAGTTTCGATCTTGTTACCAGGCTGGAGTGCAATGGTGCGATCTCGGCTCACTGCCACCTCCGCCTCCTGGGTTCAGTCAATTCTCCTGCCTCAGCCTCCTGAGTAGCTGGGATTACAGGCGCCCACCACCATGCCCAGCTAATTTCCTGTATTTTCAGTAGAGACAGCATTTCACCATGTTGACCAGGATGGTCTCCGTCTCTTGACCTCGTGATCCACCCGCCTCGGCCTCCCAAAGTGCTGGGATTGCAGGTGTGAGCCACCGCGCCCGGCCTAGTACCTCATAACTTCTTGTTGCTGAATAATATTCTACAGTGTGTCTCCATCATTGTTTGATGGAGATTTGAACTCTTTCTACTTTTAGAAATTAGGCTATTATGGAAATGAACTGCTATGAACAGTTTTTTACAAGCTGCTATGAACAACTTTTTACAAGATGTTTTTGGAGATAGATGTGTTCACTGGGGTATGTTTGTAAACGTGGAGTTGCTGTGTCATATGGTAATTATTGGTGATTTTCTTTTGTCAACCTGCCAAACTTTTAGAATACCGCTGCACCATTTCACATGTCTACCGGAAATGTACCAGTGTTCCATTTCCTGCACTTCCTATCAGTTACTGGCGTTTGTAGTTACTGGGTTAGCAGTAGTAGCGGTACAACCTTCTAGTCACTTACAAGCGATATTTCACTGTGGTTGGATTTGCTTGTGTTAATGACAGATGTTGAGCATCTGTTCCTGTGCTTATTAGTCATTTGTGTCTTGAGGAGAAATGTCTACTCAAAAATTTCTTTTAATATCTTCAAAATTAGATTGTGTGTTTTTGGTTGTAAGAATTCTTTTATATTCTGAATACTACGCCCTTAGGAGAGAGAAAATTTGCAAATACTTTTTCCAGTTCTGTGTACTGTTTTTCCGCTTTCTTGATAGCATTCTTGATTTTGGCAAAGTTGGCGAGGCTCTGTGGCTCATACCAGTAATCTCAGCACTTTGGGAGGCCCAGGAGAGAGGATCACTTGTGTCCAGGAGTTTGAGACCAGCCTGGACAACAGTGAGACCTCATCTCTACAAAAAATAAAATATTAGCTGAGCTTCATGGCATGACCTGTAGTCCCACCTACTGGAGAGGTTGAGGTGAGAGGATAGCTTGAGCCAGGGAGGTTGAGGCTGCAGTGAGCCAGGACTGACACTGTACTCAGCCTGGGTCACAGAGTGAGACTCAGGACCAGCACAGTAATGCAGATGGTGATGAATAAACTTTGAAAACATGGAATTAGCTTTATTCTGTATTAGTCTGTGTTTAGGAGAACATACAGTTACTTCAAGAATAAGAATAGTTATGTAAGTTAAGAATTTGGGAGGTGCTTGAGCTGTGAAATGTGTGGAAGACTCCAGCTGGAACATTAGATAGCCACTGGCAACTCAGTTTGAAACTGTGAGGTGGGTGGGAAACCAGAACTCATGGAGATGTCTCGGAAGTTACTGCTTGGGGCTGCTTGCTTGGGATTAGAGATGGTGAGGTCTGTGAGGTGCATCCGAGATTAACGGCTTAGTGCTTCACTTCTGCCTTTCCTATTCCATTCAGGTTTTCTTTTCTTTTCTTTTTTTTTTTAATTTTTAAAAAATGTTTAAGTTGTTATCTATTTATTTATTTTAAAGGTGGGTTAAGAAACTGGCTAATTTTTGTATTTTTGGTGGAGAGAGGTTTCACCATGTGCCCAGGCTGGTCATGAACTCCTGACCTCAAGCAGTCCACCCACCTCAGCCTCCCAAAGTGCTGGGATTACAGGTGTGAGCTGCACCTGGCCCATTCAGGTTTTTCTCATTGGCAAAGTTTAGCAAGAACTATACAGGAAAAGTCTTCTGGAAAACACAGTTCTGAGCAGCAGATGGCAGTGGTGGTAGTGTGAAGTGGACAAAGGTCATTGCAGCATAGAAAAGTAGCTGAGGCCATTGACCTCAAAACTGGAGATGGTTTTAAAAACGTTGAGAGCGAATGCACATGGCGCCTAATGCATTTGCTCAGTTATTTTGGGTGGTACAGTGTTGTTCGTTGAGAAAATGTGATAAGGTGCTGTGTTTGAATGTATTCCCCAAAAGCTCATGTTGGAAATCGAATCCCTAAATCCATATGTTGATGGGATTTAGAGGTGGGGGCCTTTGGGAGGTAATTAAGGATAGATGAAGTTATGGGGGTGGGTCCCTATGTTGGGACTGGTAGCCTTATAAGAAGAGGAAAAGAGAGCTGAGCCGGCATGCTTCCTGTCCCTCACCGTGTGGTGACTTCTGACACGAGAGAGCTGAGCTGGCATGCTTCCTGTCCCTCACCGTGTGGTGACTTCTGACACGAGAGAGCTGAGCTGGCATGCTTCCTGTCCCTCACCGTGTGGTGACTTCTGATATGGTGCAGCAAGAAAACCTCACCACATGTGGCCCCTCAGCCTTGGACTTCCCAGCCTCCAGAACTGGAGGAAATGAATTATATATATGCACATACATTAATTATATACATACATATAAATTACATACACACAAATTACCCAGGTCCAGTTTTCTGTTATAGCAGCAAAAAATGGACTAAGACACAGGATAGGTTGGGGTTTGGGGGACATATGGGTAACAAAAGCGAAACTCCATCTCAAAAAAAAAAAGTTAGATTACCTTCACGTTATAGTCAAATACAAAAATATCTTTGGAAGTGACTTAGAATATTTCCGAACTGCAAGCCTTTGGCATATCTCTCACTTTAAGGTAAGATGGCATGATGTTTTTTTAAATCTCAGATTGAATTCTTTCATTTTCCTACCTTGATAGTAGACTTAGAGTATATTAAAACTTGGAGAAATATTTTTATGTAGATACAAATAGACCTCAACTGAAGTAAATCTGTAAGTTAAAAAAAAAAACTAAGGACAGTGTAATAATTTTTGTCTTTCATTTCAAACACCTAAAAGACAGGCCATAGGTTACACAGAATATTAGACTCTCAGGATAAAGAATAAAGTCAGTTGATATAATCTGTCTCTTTCCAAAATTATGGTGACCACATTGTCATTAATAGAATTGGTAACAAGTACATTGCTCTGGGATTTTGCTGTCGTTTGAGACAGGCTCCCCCTCTGTCCAGCCCAGGCTGCCGTGCGGTGGTGTGATTACAGCTTGCTGTAGCCTCAACCTCCTGGGCTCAGACGATCCTCCCGAGTACTCGGGACCACAGGTGTGTGCCACTACACCTGGCTTTTTAATTATTTTGGTAGTGATGAGGTCTCACTATGTTGCTCAGGCTGATCTTGAACTCCTGTGCTCAGCCTCAAACGATCTTCCCACCTCAGCCTCCCAAAGTGCTGGGATTACAGGCATGAGCCACTGTGCTTGGCTTTCTGACTTCTTGTTTCTCGTGCTCTGTTTTTGATGTGTGAATATGAAATTTGAAAATCCCTGTTCTTCATTAAAATTACAGTAGCCATTTAACAGAATTAATATTCTTTGGAAAAAATATGGAAATGCCGCTTTCAGGTAAACAAGACAAAGCTTAATGAAAATGTCACACTTGTAATCCCAGCACTTTGGGAGGCTGAGGCGGGCAGATCATGAGGTCAGGAGTTCGAGACCAGTCTGGCCAACATAGTGAAACTAAAAATACAAAAATTTAAAAAAAATTAGCCAAGTTTGATGGTGAGCATCTGTAATGCCAGCTACTTGGGAGGCTGAGGCAGGAGAATCACTTGAACCCAGGAGGCAGAGGTTGTAGTGAGCCAAGATTGCGCCACTGCACTCCAGCCTGGGTGACGAGAGCAATACCTGGCTTCAAAAGAAAAGAATATGATTCTACATGAGAAGTTGACAGACTTTAAAGGGCCAAGTGGTATTTTATTCTTTGTAGGCGATACTGTTGGCTAATACTCTACTCTGCCTTTAATGGATCAATAGTACCTACACATGGGTTTGGCCATATCCCAAGTAAGCATTATTTAAAGACATGGTGATGATGCAGGGCAGGTGAACCCCCAGATTGGGGCTTCGCCCAGGAAATAATTCAGAGGCGAGCTGGTGGTGGGCAACAGCTTGTACCGGAGCGGCGGCTACATCAGCAGCAGAGGGACTGCTCCTCCCAGGCCAGGGCCACCCCGTATGGAGTGTGCCCAGAGTAGCAGCTCGGGCAGGTCTGCAGTCATATTTATGCCCACTTTTAATTACCTGCAAACGAAGGGGCAGCTTATTCCCAAATTTTTTTTCTTCTTCTTCTTTTGAGATGGAGTCGCTCTGTCGCCAGGCTGGAGTGCAGTGGTGTGATCTTGGCTCACTGTAACCTCCACATCCCATGTTCAAGTGATTCTCCTGCCTCAGCCTCCCTAGCAGCTGGGCTTACAGGTGCCTGCCACCAAGCCCGGCTAATTTTTGTATTTTTAGTAGAGACGGGGTTTCACCATGTTGGCCAGGATGGTCTGCATCTCTTGACCTCATGATCCACCCACCTCGACCTCCCAAAATGCTGGGATTACAGGCGTGAGCCACCTTGCCCAGCCATTATTCAGAAATCTGTAGAAAGGCAGTGGTCACCTCCAGGTCAATGCCATGGAAAGGGGCGGTGGTAAAGTGACATGGCAGTGGACAGCGTGTCTTACGGAGAGGTGCTTTTGTGGTCCCTGTTTCAGTTGTCAATCTGGTTTGGGGTCCAAGCTCTGCCTCCTGTCTCAGTAATTCCTATTTGACTTGTGCTCTGTAACAGGATCTACACACAAGGAGGAGGAGCACCAGAATAGTAACAACATGGGTAATTTTCAAATGTATTTCTTCCTTTTAAATCTCTTTAGAATGTAACTGTTTAGAAAATAACAATCTAGTATGGGCTTATAGGTTGTGTAAAACTTAGATATATGATAATGACAGCACACAGACCAGCAGTTGTGAAATGAAAGTATGCGTGGGTAAGGGTCTGACGCCCTGATGAGGTTACATGGAGTCACTGGACGGTGGGCTATGATGAGCTGTGTAGTATAACCCCTAAAGCAAATGCCAAAAACTTGCTTATAGTTAACACTAATAAACCGAAAAAGAAATTGAAAGAGAGCCACTTAAAAATGCAAAGGAGACAAAGCAGGAAACGAGAAGAAAGAACAAAGGCAACAACGTAAAACCAAAATCAAGATGGTTTAGCCATGTGATAATCACTTTAAAAGGAAGTGGGCTAAACACCCGGATTGGAAGAAATTTTCCATTAATAGGACAGATTGGGTAACAGCACCCTTGGATGAACCTCGGCAGTTTTATTTTAACTCAAATTTAACACAGAGCCCTAAGCCTAGAAGGTTTTTAGAATTTGTTTGTTTGGGGTTTTTGTTTTTTGTCGTCAGTATGAGCGTCCTGGCTGTCGAGTCAGTCACTGAGCTCATCTGATTCTGAGGGTTACTAAGGTGAAGGAGGCAGAGTGGAAGAGGGCAGGTTTCTGGAAGGTATTTGCAAATATCTGATGATGGTAAACCAGTTGGTAAAGTTGTAAGTGACGGAACAGTCACTCATTGAGGGTGGTCACATCATGAAAGCTAATACAGTTCCAGATGTATTAAAAATAAATGTTTAATGGGAGTAGAATATACAAAGTGGAAGCAAGAAAGTAGTTAAGGTAAGAAGGAAACTCAAATGCAGATTTCAAAGTTTGCGCAATTAGGGGAGTTATGAGCTACCATCTGTAATCTTGGATTTGGAAGATTAACGTGGGAAAAGAAAAAAGCAGGTCATTGAAAGTGTACTTTCAGCTTTCTGGAAATTGTAATGTGGCAGCAAATATCTTTGAATTCTCAGGGGCTTGCAAGAACCAACATTTTTTCCTTAGAACTATCATTATTCAAAGGCTGGGCGCGGTGGCTCACGCCTGTAATCCCAGCACTTTGGGAGGCCGAGGCGGGTGGATCACAAGGTCAAGAGATCGAGACCATCCTGGTCAACATGGTGAAACCCCGTCTCTACTAAAAATACAAAAAATTAGCTGGGCATGGTGGCGCGTGCCTGTAATCCCAGCCACTCAGGAGGCTGAGGCAGGAGAATTGCCTGAACCCAGGAGGCGGAGGTTGCGGTGAGCCGAGATCGCGCCATTGCACTCCAGCCTGGGTAACAAGAGCGGAACTCCGTCTAAAAAAAAAAAAAAAAAAAAAGAACTATCATTATTCAGCTCTTAGTTCCACAATGTCATGCTGGGATTCAAGGTAAAATTCAGTCTCTATCAGGACATGCCATATTAGTAGGAGAGAAAAGAGGGTTAGAAGAAGCACATGAAGCCTCTTAGAGAGTCCACTTAAGTTCAAACATGCAAGCTTCTCTCATCAGGCCCCTGGAGCACAATCCGTGAGTCACTGCCCTGGAACCACCCAATCTTGTAGCTTTCTTGGCAGAACCAAGTACGCAAAGGGTTCCATACGCCCGGCAGGAAGTACAGCTGACTTGAGTTTGCCCTGCCTAAGGATGGGTGCAAATAGCTGAGGGGCGCCAGCTGTCTGGGTAGAGCCTGTGCTATGAGCAAGTGGAGCCTCAAGCTGGCCTCACCCTCACTATGTGCAGCTTTTTGTTAGCACTGTCACAAGTCACTTAATGATGAGGACATATGCTGAGAAGTTTGCTGATTTCATCACTGTGCTAACATCATAGGGTGTACTTCCACAAACCTAAATGGGATAGCCTGCTACACACCTAGGCTATACCATAGAGACCTTTTTGGGGTTTTGTTGTTGTTTTGAGACAGAGTCTTACTGAGACATCCAGGCCCGATCTTGGCTCGCTGCAACCTCCGCTTCCCTGGTCCAAGCGATTCTCCTGCCTCAGCCTCCGGAGTAGCTGGGATTACAGGCACGCAGCACCACACCTAATTTTTTGTTGTTGTTGTTGTTGAGACGGAGTTTCGCTCTTGTTGCCCAGGCTGGAGTGCAATGGCGCAATCTTGGCTCACCGCAACCTCTGCCTCCTGGGTTCATGCAATTCTCCTGCCTTAGCCTCCTGAGTAGCTGGGACTACAGGCACACGCCACCATAATTTTTATATTTTTTAGTAGAGACAGGGTTTCACCATATAGACTATTGATCCTAGGCTTCAAATGGGTACAGAGTATTATCATAGGCAGTGATATTTGTGTATCTAAACATGTCCAAACAGAAATGGTATAGTAAAAATACAGTATTCTAATGGAACCGTCATTGTATATGCAGTCTTTCATTGACCAAAACATATGTGATGCATAACTATGTAAAGCTGTTGAAAACAAAAGCACTGTCCAGATGACTTCAGCGGGGCCTGATGTGGCCTGGGAATCTGCATTTTACTCTGATTTCCAAGTCATTTGAGAACTCTGGTGAGTCAACTGCCTTTTGGAGGACTTTTAGCTATTTTCTCTCATCAAAGGAGAATTTTATATCATTCCTGCAATAAGCCAAAGAATAAAGAAAACAAACTGTAAGGATGACATTGAGCTACTTGAGGGAAGCTGTATCAAAGGACATGCCTGTGACGGACCATTTTTAAGGAGCTGAAAGTGGCCTGCATGACTGTAAATTAATTAGAGAAAATTGACAGGGATAGTCAACTAATACATGGACAGTTTATACAACTTATTGACAGATGCCTGTAATCAGCACTTTTGGGAGACTGAGGCAGGTGGATCACTAGGTCAGGATTTCGAGACCAGGCCGACCAACATGGTGAAACCCCATCTCTACTAAAAATACAAAAATTAGCCAGGTGTGGTGGTGCACCTGTAATCCCAGCTACACAGGAAGCTGAGGCAAGAGAATTGCTTCAACCGAGGAAGTGGAGGTTGTAGTGAGCTGAGATCGTGCCACTGCACTTGAGCCTGGGTGACAGAGCGAGACTCCATCTCAAAAAAATTTTTTTTTTAATTTAAACATGTAGGCCGGGCGTGGTGGCTCAAGCCTGTAATCCCAGCACTTTGGGAGGCCAAGGCGGGTGGATCATGAGGTCAAGAGATCGAGACCATCCTGGTCAACATGGTGAAACCCCATCTCTACTAAAAATACAAAAATTAGCTGGGCATGGTGGTGCGTGCCTGTAGTCCCAGCTACTCGGGAGGCTGAGGCAGGAGAATTGCCTGAACCCAGGAGGTGGAGGTTGCGGTGAGCCGAGATTGCGCCATTGCACTCCAGCCTGGGCAACAAGAGCGAAAACTCCATCGCCAAAAAAATAAATAAATAAATAAAAATAAAAAATAAATTTAAACATGTCATCTCTACTCACACCAAATTGACCAACGAACTCACAAAGCCAAGCCTATCATAGATCCGGTAAGGAATTTCGATCCTTGATTTGAAGTGTTGCCTCAAGTCAAGGGCCATGCCTGATACCAAAGGGCAGAGATATGTAATTTCATAGGAGAGTGATAATTAATTTGAATCATTTACAATATAGGACAATACAGCTTCTATCAGAAATAATTTGTCCCTCTTTTGTTCACACAAAATACGCTCGCTCCCCACTGAACAAGAGAAAGTCTTACCCAAGGCGTTTGGGATCTCAGCAGAATTCCGACTCTTAGCCCTGTGGAGTGCCCACAAGACACGGTGGGACAAGTAAGTGAAACCTCAGCAAACCTTTCCACTCAGAAAAGGAAGAGAAAGGATGTGCCCAATAGTCTCTGGTGCAACCTCGGTGGGCAGAGGGAGTCGGGCCCTGATTCAGCAGGGAGCAGGAATGGAGGATGATCCCTTTCTTGGCTCCAGGTCTCCTGAGAACAGATACCCAGTCCTTTGTGTTTCACTGTTTTTTAACTTCACCTGATTGTATCTAATAGCGTATTAGAATCTGTGCGTTCTGTTGTATTTTGTTGTTCTAATTTGGTCTCAAGGTCTCTCAGGAGAGTGGCCAGAAATAAATACAGCCCTGCGTGAATGAGGCTCCAGGATTTGGTCGTGGGTGCTTTGTGCATTGTGCCTTTTATGGGACATTTCTTTATTCTGGCAGACAGCTGCCTGTCTCCCACCTGTGAACAGGTATCCCTACCACAGAAAACTTGTTCAGGCTGGCAGATGCCCCTGTAGCCCTTGTCTGACCTGTGTCCAATTTATTCCTACCAACATAGTCACTCTCTGGGACAGCTATGACCAGGAAAGAAGCTGGGGTCAGGAGTGTTGGTCAGGCTGGGCGCGGTGGCTCACACCTGTAATCCCAGCACTTTGGGAGGCTAGGCGAGCAGATCACTTGAGGTCAGGAGTTCAAGACCAGCCTGGCCAATATGGTGAAACCCCGTCTCTACTAAAAATACAAAAACTAGTCGGGCTCAGTGGCATACTTTTGTAATCCCAGCTACTCAGGAAGCTGAGGCAGGGGAATTGCTTGAACCCAGGAGGCAGAGGTTGCAGTGAGCCAAGACTGCACCATTGCACTCCAGCCCGGGCAACAAGAGTAAAACTCCATCTCAAAAAGAAAAAAAGAAAAATAATTGGCCATGTTAGTGGGGTGCCAGGGTTAAGAGATTCATTGTATTAGTCCATCTCGGGTAATTTATGAAGAAAATAGGTTTAATTGGCTCACAGTTCTGCAGGCTGTACAGGAAGCATAATGCTGGCATCTGCTCAGCTTCTAAGGAGGCCAGAGGAAACTGACAATGATTTCGGAAGGCACAGTGGGATCAGGCAGTTCATGTGACCAGAGCGGGAGGAAGAGGGAGAGGCTTTTCAACAGCCAGCTCTCATGAGAACTCCCTCATGAACACAAGAACAGTACCAAGGGGGAATTTGCCCCCATGATTCAGTCACCTCCAATCAGACACCACCTCCAACAATGGGGAATACAATTTGACAGGAGATTGGGGCAGGGACACAGATCCAAACCCTATCACTCAAGCTGGGTGAGGTGGCTCATGCCTGTAATCCCAGCACTTTAAGAGGCCAAGGTGGGTGGATCACCTGAGGTCAGGAGTTCAAGACCAGCCTGACCAAAATGGAGAAACCTCATCGCTACCAAAAATACAAAATTTAGCCAGGCATGGTGGCAGGCACCTATAATCGCAGCTACTTGGGAGGCTGAGGCAGGAGAATCACTTGAACCTGGGAGGCGAAGGTTGCAGTGAGCTGAGATTGTGCCATTGCACTCCATCCTGGGCAACAAGAGTGAAACTCTGTCAAAAAAAAAAAAAAGTAATAACAAACCATATCACTCATATTTGCAGCCAAACGTGAATCCTTATAGGGATGTGGGTGAGTCCTTAAACCATGTTTGTCCTACGTTTCCTCGTCTGTGAAATGTAACATCAGTACTGAACCTCACAGTCCTAAGATTCCGTTTTTACACGTAAAGCACTAACAGTGGCTCTCAAAGTGTGATATCAAGGAAAAAATAAATGCAAACCTTAAAAATCACTTATTAAAAAAATATGTATTATTTTTGGATGAGAACAAATTAAAGGGAGGATACTGATGTCAGTTGCCACAGTTAAAGCACAACCTCATGTTTCCCTGTGAGATTCCTTCAACATAGAGAGCCTAATGGTGCACTATTACTATCTGTTGTGAAATACCCAGCTGAGGGGAGAGGAAACTGTGGTGGCAGAAGAAACAGGATTCATTAAAAGTTATGATTACATTTTAATTAGAGCATAAAACTTATGATACATTCTAAATAAAACAATAGTAAAACATAATGCCACTTGTTAAATGTCCATGTAAATGTGCACGTGCTATTCTGGTTCTTTTGTTTGTTTTTGTTTGAGGCAGAGTCTCACTCTGTCGCCCAGGCTGGAGTGCAGTGGCACAGTCTCGGCTCACCACAACCTCCGTCTCCCAGGTTCAAGGGACTCTCCTGCCTTAACCTTCTGAGAAGTTGGGATTACAGGCACCTGCCACCACATCCGCAATTATTGTGTTTTTTGTAGAGATGGGGTTTTGTCATGTTGGCCAGGCTGGTCTCGAACTCCTGGCCTCAAGAGATGTCCTCCTTGGCCTCCCAAAGTGCTGGGAATACAGGTGTGAACCACCACGCCCAGCTCTGCTTCTTTTGCTTGAACTACCCTCTGATGACCATTCTTTCTTCAATTTACAAGAATAACTGGTTTTTCACTAATCATTGCGATATAACAGCTATTGCTTTTTAAGGATGATCACCACCTCCCCGAATTACTTCTACCACTTAACCAGGTCCTACTAATCTGTCACTCATAAAAAGCCCAGTGTCAAGGCTGGGCATGGTGGCTCACGCCTGTAATCCCAGCACGGAGACCGAGGCAGACAGATCAATCACGAGGTCAGGAGATGGAGCCCATCCTGGCTAACACAGTGAAACCCTGTCTCTACCAAAAATACAGGTGCCCTTGGTGGCGGGTGCCTGTAGTCGCAGCTACTTGGGAGGCTGAGGCAGGAGAATCATTTGAATCTGGAAGGCAGAGGTTACAGTGAGCCACGATCATGCCACTGCACTCCAGCCTGGGAAAAAGAGGGAGACGCCCTATTTTTTTTTTTTTTTTTTTTTTGGAGAGAGAGTTTTGCTTTTGTTGCCCAGGCTGGAGTGTAGTGGCGTAATTTCAGCTCACCTTAATCTCCACCTCTCAGGTTCAAGCGATTCTCCTGCCTCAGCCTCCTGAGTAGCCAGGATTACAGGCATGTGCCACCGCGCCCAGCTAATTTTTTAGTATTTTTAGTAGACACGGGGTTTCATCATATTGGTCAGGCTGGTCTTGAACTTCTGACCTCGTGATCCGCCTGCCTCAGCCTCCCAAAGTGCTGGGATTACAGGTGTGAGCCACTGCACCCGGCCTGAGAATCCGTCTCAAAAGGAAAAAAGCCCAGTGTCTTCATGTCCTGGCATGCCACCTCACGGTCAACTGGTAGAGCAGCAGCCCTTTCTGACAAGCCAGTGGCTTTCTGGAGAAGGACACACTGAACACAATAAGCATGGCTTAGAGTTTGTATTATTCTCCACCCATCCCTGACGCTCGTTCATACAATATTAAATTTTTAAATTCAGGATCCTTGTTCTTCAGGGAACCTGGGTAGGAATGAACCACGCCTAATGGAGTAGGCCCTTTTATTTTATTGGTTCCTTCCCAAAGTTCCTAACGAAAGGCCTGTAAGAAAAGCATGGCATCGACAGACTTCAGATAGAAACAAATAATAGTCATGTAGCCTTCCCACGCAACTTCACATAAATGAATATTTTATAAACTGAAGATGATGCGTCATCACCACATGTCCTTTGCTCCTTTGATATACGTCATGTTATGAATTTAACATATTTTGGGCAGGTGCAGTGACTCACACCTGTAATCCCAGCACTTTGGGAGGCCGAGGCAGGTGGATCACCTGAGGTCAGGAGTTCAAGACCAGTCTGACCAACATGAAGAAACCCCATGTCGGCCAGGCGGGCGCGGTGGCTCACACCTATAATCCCAGCACTTTGGGAGGCCGAGGTGGGTGGATCATGAGGTCAAGAGATCGAGACCATCCTGGTCAACATGGTGAAACCCCGTCTCTACTAAAAATACAAAATTTAGCTGGGCGTGGTGGCGCGTGCCTGTAATCCCAGCTACTCAGGAGGCTGAGGCAGGAGAATTGCCTGAACCCAGGAGGCGGAGGTTGTGGTGAGCCGAGATCGCGCCATTGCACTCCAGCCTGGGCAACAAGAGCAAAACTCCATCTCAAAAAAAAAAAAAGAAACCCCATCTCTACTAAAAATACAAAATTAGCCAGGCATGGTGGCACATGCCTGTAATCCCAGCTACTCAGGAGGCTGAGACAGGAGTTTCACTTAAACACGGGAGGCAGAGGTTGTGAGCTGAGATGGCACCATTGCACTCCAGCCTCGGCAACAAGAGTGAAACTCCGTCTCAAAAAAAACAAAAACACACACGCAACATATTTTGACCTGGAATTATTCTGCAGTTTGTAATATTACCAGTTAATTTTGGAGAATGAGAAACTTAGTGATTCCCGGTGTGAATTCTATGATGTGGAGACTCTTGTGGGAGTTGGTTTAAAAAACTACCACCTTCGTGACATCACTGTTGCTTAAAGGTCTTTCCATGTTTAGTACATTTTTAATAGATTCTGTATAAATTTTCTCATGACCTGAAAGACGGGGACATTTGATAAAAAAAAGCCTTACCACTTTCGGCCGGGCGCGGTGCCTCACGCCTGTAATCCCAGCACTTTGGGAGGCTGAGGCAGGCGGATCACCTGAGGTCAGGAGTTCTAGACCAGCCTGGCCAACCTGGTGAAACCCCATCTCTACTTAAAATACAAAAACATTAGCCGGGCATAATGATACATGCCTGTAATCCCAGCTACTCGTGAGACTGAGGCAGGAGAATCACTTGAACCTGGGAGGCGAAGGTTGCAGTGAGCCGAGATGACACCATTGCACTCCAGCCTGGACGACAAGAACGAAACTCTGTCCCCAAAACAAACAAACAAACAAAACAAAGAGCTTTACCACTTTTATTGCATTTGTGAGGCTGCTCTCCAGTATAAATCCTGTGATGTGCCAGTTTTGACCACTGGGTAAAAGCCTTAGCATACATGTTACTTTTGTGTGATTTATCTAAAAGATGAATACTTTGTTTTTTGTTTTTGAGATGGAGTCTTGCTCTGTCTGTCACCCAGGCTGGAGTGTAGTGATGTGATCTTGGCTCACTGCAACCTCCACCTCCTGGCTTCAAGCAATTCCTGTGCCTCAGCATTCTGAGTAGCTGGGATTACAGGCACCTGCCACCACGCCCAGCTAATTTTTTTTTTTTTTTTGAGATGGAGTCTTGCACTGTTGCCCAGCCTGGAGTGCAGTGGTGCCATCTCGGCTCACTGCAACCTCCACCTCAGCCTGAGGCAAGAAATTGCCTCAAGCCTCAGGCAAGAAATTGCCTCAAGCCTCAGGCAAGAAATTCTCTGCCTCAGCCTTCCGAGTAGCTAGGAATTACAGGTGCCCACCAGCACACCTGGCTAATTTTTGTATTTTTAGTAGAGATATGGTTTCACCATCTTGGCCAGGCTGGTCTTGAATTCCTGACCTCTTGTGATCACCTGCCTCGGCGTCCTAAAGTGGTTGGATTACAGGTGTGAACCACCACGCCCAGCCTAATTTTTGTATTTTTAGTAGAGACAGGGTTTTGCCATGTTGGCCAGGGTGGTTTCAAATTCCTGACCTCAGGTGATCCGCCCACTTCAACCTCCCTAAGTTTTGGGATTACAGGCGTGAGCACTGCACCTGGCAAAAGATGTATACTTTAATATCTAGTGCACTGTGAAGCCTGAATAGAGCCTCTGCCACATACCTGATATTTACATGGTTTCTTTTCAATATGGACTCTCTGATGTCATGTAATACTTGAACTGTGGTAAAGGTTTTCCCATGCTAATTGCATTTGTAAAGTTTCTCCCCAGTATGAATTTTGTTCTCCAACTTTTGGTCCTCAGATAAAATCCTTGTCACACACATTACTTTTGTGTGCCTTTTCCCCAAGATATATTAGATACTCATATCTAATGAGTAGTGAGCACTGCTTTAAAACACTGCTATATTCATTGCATTTACAAGTATGAATTATTTGGTGAGTGCCGAGTTTAGGGCCATGCTTAAACACCTTGCTTCAGTCAGTGCATTTGGAAGGTTCTCTGCAGTCTGAACTATCCGATGATGACTGAGGTCTGAACCCTGAGTAAAGGCTTTGCCGTACTCAGGACAGCCGTAGGGTTTCTCTCCACTGTGAATTCTTCGGTGAATCCTGAGGTCAGATCACTGTCTAAAGGCCTTGCCACACTCAGTACATTTGTGTGGACAGTACATTTCTGTCCCGTGTGAGTTTTCTCATGAAGCCTAAGACGTGAACACCTGCTGAAAGCCTTACCACATTCATCACATTTGTAAGGCCTCTCTCCAGTATGGATTCTCCGATGATTTACAGGGTGTGAATTTTGACTGAAGACCTTGCCACACACATCACATTTGTAAGGCTCTTCTCCAGTATGAATCCTATGATGACTTTCCGGATGACAATTTTGCTGAAGAGTTTGCCACATACATCACATTCATATGGTTTCTCTCCAGTATGGATGATCTTACGTGTAGAGAGGTGAGAGGCCTTGGTAAAGGTTTTTCCACACTCGTCACGCTTGTAAGGTTTCTCTCCAGCATGGATTCTTCGGTGAGTTCTGATGTCCATCCGTTGTCTAAAAGCCATGCCGCATTCAGTACATTTGTATGGCTTCTCTCCAGTATGAATACTCTCATAATGTCTAAGGTTGGACCGCTTCACATAAGCCTTTTCACCCTCATTACATTTGTAAGGTTCCTCTCCAGTACGAATTTTAGTTAGTTAGGCTTGAACACACAATAAAGGTTTTACCGTACTCATTACACTTGTAAGGTTTCTCTCCAATGAGTTCTCCGATGGTCCACCAGACTCGAATTTTGAATAAATGCCTTACTACATTCATTACATTTGTGTGGTTTCTCTCCAGAATGAGTTCTGTGATGTTTTACAAGTTTTGAACTCTGAAAAAATGCCTTGCCACACTCATTACATTTATAAGGGCTCTCCAGTATGGACGACCTGAAGTTCAGTTAGGTTTGAGCGCAGTCTAAAGGCTTCGCCACACTCATTTCACTTGTAAGGTTTCTCTCCAGCGTGAATTATCTGATGGTTTTAAAGGTATGAATGTTGACTTAAGACCTTGCCACACTCTAAATTTGTAAGATTTCTCTCCAGTGTGAATTCTATGATGACTTGCCACTTTTGATTTTTGAATGAAACCTTTGCCACATACATCACATTTATATGGTTTCTGTCCAGTATGGATTCTCTGATGTCTAGTAAGGTTGGACCCCTGATTAAAGGCCTTGCCACACTCATTACATTTGTAAGGTTTTTCTCCAGTATGAATTCTGTGATGACTTGCCAGGTTTGAAATTTGACTGAAAGCTTTGCCACATATATCACATTTATATGGTTTCTGTCCCGTGTGGATTCTCTGATGTGTATCAAGGTGGGACCTCTGATGAAAGGCCTTGCCACAATCATTGCATTTGTAAGGTTTTTCCCTACTCTGTGCTTTCTGTTCTAGTGTGAGTAATGAAGGATGCATAAAATCGTTCCTACATATATTAGAAATGCTGGTGCTGACGCGAGGAAGATTTGTTGGAAGCAGTGAAACTGAGGAGCCGTGGATGACAGACTTCTCAATTTCATTACATTCATACATTTTCCTTTCAGTCTGAAATCCCTGCAGTTCGGCCAGATGCGACTGAAAGCTCAGTTCATGCTGATTTTCAACTGGCTCATTTCCTGCTTTCCTTCCATCACATTGATCTCTTCTTCTGGTGATGTTTTTAATTTTAACTGGAGGTGTTCCTTTGTAATTTCTCTCATCACTGTGACACTGACACTCAAAGTCACGAACATTTTGCTGCATTTCCCTGAAGTAAAAATCTTTGATGTCACGGATTTCACGTCTTTCCAGCATCCTGGCTTGGAAGGCTTTTCCTGTGCTGTTATTCTCTTTTGGTGGTAACTCCTTGATCATATGTGTAGAAGAGACACCTACGAGATATTTGAAAAACAGGTTTTCTGTTAACTACCGCTGGCAAATCAGTAGTTCATACTGAAAAAGATATTTTACCAAAAATAGTATTTATGCTGAACAATTAGAAAATTTTCAGCCATGATCTTCAAATTTGTAGGAAGAGGATTTTTAATAAAGAAAAAGTGATGGGCCGGGCACGGTGGCTCAAGCCTGTAATCCCAGCACTTTGGGAGGCCGAGGTGGGTGGATCACGAGGTCAAGAGATCAAGACCATCCTGGTCAACATGGTGAAACCCCATCTCTACTAAAAAAATACAAAAATTAGCTGGGCATGGTGGCGTGTGCCTGTAGTCCCAGCTACTTGGGAGGCTGAGGCAGGAGGATTGCTTGAACCCAGGAGGCGGAGGTTGCGGTGATCCGAGATCGCGCCATTGCATTCCAGCCTGGGTAACAAGAGCGAAACTCCGTCAAAAAAAAAAAGAAAGAAAGAAAAAGTGATTATGGCTGGGCATGGTGGTGCATGCCTGTAATCCCAGCACTTTGGGAGGCCAAGGTAGGCAGATTACAAGGTCAAGAGACCAAGACCAGCCTGGTCAATGTGGTGAAATCCTGTCTCTACTAAAAATACAAAAATAAATAGCTGGGCATGGTGGCACGTGCCTGTAGTCCCAGCTACTTGGAAGGCTGAGCCAGGAGAATCACTTGAACCCAGGAGGCAGAGGTTGCAGTGAGCCGAGATCATGCTACTGCACTCTAGCATAGTTGACAAGAGTGAGACTCCATCTCAAAAAAAAAAAAAGGGATAATAAGGAAATGACCTACCGTGGGTAATGGTTTACACTGAAGGGAGCTGCTGGTGGATGCGAAGTACAGAAACATTTCCTGGCAGTGCACAGAGACCCATGAACTAGGTTTTCAGCAACGTAGCAGCACATAATGGGCAGAGAATAACAGGACAGCACCAAGAAGTGGACTGATAGAAGCCAAGTGAACATTACAGAAAATTCAGAGGGAAAGAAAGAAGGGAACAAAATGGTTATCGTGTGTTAACTGAAGAATTCAGAAATCTGCAGAAATACAGGTGATGAACAGAACGGTGGGGAGTCCTTAAAGTATGAGAAAGGAGCCAGGCTTCCTTTAAAATACTGTGAGATACTTAAATATTAATTTAGTATACCAAGATGGATATGATAAACCTAGATAAGAAGCATAACGTTTACAAAATAACAGCTGGAGGATATGAAAATCCAGTGAGATTTAACCCAAACACCCACCAAGTTAGATCAGACAATTAAAAATATACCATAATCTCACCACTGCACTCAAGCCTGGTGACAGAGTGAAACTCTGTCTCAAATATATATATATATGTATACACACACACACACACACACACACACACACACACACAGTATAGAAAAAGCAGTGTTATCTTCTATAACAAATTGTGTCAAGTCAATTTAATGGTATTTCTGAAATTAAGACATTGAATTAATTTTAAAAAGTATATTCTCAACAAAAAAAATTTTTTAAGGAAAAAGAAAGAAAAAGAAGTATATTCTTAAGACATGGAAAATCCGCCAATTTAGAAGCTATAAGAAATTTTACTGGCACTCTAATAATAGGCATTAAGTCAGGTGAAACAAAAATAAAAAACATTTTAGACAATATTTTCAGTATATTCTTGGGTTTATGTAGGTTTTAAGGAAACTGCTACTGACTCATTCCCTCAAACTAAAGAAGGAAAGCTTGTAAAATATATTTTAAAATGCATTCCCCAATACAAAGCTCTATATGTTGTAAACATTTAAAAAGTCATCAAAAGTATGGACTGCTTATTAAATCAAAACAAGGTCATTTACAATATACAGAAATGTACTAAATGAAAGTAGCACTGGCTTAAACAGGACAAGTTACAGTAGACATAAGGTAGACACTGGCCAGGTGGAGTGGCTCACACCTGTAATCCCAACACTTTGGGAGGCCAAGGTGGGCAGATTACCTGAAGTCAGGAGTTCAAGACCAGCCTGACCAACATGGAGAACCCCCATCTCTACTAAAAATACAAAATTAGCCGGGTGTGGTGGTACATGCCTGTAATCCCAGCTACTCAAGGGACTGAGGCAGGAGAATTGCTTGAACCCAGGAGGCAGAGGTTGTGGTAAGCCAAGATCGCACTATTGCACTCCATCCTGGGCAACGAGTGAAACTCCATCAACAACAACAACAAAAAAAAAAAAAAAAAAGAGAAGAAAAAGAAGGCAGGCATCATTCAATTTCATAAGCTCCCGTGAGATGCTTCACAATTGCATTTTTGAAGAAGAATGAATGGCACACAACACAGGATGGACAATGTGTCATGAACAACGGTTTAGTCAACAGCCTCATGGAATGAGGTTGTGAACTTGGACAATGTTCTCCCTAGGATAAATTCCTACCGCATTTATTGCTTGCTCAAAATGGATGACCATTGGTATATTTGGTCAACACTGTCACAATATCCTTGAGAACCATGTTTTGGAAAGTCCTCAATAAGCAGTGGCAAACACTTATCAGTTGGCTCTTAGGACACTTCCACTCTCAGTGTCATCGGTCATCCTGACAACTTGACTTAGTGCCTTCATGGGGCACTTTTGCATGTAGCAGGATAATAGAGTGGTGTATTAATTAAAGCATTGTCTTTCAAGAATTTTCTGTCATCTAGTAAACCTGCTCCATGGGAGAGTCCACCAGAAGCTCTCCATCACATAAAGGTTGGTTGCCACAGCAGAACAAAACTAGATGAAACTTCAGACCCCAGGGATGTGTATTTAAAAAGCAAGTTTCAAAGGCAAAATCACTGAGATGTATGAGAACACAAAATCAGGAAGAGCCTATGTTTTTCTACATTCACACAATAGTAAGAGCTGTGGAAGAGAGAGACATAAATACAACATATGGGGGTCAGATTCTGTGGGATTTAAATACATGACTGTGCTCTGCCCACAGACGGTAAGCTGAGAGGCTGAAAGACTAAGATACACTCCCTGTGTAGAACTGAGAATGAGAGAGAGAGGCCAGGCATGGCCTCAAGTAGGTCCCTGACCCCATGTACTCACACCTGTAATTCCAGCACTTTGGGACCCCAAGGCTGGTGGATCACCTGAGGTCAGGAGTTCTAGACTGGCCAAGACGGTGAAACCCCATCTCCATTAAAAATACAAAAATTGGGGATTTGCTGGCAAGATGGCTGAAGAGGAACAGCTCCAGTCTGCAGCTCCCAGCAAGATCAACACAGAAGCTGGGTGATTTCTGCATTTCCAACTGAAGTACCCAGTTCATCTCATTGGGATTGGTTGGACAGTGGGTGCAGCCCACAGAGTGTTGAGCCAAAGCAGGGTGGGGTGTCACCTCAACCGGGTAGCACAAGGGGTCGGAGGATTTCCCTCCCCTAGCCAAGGGAAGCCATAAGGGACATTGCCATGAGGAACAGTGCACTCCAGCTCAGATACTGCGCTTTTCCCATGGTCTTCATAACCAACAGTCCAGGAGGTTCCCTCCGATGCCTATACCACCAGGGCCCTGGGTTTCAAGCACAAAACTGGGCAACTGTTTGGGCAGACACCAAACTAGCGGCAGGATTTTATTTTTCATACCCCAGTGGCACCTGGAATGCCAATGAGAGAATCGTTCTGTTGGTTCTGGAAAGGAGGTTGAAGCCAGGGAGCCCAGTGCTCTGGCTCAGCAGGTCTCACCCCCATGGAGACCAGTAAACTAAAATCCATTGGCTTGAAATTCTCGCTGCAAGTACAGCAGTCTGAGGTTGACCTGGGATGCTTGAGCTTGGTGGGGGGAAGGGCGTCCGCAATTGCTGAGACTTGAGTAAGTGGTTTTACCCTCAGAGGATAAACAAAGCTACCGGGAAGTTTGAACTGGGCAGAGCCCACCACAGCTGAGCAAGGCCACTGCAGCCAGACTGCCTCTCTAGAACCCTTTTCCCTGGGCAGGGCATCTCTGAAAAAAAGTCAGCAGCCCCAGTCAGGGCCTTATAGATAAAACCCCCATCTCCCTGGGACAGAGCACCTGAGGGAAGGGGCAGCTGTGGGCACAGCATCAGCAGATTTAAACATCCCTGCCTAAGAGCTCTGAAGAGAGCAGTAGATCTCCTAGCACAGCATGCAAGCTCTGCTAAGGGACAGACTGCCTCCTCAAGTGGGTCCCTGACCACTGTGTATCCTGACTGGGAGGCACCTCCCAGCAGGGGTCAATAGACACCTCATACAGGAAAGCTCTCGCTGGCATCTCTTGGGTGCCCCTCTGGGATGAAGCTTCCAGAGGAAAAAAAATGGGCAGCAAGCTCTGCTGTTCTGTAGCCTCTGCTGGTGATACCCAGGCAAACAGTGTCTGGAGTGGACCTCCAGCAAACTCCAGCGGACTTTTAGCAGAGGGGCCTGACTGTCAGAAAGAAAACTAACAAACAGAAAGGAATAGTATCAACATCAACAAAAAGGACGTCCACTCAGAGACCCCGTCCAAAGGTCACCAACCTCAAAGACCAAAGGTAGATAAATCCACAAAGATGGGAAGAAACTAATGCAAGAAGGCTGAAAATTCCAAAAACCAGAACGCCTCTTCTCCTCCAAAGGATCACAACTCCTCACCAGCAAGGGAACAAAACTGAATGGAGAATGAGTTTGATGAATTGACAGAAGCAGGCTTCAGAAAGTGGGTCATAACAAACTCCTCTGAGCTAAAGGAGCATGTTCTAACCCAATGCAAGGAAGCTAAGAACCTTGAAAAAAGGTTAGAGGAATTGCTAAGCAGAATAACCAGTTTAGAGAATACTATATATGACCTGATGGAGCTGAAAAACAGCTCGAGAACATCGTGAAGCAGACACAAGTATCAATAGCCAATTAGATCAAGCAGAAGAAAGGATGTTAGAGATTGAAGATCAACTTAATGAAATAGTGAGAAGACAAGATTAGAGAAAAAAGTGAAAAAAAAACAAAGCCTCCAAGAAATATGGGCTATATGAAAAGACCAAATCTACATTTGATTGGTGTACCTGAAAGTGATGGGGAGAATGGAACCAAGTTGGAAAACACTCTTCAGGATATTATCCAGGAGAACATCCCCAACCTAGCAACACAGGCCAACATTCAAATTCAGGAAATACACAGAATACCACAAAGATATTCCTTAGGAACAACTCTAAGATGCAATAATCAGATTCACCAAGGTTGAAATGAAGGAAAAAATGTTAGGGGCAGCCAGAGAGAAAAGTGGGGTTACCCACAAAGGGAAGCCCATCAGACTAACAGGGAACCTCTCAGCAGAAACCCTACAGGCCAGAGGACAGTGGGGCCCAATATTCAACATTGTTAAAGAAAAGAATTTTCAACCCAGAATTTCCTATCTAGCCAAACTAAGCTTTATAAGTGAAGGAGAAATAAAATCTTTTACAGACAAGCAAATTCTGAGAGATTTTGTCACCACCAGAGATTTTGTCTCTGCCTTACGAGAGCTCCTGGAGGAAGCACTAAACATGGAAAAAAAAAAAAACAACCAGTACCAGCCACTGCAAAAGCATACCGAACTGTAAAGACCATCGACACTATGAAGAAACGGCATCACTAATGGGAAAAATAACCAGCTAGCATCATAATGACAGGGTCAAATTCACACATAGTATTAACCTTAAATGTAAATGGGCTAAATGCCCCAATTAAAAGACACAGACTGGCAAATTGGATAGAGTTAAAACCCATCAGTGTGCTGTATTCAGGAAACCCATCTCACATGCAAAGACATACATAGGCTTAAGATAAAGGGATGGAGGAATATCTACCAAGCAAATGGAAAGCAAAAAAAGAAGCAGGGGTTGCAATCCTAGTCTCTGATAAAACAGACTTTAAACCAACAAAGATCAAAAGAGACAAAGGGAGCATTACATAATGGTAAATGGATCGATGCAACGAAAAGAGCTAACTATCCTGAATATATATGCAGCCAATACAGGAGCACCCAATACAGGAGCACCCGGATTCATAAAGCAAGTTCTTTGAGACCTACAAAGAGACTTAGACTTCCACACAATAGTAGTGGGAGACTTTAACACCCCACTGTCAATATTAGACAGATCAATGAGAGAGAAAATTAACAAGGATATCCAGGACTTGAACTTAGCTCTGGACCAAATGGACCTAATAGACACCTACAGAACTCTCCACCCCAAATCAACAGAATATACATTCTTCTCAGCACCACATTGCACTTATTTTAAAACTGACCACATAATTGGAAGTAAAACACTCCTCAGCAAATACAAAAGAACGGAAATCATAACAAACAGTTTCTCAGACCACAGTGCAATCAAATTAGAACTCAGAATTAATTAACTCACTCAAAACTGCACAACTACATGGAAACTGAACAACCTGCTCCAGAATGACTACTGGGTAAATAACAAAATTAAGCCAGAAATAAAGATGTCCTTTGAAACCAGTGAGAACAAAGACAACATACCAGAATCTCTGGGACACATTTAAAGCAGTGTGTAGAGGGAAATTTATAGCACTAAATGCCCACAAGTGAAAGTAGAAAAAATCTAAAATATTGACACTCTAACATCACAACTAAAAGAACTAGAGAAGCAAGAGCAAACAAATTCAAAAGCTAGCTGAAGACAAGAATTAACTAAGATCAGAGCAGAACTGAAGGAGATACAGACATGAAAAACCCTTTAAAAAAATCAATGAATCCAGAAGCTGGTTTTTTGAAAAGATCAACAAAATAGATAGACCACTAGCTAGACTAATAAAGAAGAAAAGAGAGAAGAATCAAACAGACACAATAAAAAAGTGATAACGGGAATATCACCACTGATCCAACAGAAATACAAACTACCACCCAGAGAATACTATAAACACCTCTAACAAATAGAAAATCTTGAAGAAATGGATAAATTCCTGGACACATACACCCTCCCAAGACTAAACCAGGAAGAAATCAAATCCCTGAATAGACCGATAACAAGTTCTGACATTTAGGCAGTAATTAATAGCCTACCAACCAAAAAAAGTCCAGGACCAGATGGATTCACAGCCAAATTCTACCAGAGGTACAAAGAGGAGCTGCTGTAACTCATTTTATGACGTCAGCATCATCCTGATACCAAAACCTGGCAGAGACACAACAAAAAAGAAAATTTCAGGCCAATATCCCTGATGTACATCAATGTGAAAAAATAAAATACTGGCAAACTGAATTCAGCAGCACATCAAAAAGCTTATCCACCATGATCAAGTTGGCTTCATCCCTGGGATGCAAGGCTGGTTCAGTATACACAAATCAATAAACATAATCCATCACATAAACAGAACCAATGACAAAAACCAGATGATTATCTCAATAGATACAGAAAAGGCCTTCAACAAAATTTAACAGCCTTCATGCTAAAAATTCTCAATAAACTTGGTATTGATGAAATGTATCTCAAAACAAGAGCTATTTATGACAGACCCACAGCCAATATCATACTGAATGGGCAAAAACTGGAAGCATTCCCTTTGAAAACTAGCAGAAGACAAGGATGCCCTCTCTCACCCCTCCTATTCAACATAGTATTAGAAGTTCTGGCCAGGGCAATCAGGCAAGAGAAAGAAAGAAAGGGGATTCAATTAGGAAAAGAGGAAGTCAAATTGTCTCTATTTGCAGATGACATGATTGTATATTTAGAAAACCCCATCATCTCAGACCAAAATCTCTGTAAGCTGATAAGCAACTTCAGCAAAGTCTCAGGATACAAAATGAATGTGTAAAAATCACAAGCATTCCTATACACCAATAACAGACAAGAGAGCCCAATCACAATTGCTACAAAGAGAATAAGAATTGTAGGAATACAGCTTACGAGGGATGTGAAGGACCTCTTCAAGGAGAACTACAAACCACTGCTCAAGGAAATAAGAGAGGACACAAACAGATGGAAAAACATTCCATGCTCATCGATAGAAAGAATCTATATGAAAATGGCCATACTGCCCAAAGTAATTTAAAGATTCAGTGCTATCCCTATCAAGCTACCATTAACTGTCTTCGCAGAATTGGAAAAAACTACTTTAAATTTCATATGGAACCAAAAAAAGAGCCTGTATAGCCAAGACAATCCTAAGCAAAAAGAACAAAGCTGGAGGCATCACACTACCTGACTTCAAACTATACTACAAGCCTACAGTAACAAAAACAGCATGGTACTGGTACCAAAACAGACATATAGACCAATGGAACAGAACAGAGCCCTCAGAAATAACACCACACATCTACAACCATATGATCTTTGACACACCTGATGAAAACAAGCAATAGGGAAAGGATTCCCTATTTAATAAATGGTGTTTGGAAAACTGGCTAGCTACATGCAGAAAACAAACTGGATCCCTTCCTAACACCTTATGCAAAAATTAACTCAAGATGGATTAAAGACTTAAATGTAAGACCTGGAACCATAAAACCCCTAGAGGAAAACCTAGGCAATACCATTCAGGACATAGGCATAGGCAGAGACTTCATGGCTAAAACACCAAAAGCAGTGGTAGGTAACAAAAGCCAAAATAGACAGATGGGATCTAATTAAACTAAAGTGCTTCTACAAAGCAAAAGAAACTACCATCAGAGTGAACAGGCAACCAACAGAATGGGAGAAAATATTTGCAATCTATCTGTCTCACAAAGGGTTAATATCCAGAATCTGCAAAGAACTTAAACAAATTTACAAGAAAAAAACAACCCCATTAAAAAGTGGGCAAAGGATAAGAACAGACAATTCTCAAAAGAAGACATTTATGCAGCCAACAAACATATGAAAAAAGCTCATCATCACTCATCATTAGAGAAATTCAAATCAGAACCACAAGGAGATACTATCTTATGCCACTTAGAATGGTGATCATTAAAAAGTCGGGACACCACAGATGCTGGAGGGGATGTGGAGAAATAGGAACGATTTTACACTGTTAGTGGGAGTGTAAATTAGTTCAACCATTGTGGAAGACAGTGTGGTGATTCCTCAAATATCTAGAACTAGAAATACCATTTGACCCAGCAATCCCATTATTGGGTATATACCCAAAGGATTATAAATCATTCCACTAAAAAGAAACATGCACACATAATATGTTTGCTGCGGCACTGTTCACAACAGCAAAGACTTGGAACCAACCCAAATGCCTATCAACGATAGACTGGATAAAGAAAATGAGGCACATATACACCATGGAATAGTATGCAGCCATAAAAAGGAGGAGTTTGGCCAGGCATGGTGGCTCAAACCTGCAATCCCAGCACTTTGGGAGGCCAAGGAGGGCAGATCACAAGATCAGGAGTTCAAGATCAGCCTCACCAATGTGGCGAAACCCTGTCTCTACTACAAATACAAAAATTAGCCAGGCATGGTGGCGGGCACGTGTAGTCCTAGCTACTCAGGAGGCTGAGGCAGGAGAATCGCTTGAACACGGGAGTCGGAGGTTGCAGTGAGTTGAGACTGTGCCACTGCACTCCAGCCTGGGCAACAGAGTGAGACTCCATCTCAAAAAAAAAAAGGATGAACTCATGTCCTTTGCAGGAACGTGGAAAAAGCTGGAAACCATCGTTCTCAGCAAACTATCACAAGAACAGAAAACCAAACACCACATTTTTTCACTCATAAGTGGGAGTTGAACAACGAGAACACATGGACACAGGGAGGGGAACATCATACACTGGGGCCTGTCGGTGGGTGGGGGGATAGGTGAGGGATAGCATTAGGAGAAATACCTAATATAGACAACAGGTTGGTAGGCGCAGCAGACCACCATGGCACGCGTATACCTATGTAACAAACCTGCACGTTCTGCACATGTACCCCAGGACTTAAAGTATAATTTTTAAAAATTAGCCAGGTGTGGTGGCACGTGCCTGCATGCCTGTAGTTCAAGCTACTCAGGAAGCCTGAGGCAAGAGAACTACTCGAACCCGGGAGGCAGAAGTTGCAGTGAGTTGAGATCAGGCCACTGCACTATAGCCTGGGCAAGAGAGCCAGACTTTGTCTCAAAAAAAAAAAAAGAGGAACTCTCTGTGTAGTGCCATTCTAGTACTGAGTAACAATCTCAGAAGACCCAATATGTTGCACACACTGCCATCTGTGGCAAAAGCAGAACAGAAGAAATGACCGAGGCTGAAGGACTTCCATAGGTAGAGAGGGCTGGAGAGCACCATGAGGTTTCTGGAGCCCCAGATGCAAAGGAGGAGCTGCTAATCTTTTCTCGTCGTTTGATTAGGTCTCCCAAGTACAGGAAATGGGGCAAAACCTATTCAGGTCAAGGGGGCAGGTCTATGGGGGCCTCAGCTCTGATATGTATAGACAGAGAACTGAGCGTCAGATGGAATCGTATAGGAGAGATCACGGGGGAAATGGACCCTTTTAAACACAGCCCTCCCTGTACCCCTCAGAGTAAAGAAACCACAGGGGTCACAGAAGCCACATGACAAAGTGTTGTCCATCATGATAAAGACTTGCCTTTGTCACTGAGCTGCAGCCGTGGGATAGTGAAAGGATAAACGATTACATAGCAGAGCAGTAGAGGGATAAATGAGGGCAAAGGAAGATTTCCATTGAGTGCTCACAGGATTTAAACCCTTTTTGTCCCATAGAATGCTTCAACTTGGAAAGAGTTACCTGAAAACTAATGGTGCAGCTTCCTCTCTGCCCATCTGAGCTCTTACCTGTATTCACACCTTTGATGCATTTCCACCGATTTGATGTTTTTGTTATTTTCACTTCACTCTCCACAGTCTGGGGCTCTTTCCCTTGCTCCAACATGGAGACAAGATTCATTTCAGAGAGAGAGACTCCTGCTTATAAAGAGAACGGAATGTGATGTGCTGTGGCTTTTACAGAATCCCAGCCCTTTGTTTAGAGAAGAGAGGACATTGCAAATGGATTTAGAAAAATACCTCACAAATTCACCCACTGAATGCCTCCTTTTGAATGTTTAGAGAACGTGGTAAGATACGGACATCGAGCTCTCCTCTAGGAAGTACTGAATCAGCCGGCTGCGGTGGCTCAAGCCTATAATCCCAGCACTTTGGGAGGCCGTGGCAGGTGGATCACGAGGTCAAGAGATCGAGACCATCCTGGTCAACAAACATGGTGAAACCCCATCTCTACTAAAAATACAAAAATTAGCTGGGCATGGTGGTACATGCCTGTAGTCCCAGCTACCCAGGAGGCTGAGGCAGGAGAATTGCCTGAACCCAGGAGGCGGAGGTTGCGGTGAGCCGAGATCGCGCCATTGCACTCCAGTCTGGGTAACAAGAGCGAAACTCCGTCTCAAAAAAAAAAAAAAGAAGTACTGAATCACAAGCAAAAAGGTAGAAAACGGCAAAGTGGATCTTTTTCTTTTTCCTTTCCTTTTTTTCTTGGCGATGGAATCTCACTCTTGTTGCCCAGGCTGGAGTACAGTGGCATGATCTTGGCTCACCACACCTCCACCTCCTGGATTCAGCGATTCTCCTGCCTCAGCCTCCCAAGTAGCTGAGACTGCAGGTACCTGGCACTATGCCTGACTAATTTTTTGCATTTATAGTAGAGAGAGCGTTTCAACATGCTGCCCAGGCTGGAGTACAATGACACGATCTTGGCTCACAGCTACCTCCATCTCCCAGGTTCAAGCGATTCTCCAGCCTCAGCCTCCTGAGTAGCTGGGATTACAGGCATGCGCCACCACACCCAGCTAATGTTTGTATTTTCAGTAGTGATGGGGTTTCTCCATGTCAACCAGGCTGGTCTCGAACTCCTGACCTCAGGTGATCTGCCCGCCTCGGCCTCCCAAAGTGCTAGGATTACAAGCGTGAGCCACCGTGCTCAGCCCAAAGTTGACTTTTTTTTTTTCTTTGAGATGAAATTTTACTCTTGTTGCCCAGACTGGAGTGCAATGGCAGGATCTTGGCTCACTGATACCTGTACCTCCCAGGTTCAAGCAATTCTCCTGCCTCAGCCTCCCGAGTAGCTGGGATTACAGGCACCTACCATCTCACCCAGCTAACTTTTTTGTATTTTTAGTAAAGACAGTGTTTCACCAAGTTGGCCAGGCTGGTCTCAAACTCCTGACCTCAGGTGATCTGCCCGCCTCTGCCTCGCAAAGCGCTGGGATTACAGGCGTGAGGCACCACGTCTGGCCCAAAGTAGACAAGTCCAGATGCTGTACTATGAAGCTTTTCATCTGAGAATTAACACAGCTTCAGTCTTAACTGAGCAATGCAGCGGCTCCCAAGAGGCACACAAGGGAACATGCAGAGATACAGCAGAGCACGTCCCCACTTCTGGAGGGAAGTCATCCTCACCCAGGAAGACCAGGTTCCTGTAGTTCTCCAACATCACGTTCCTATATAGAGTCCTCTGAGCAGGGTCCAGGCACTTCCACTCCTCCTGGGAGAATTCTATGGCCACATCCCTGAATGTTAACCTTTCCTGACATGAGAAAACACATTTCACCAAGAAGTCATGGGGAGAGCCATTATCTTCACACGGATGACAGAAAGAGAGGTATAAGTCAATTTCATTTAAATGGACATGCTGGGAGATCCAGGGAAAGGTTTTTTCAGGCGAACCAAGTGCATATGGGGAGAGGTACCAACTTTACATAAAATGAGAAAAGGAGGGAATTGTATTGATTTGACGGAAGGGAGGGTTCTGGCAGATCCATGTTAAGGTATTTTGGAGGATTTAGGGATATCAGGAAGAAAACTAGGTATGTCTCCCTAATTGCATTTTATTATATTACTCTGTAAGAGCTGATGATACTTTCTGAATAAGTGTGGATTTCCCTTTCTGTAGACAGTGGAAGAAAGTTACAAATAAAAATCAACACAGGGGTTGTCTCTGTAGAAATGTTGGATGTTACTTTTGACACGAGGTGATACTCAGTATCTAGATGAGCCAGAGGAACGGTGGTGTCTTCCGCAGTGGCGACCTCCATGGTGGCTTTAAAGAAAGAAAGGTCACAATCTAAAAACTGTGGCCGGGTACGGGGGCTTATGCCCGTAATCCCAGCACTTTGGGAGGCCAAGGCAGGCAGATCACAAGGTCAGGAGATTGAGACCATCCTGGTCAACATGGTGAAACCCCATCTTTACTAAAAATGCAAAAATTAGCTGGGCATGGTGGCATTCACCTGTAGTCCCAGCTACTCGGGAGGCTGAGGCAGGAGAATTGCCTGAACCCAGGAGGCGGAGGTTGTGGTGAGCCGAGATTGCGCCATTGCACTCCAGCCTGGGTAACAAGAGCGAAACTCCGCCTCAAAAAAAAAAAAACTGTGATGATGACAGCAATAATGACTAAAGCTTTATCACTTTCCATGTGGTGGGCATTATTCGAATGCTTTACGTGTACTAACTCGTGTAAGAACACAATAACCCATGACAGAAATAATTTTTATTTCCATTTTACTAGGAGAAAACTGTGTCACAGAAACCCTCAGAAACTCAACTCAGGTAAAACAGCTAAAATGCAGCAGAACAAGCCCTTGAAGCTAGGCATTTGGGGCTAAAGAATCAGACAGTTAAGCAACACATACAGCATCAAAAGTTCTTTGGCAAAGAATTCCCTGACAAAAAACGAGCTTACATCTAATAACATGAAACTGCATAAAAGGTCATTACACATACATACACATGCATGCAAATAGTAAATAAAAGGTAATTACACATACACATGTGCACATAATAAAAGGTCATTACACACACACGTGTGCACATAATAAAAGGTCATTACACATACATGCATGCACATAAAACGTCAGTACACATACACATGCGTGCACATAAAAGGTCATTACACATACACATGCGTGCACATAATAGGTCATTACACATACACATGTGTGTGCATAAAAGGTCTACACATACACATGCGTGCACATAATAAATAAAAGGTCATTACACATACACATGCATACACATAAAAGGTCATTACACATACACGTGTGTGCATAAAAGGTCATTACACATACACATGCGTGCGCATAATAAAAGGTCATTACACATACATGTGTGTGCATAAAAGGTCATTACACATACACATGCATATAAAAGGTCATTACACACACATGTGTGCATAATAAATAAAAGGTCATTACACATACACATGCATGTGCATAATAAGCATTCTTACTATTCGTCAACTCATTAATGTGATGATGAAGGGGAAAATTTAAGGCTACAGAAAATATTTCAGATATAAATATCTGAACAGTTTAAAAATACACAACTGGCCAGGCGCATGGCTCACACCTGTAATCTCAGCACTGTGGGAGGCCGAGGTGGGCGGATCACCTGAGATCAGGAGTTCAAGACCAGCCTGACCAACATGGAGAAACCGCGTCTCTACTAAAAATATAAAATTAGCTGAGCATGGTGGTGCTCGCCTGTAGTCCCAGCCACTCAGGAGGCTGAGGCAGGAGAATCGCTTGAACCCGGGAGGCAGAGGTTGCAGCGAGCCAAGATCGTGCCATTGTACTCCAGCCTGAGTAACAGAGCAAAACTCCATCACACACACACACACACACACACACACACACACACACACACAGAGAAAATCGGAGCTAGAATAAAACACCCTCCCTAAGGTGTTTCTGAACTTTAGATTCCATTCCAAACCGTAACAGTTCTGGAGCCAGAAACATACTGGTTCATGCATTTATCTTCGAATGTATGATCAAATCAGACAAACAGAATTCACCGAACCAGTCTCCTTTTCTAGGGTTACCCAGGTACTTATGCACATGAGTAGGTGACTTCCACATCCAGCTTCTCTAATCCTGGTCCACAGAGACCTCACGGTACATCCAGATGTGGCTGCTAAACAATCCCTGTTGTGCGACAGCCCGGACACCACGGGGCCCACACCTGTGTCTGTCCACATCTGGGGTGAGCCCTTCCCAAGACCATGCCCAGTGCAGCCTCTTCCCAAGTTCTTGTCACTGGGTCACAGCCAATGGCATCTAAGTGAGATGAGAGGGACCGAGGGAAGGCATGGGTGAGTGCCAGCAAACCTGTCAGGCAGGACGCTTCAGACTCAGAGATTTGCAGCTTCAAAGAAAGAGATTTCAGAAAGGAAAGAGAAACAGAACGTCCCAAGAATATCACTTTACCTGAGGAAGAGCCATCCCTGTCTCCTCTTTCTTTCCCCTTTCTTCTCTTCTGGACTTCTTCAGGCAACATGAGTCTTTAGAGGTCAATCTGGAATGTGAAAAAGAAGTTATTTAATGCTTAGAATCAACACACCCACTTCCTTCCACAACCACACACACAGGGAAGACCTCTCCCCGTGCAAAGACGGTCCTCTGCCACCCACTGCATCAGGAATGATGGAGGAACAAGAAACTTGTAGAAAGACCCATAGGTGAGTCTGTCACCCCTTCCTTCAGAACCCGCTGTCCTCCTGGAGAAGCCCACATGTACGCTGCAGCAGTGGTGAGCTGGGCTGGACTGAGCTTCCCCTCAGGGCACAGACCTGGCCTTGAGCAAGCCCCATGCAGAGCACAGCACCCTCACCTCTCCGTGGATCCCAGGCTGAGCTCAGCCCTCAGAAATGGAAGACACAGTCTGTAATCCCAGCACTTTGGGAGGCTAAGACGGGCAGATCACCTGAGGTCAGGAGTTCGAGACCAGCCTGGGCAACATGTTGAAACCCCATCTCTATTTAAAATACAAAAATTAGCCAGGTGTGGTGGTGTGCGCTTGTAGTCCCAGCTACGTGGGAGGCTGAGGCAGGAGAATTGCTTGAACCCGGGAGGCAGAGGTTGCAGTGAGCTGAGATCCCCCCATTGTACTCCAGCCTAGGCAACAGAGCGAAACTCCAGCTAAAAAATAAAAAAGGCTGGGCACGGTGGCTCATACCTGTAATCCAGCACTTTGGGAGGCCGACGTGGGTGGATCACAAGGTCAGGAGTTAAAGACTAGCCTAACCAACATGGTGAAACCCTGTCTGCACTAAAAAATACAAAAATTAGCTGGGCGTGGTGGTGCACGCATGTAGCCCCAGCTACTTGGGAAACTGAGGCAGGAAAATCGCTTGAACCTGGGAGATGGAGGTTGCAGTGAGCCGAGATTGTCCCACAGCACTCCAGCCTGGGTGACAAAGTGAGACTCCATCTCAAAAAAAACAAGAAATGGAGGACGCAGAGCCTGGTTATCAATGCTGGACACAGATCAGAATCAGCTGGGATAATATAACTACTATGAAGGCTGGGTCCCAACCCCATTACAGGAAGGGAAATCTCAGGTAAGGAGGCACAAGAGTTTTATTTGCAAAATGACTCAGTACTCTCAAGTCAAACCAGGATTGAGCTTCACTCAGAGGGACTGTGAAATAACAAGAAATATATTTTTGGTCTCTGCCCCTGGTTCCTAGGACATGGATGCTTCATACATAGGGCTGTTAGGAGAATCTTTTGTTCTCATGTTTGGTCTTTGACCCCAGGTCCAGCGCAAAGCTCCTCAATCCCTTAGAATTTCCTGCATGATAGGAATGTGTTTGTTCTAATGAGCCAAGTCTTGGTGGGCTCCCGGATATAGCCATTGGCCAGAAAGACTAAGCTATGATTCGAAGCTTGGAAATTTCAGCTCCATCCCCCATTTCCCAAAGAGTGGAGCAGGCTGAAGATTGAGTTAAGAGTCTCTCAGGCCGGGCGCGGTGGCTCAAGCCTGTAATCCCAGCACTTTGGGAGGCCGAGGCGGGTGGATCACAAGGTCAAGAGATCGAGACCATCCTGGTCAACATGGTGAAACCCCATCTCTACTAAAAATACAAAAAATTAGCTGGGCATGGTGGTGCGTGCCTGCAATCCCAGCTACTCGGGAGGCTGAGGCAGGAGAATTGCCTGAACCCAAGAGGTGGAGGTTGCGGTGAGCCGAGATCGCGCCATTGCACTCCAGCCTGGGTAACAACAGCGAAACTCTGTCTCAAAAAAAAAAAAAGACTCTCTCATGCCTATAGGATGAAGCCTCGATAAAAAAAAAAAAAAATCCCTGATCTATCGGGTTCCAAGAGCTTTCTGGTTGATAAACACATATGAATGCCAGGGGGGAGGTGCACTCAAATCCACAAGGACAGAAGCTCCTGTGCTCAGAACATTCTCAGACCTCACCGTATGTATCTCTTCATCTGGCTGCCCATGGGTATCTTCCATGATATCCTTTATTGATACACCAGATCCTCACTTGATGTTATCAATAGATTCTTGGAAACTGGAACTTTAAGTGAAACGGCGACTTTTTTTCCCCTCATCAACATAAAAAAAATGACATTGAACAGCCAGGCACAGTGGCTTATGCCTCTAATCCCAGCACTTTGGGAGGCCAAGGTGGGTGGATCACAGTCAGGAGATCAAGATCATTCTGGCCAACATGGTGGAACCCTGTCTCTACTAAAAATATAAAAATTAGCTGGGCGTGGTGGCGGGTGCCTGTAATCACATCTACTCGGGAGGCTGAGGCAGGAGAAGTGCCTGAACCCAGGAGGTGGGGTTGCAGTGAGCCAAGATCGTGCCACTGTATTCCAGCCTGGAAACAGAGCAAGACTCTGTGTCAAAATAATAATGATCACATTGAACCAAACATTATTCGAGTACCTGCTGTATATCATTTCATTCATGACCCAGTTTCCAAGAACCTATGGAAAACATTAAGTGAGGACTGACTGCCCAAAAAAATCAGTAAAGCTAAGTGCTTCCAGCAGTTCTGTGAGCTGTCCTCACAAATTAATCAAATTCGAAGAGGGAGTCATGGGAGCCTCAATATGTAGGTCAGTTTTAAGGACCGGTGACAACCTATTACTTTTGATTGACATCTGAAGTGGCAGCAGGGCCAAGGTGGGGCGTGGTCTTGTGGGACTATGACCTTAACCTGTTGGATCTGACTCTAGCTCCAGGTGCACAGAGTCTGAATTGAATTGTAGAACACCCAGCCGGTGTCCACTGGAGAACTGCCTGGTATATGGGAAAAAACTCCCACACATTTGCTGTCAAAAGTGTTCTATGTTGGCTGGCCCCGTGGCTAATGCCTGTAATCCCAGCCCTTTGGGAGCCTGAGGCAGGGGGATAACCTGAGGTAAGGAGTTTGAGACCAGCCTGGCCAACATGATGAAACCTCCATCTCTACTGAAAATACAAAAATTAGTCGGGCGTGGTGGCGGGCGCCTGTAATCCCAGCTACTCGGGAGGCTGAGGCAGGAGACTCGTTGGAACCGGTGAGGCGTAGGTTACAGTGAGCTGAGGTCGCACCACTGCACTCCAGCCTGAGCCACAGAGTGAGACTCGGTCTCAAAAAAAGTAAAAGGATACTTGGTGTCACAGGACAGGTCGAGGTCACCTCCTCCACCATGGGTGTCACAGGACGGGCCCAGGTCACCTCCCACCACGGGAGGTGACTGCCCAGAGGGGCTTGGGAGCTGAAGGCCCTGCCTGAGAAAGACTTGAGGTGAGACCGACAGAGGTGGCACCTCAGGACAGGGGTGGAGTCTGCAGAATTCCTGAACCAAGGAAAGGACGTGGCCCCTCGGGACTGAGGCTGCAGCGCTCCGTGCGCTCCAGGGACCGACAAGGGCGAGTCTTGGAGAATCGGATAGAACTGAATCCACCCTGCAGGTGAGGGCTTTAAGAAGTGCCCTCCCGCGTGGCGGTAAGAAAAATCGGTAAAGGATTTTAGGCAGGAAAAGACGCGAAAGGCCGTGTTTACCTAGCGCGAGGCTGAAAGACGAGGGTCAGGGACCAGCCTAAGAGCGGCTTTGAACCCAAAGGGAAAGCGATCCCCGCACTCTCACGGCAACGTCAGAATTTACTTGCGGTGGAGGGCGCGGTGCGAGCGTTTTAAGGTCTGTAGGGACCCCCTTCAGACCCGGGGGATGGAAGAAAGGGGACTGCGAAGCGCAGATTTTATCTAGAGAGAGGAAAACTCACGCTCCGCGGTCCAATCTTCACTCCCCGCGATCCGCTTCCGGGTTTGCAGAAAACCGCGCGCAGCTCAGACTGGGCGGCCCGGGGGGCGGGGTCTGATCAGGAAGCGACTGGCAGGGGGCGGGCCGGGCAGGACTGAGGCCGCCTGGGGGCGGGGACTGGGCGGGGCGCCAGCAGCAGGGGGCGGGGACGGGGGGGGAAACGCGAGGGTGGGGAGGGGCCTGGACAGGTATGGGGCGGGGCCGGGAGGGCGGTCCGAGCCTGCGTATCCACCCACCTGGTTCCCAGAGCGTCCCTATTTTCTGGGTTTGGGAACACTTAAATCTATTTCGTGTCCTTCCTTTCCGCTTATTTTCAGTTAATGTTTCCATTTTAAGGTAAAGCCTTAGAGTTATGTGGGCAGTCTATATTGGAAACTAAGATATTTTCCTAAATTGCAAACTTAAGTTACTTAACTATTTTTTATAAGTTACTGGTTTTAGCTGGGCGCGGTGGCTCACGTCTGTAATCACAGCACTTTGGGAGGCCGAGGCGGGTGGATCACGAGGTCAAGAGATGAGACCATCCGGGTCAACATGGTGAAACCCCGTCTCTACTAAAAATAGAAAAATTAGCTGGGCATGGTGGCGCGTGCCTGTAATCCCAGCTACTCAGGAGGCTGAGGCAGGAGAATTGCTTGAACCCAGGAGGCGGAGGTTGCGGTGAGCCGAGATCGCGCCATTGCACTCCAGCCTGGGTAACAAGAGCGAAACTCCGTCTGGAAAAAAAAAAAAAAAGTTACTGGTTTTGCTGCCATCTTGCATCCCCGCGTGCGTGCGCCTAATCTCAGATGGCCCACCCGAGACCCCCTGAGCACCAACCCTACTACCCCCAGCAGCCCCTTATCTGCTCCGACAAGACGAAAGAAACACTCATGAACCAGGAAAACTCCCCAAACTGCAGGCACAGGTACGCAATGGTGGGAAAGGAACTGCTCGCAGAAGAAGGTGGTTCAGGTCGGGCACGGTGGCTCACGCCTATAATCCCAGCACTGTGGGAGGCCGAGGCGGGTGGATCACGAGGTCAAAAGATCGAGACCATCCTGGTGAACATGGTGAAACCCCGTCTCTACTAAAAATACAAAAATTAGCTGGGCATGGTGGTGCGCGCCTGTAGTCCCAGCTACTCGGGAGGCTGAGGCAGGAGAATTGCTTGAACCCAGAAGGCGGAGGTTGTGGTGAGCCGAGATTGTGCCATTGCACTCCAGCCTGGGTAACAACAGCGAAACTCCATCTAAAAAAAAAAAAAGAAGAAGTTAGGGGTAAACAGTATCTCTGGTATTGAAGAGGTGAATATGTTTACAAACCAAGAAACAGTGATCCACTTTCACAACCCTAAAGTTCAGGCATCTCTAGCAATGAACACTTTCACCATCACAGACCATGCTGAGACAAAGCAGCTGACAGAAATGCTACCCAGCATCTGAAACCAGCTTGGGGCAGACAGTCTGCCCAAACTCTGTGGATGGAAAAGCACCACTTGCTACTGGAGATGATGATGATGATGATGATGAAGTTCCAGATCTTGTGGAGAATTTTGATGAGGCTTCCAAGAATGAGGCAAACTGAACTGAGTCAACTTCTGAAGATAAAACTCGAAGAAGTTACTGGGAGCTGCTGTTTTATATTATGACGGCTTTTTAAGAAAGATTTCTTTGCGGATCTGATAAAATCTGGATGTCAATTATTTTTAAGCCCAAGCCCCTCAGACACTGCAGCTCTTTTCCGTTTTTGCTTATAAACAGTTCATTCTTTGCAGCTAATGAAGCCGAAGAAGCCTGGGAATCAAGCTTGAAACCAAGATTAATAACGTTCTTTCCCCAGTACACAGTTTTATTTTTTATTTCGTTGACACTGATCTGTACACAGTAAACGAAATTGCTTATAAAAAGCTAATCATGGCATGGAATATGGCTGACCTTTTGAATTTGAGTAAGATTTAAAATAAATAAAAGTTAATGGTTTTTCTTTTTCTTTCTTTTTTTTTTTTTTTTTTTGAGACGGAGTTTCGCTCCTTACTCAGGCTGGAGTGCAATGGCGCGATCTCGGCTCACCGCAACCTCCGCCTCCTGGGTTCAGGCAATTCTCCTGCCTCAGCCCCCTGATTAGCTGGGATTACAGGCATGCGCCACCATGCCCAGCTAGTTTTTTGTATTTTTAGTAGAGACGGGGTTTCACCTTGTTGACCAGGATGGTCTCGATCTCTTGACCTCGTGATCCACCCGCCTCGGCCTCCCAAAGTGCTGGGATTACAGGCTTGAGCCATTGCGCCCGGCCTAGAAATAACCATTTCAACGTAAACCATTTCAAACACTGTCCCATCTGCTGGCAAAAATAGCTTTTAATATAAACCATTTTAACTTTCCACTAACTAAGACTTGAAAACACTTCGGCTTTTAGCAGAACATTTTGCAGAAACATCTCTTGTGCTCCTTTACCCAAGATTCCACGGTGGGTTTGGGATCCACCCTCAGTAATTCCTACGGAGGCCCAGGTGATAGTAATCTGTGTGCAGTGCTGAGCGTCAAGGCTCTGTGTCCTCCGTTTCTGAAGGCTGAGCGGAGCCTGTGATCCACAGAGAGGGGAGGGACTGTCCTCTGGATGGGGTTTGGTCGGGGCTGGGTCTGTGCCAGGAAGGGGAGCTTGGTCCAGCCCAGCTCCCCACTATGCCTGGTGAATGGGGGCTTCTCCAGGAGGGGAGCAGGTTCTGAGGAAGGAGGTCAAAAGACTCACATGTTGGTTCCTGTAGAAATTTCTTTTCTCCTCTTTTCTTTTCTTTTTTAAATGGAGTCTTACTCTGTCACCCAGGCTGGAGTGCAACAGCGATCTCGGCTCACTGCAAGCTCCACCTCCCAGGTTCAAGTGATTCTCCTACCTCAGCCTCCCGAGTAGCTGGGATTAGAGGTGCCCGCCACCACACCTGGCTAATTTTTGTATTTTTAGTGGAGACAGGGATTCACTATGTTAGCCAGGCTGGTTTCGAACTCCTGACCTTGTGATCCACACACCTCGGATTCCCTAAGTGCTGGGATTACAGGCGTGAGCCACCGCGCCTGGCCTCCTGTAGGAATTTCTTGTCCCCATGTCTCCCCCACACCTGGTGTAGTGAGCAGAAGAAGACCACCTTTCCACATGATAAAGTCTGCCTTGTGTGAGTGCAGTTGTGGCGCAAGAAGGGGATGTGTTGATTAAATACATAAAACAGCATATTTTTAACATTTACTGCCAGGCGTGGTGGCTCAAGCCTGTAATCCCCGCACTTTGGGAGGCCGAGGCGGGTGGATCACGAGGTCAAGAGATCAAGACCATCCTGGTCAACATGGTGAAACCCCGTCTCTACTAAAAATACAAAAAATTAGCTGGGCATGGTGGCGTGTGCCTGTAATCCCAGCTACTCAGGAGGCTGAGGCAGGAGAATTGCCTGAACCCAGGAGGCGGAGGTTGCGGTGAGCCGAGATCGCGCCATTGCACTCCAGCCTGGGTAACAAGAGCAAAACTCCGTCTCAAAAACAAACAAACAAAAAAACACATTTACTATTGATTTCCAAACCCTCATGTTACATGAGGAAGAAGCTTAGAAGAGGAAAGCAAAGGAGTCAGGGATGGCTCTTCCTCAGGTGAGATGATCTCGGTGGATTGTTCTGTCTCCTTCCTTTCAGAAATGCTGGGCCTTGGAGTTGGGAATCTTCTCTGAGTCTGATGCGTCCTGCCTGACAGGTTTGCTGGCACTCAGCCATGCCTTCCCTCAGTCCCTGTCATGTCAACTAGATTCCATCTCTGGTGACCCAGTGACAGGAGCATGGGAAGAGGCAGCACTGGGCATGGTCCTGGGAAGGGCTCACTCCAGACGTGGATGGAGACGGGGTGTCGGCCCGGTGGTGTCAGGGCTGCTGGGCAGCAGGGATCATTCAGGGGCCACATCTGATGCACCGTCAGGTCTCTGTAGACCAGGAGGAGAGCAGCTGCATGCGGAAGTCACATATGAATGTGCACAAACACCTCCTGAATTCCGGAAAAGAACACCAAGAAGGGGAAATATTTTGTGCCTGATTCTGTGAAACATTCGAAGCTAAATTAGCAACAGCGTGTCTTTGACTCAAAACTTGTAATGACGGAATGGAATGGAAAGTTGAGGCACAGTCAGCAGTGATAGAGAATGTTTTATTCCATCGTTTTATGTCTTTGTTTGTTTTGAGACAAAGTTTTGCTCTTGTTGCCCACCACACCCAGCTAATTATTTGTGTTTTTAGTAGAGATAGGGTTTCATCATGTTGGCCAAGCTGGTCTCAAACTCCTGAGTTCTAGTGATCTGCCCGCCTCGGCCTCCCAAAGTGCTGGGATTACAGGTGTGAGCCAGCATGCTCAGCCTCCATCATTTATTTTTAAAATATGAAATTAACAGAGGTATCTAAATACAGGATATTTTTTGAACCGTTCCCAGCACTTGAATCCCGCGGAGACAATGGTGGTCCTGCCGGGACTCTTGTGCTGCAGGTATTCTGGGTTAAAATCGTTGTCTGCTCAGATATCATAGCTGAACTTCCTGGACGGGAGAGAGGATGATCATATTCCCATTCCACCTTTTGTTATTAAACATTGTATTTCTTTTTTACAACATCCCATGGGCAGCACTTTGGGAGGCCAAGGCAGGTGGATCTCCAGAGGTCGGGAGTTCGAGACCAGCTAGACCAACATGGAGAAACCCCGTCTTTACTAAAAATACAAAATTAGCAAGGCGTGGTGGCGCATGCCTGTAATCCCAGCTACTTGAACCCTGGAGGTGGAGGTTGCGGTGAGCCGAGATCGTGCCATTGCATTCCAGCCCAGACAACAAGAGTGAAATTCCATCTCGAAAAAAAAAATAAATAATAACACGTCGTATGATGGATATATTTGTTCTATAGAAAAACTCGAAAGAAAGCTGCAATTAAGTGCCAGGACACAGAGCATCCCCTTTCCTGTTCAGCCTTGCCCCCTCCTTCACCTCTTAGCGGCACCACGTTGTCAGTTCTCTGGCAAGAGATGGTGCACGTCCTGTGGAAATGTATTTATACGTTCTTGTGAGATTTCAGAAAAAATTCTTCAGTGCATGTTCTGTTGCTAAAGCGTATCCTGCAAGTCTGGAAAAGTTAAATGGCTTCCTGTTAAGAAATAAAGGATAGGCCGGGTGTGGTGGCTCACGTCTGTAATCCAAGCACTTTGGAGGCCAAGGTGGGCAGATCACCTGAGGTTGGGAGTTCAAGAGCAGCCTGACCAACACGGTGAAACCCCATCTTCAAAAAATAAAAAAAGAAAGAAAGGATAACTTGCTCTTTAGATTTTCACCATTTAACAATGCCACAGATGCTTCCTGTGGGCACGCCAACTTCACTAAAGAACTCTAAGGCTGGCTGGCCACAGTGGCTCATGCCTATAATCCCAGCACCTTGGGAGGCCAAGGCAGGTGGGATCATGAAGTCAAGAGATTGAGACCATCCTGGCCAACATGGTGAAATCCCATCTCTACTAAAATAAAAAATTAGCTGGGCGTAGTGGCAGGCGCCTGTAGTCCCAGCTACTTGGGAGGCTGAGGCAGGAGAATCACTTGAACCCTGGAGGCGGAGGTTGCAGTGAGCCGAGATTGCACCATTGCACTCCAGCCTGGCGACAGAGCGAGACGCTGTCAAAAAAAAAAAAGAACTCTAAGGGTTTGTTCAGGTCAAGTAGTTAAAAATGTTGCTTCTTCAAGGATGGTGGATTTCCTATGTTGCTAGATCTGGCTACATTTTTACCTCTACCCACAGTTACAAAGGTCCCCTCTCCCACCAACACCATATAAGATTTTCTACTCCTTTAAGAAAAACTTGCTTCTCTTTTTATATTTGGATTATCTGGGAAAAAGGACTACTTCATGGTATTTTCATTTTTCTGATTTCTTGGGAGTCTGTTACCTTGTGTACATATATATAGAAAATTGATTGATGGCCCGGTGCAGTGGCTCACACCTGTAATCCCAGCACTTTGGGAGGCCAAGGCGGGTGGATCTCGAGGTCAGGAGATCAAGACCATCCTGGCCAACATGGTGAAACCCCGTCTCTACTAAAAATACAAAAAAAAATTAACTGGGCATAGTGGCGCGTGCCTGTAATCCCAGCTACTCGGGAGGCTGAGGCAGGAGAATTGCTTGAACCCAGGAGGTGGAGGTTGCAGTGAGCCGAGATTGCGCCATTGCACTCCAGCCTGGCACCTGGCGACACAGCGAGACTCTGTCTCAAAAAAAAAAAAAGAAAGAAAGAAAAGAAAATTGATTGTTAAGCTGGGCATGGTGGCTCACACCTGATAACTCACACTTCATCTCCTTAGTGTCACTTTGTGGTGGTTTCATTTGTTGCTTTGTGTGGATCATGTTTCGTTTTCTCTTTGAATGTCTTGTTATCTTGGGACCTCAGCATTTCACTAATCAGCCATCCCTCCAACTTTTTAACTTCTGGCCTCCTTCAGGGAGCACACTCTCTATTCATCCTGACTAGAGATTCTGGAGACCTCTCAAGCCTTTTCTGGGAATGTGTTGTCTCTGGGATTTTGCTTTTTCCAATAGGAAATATACCATGGCACCTAATTAAAGTACATTTCCAGCCTATGTAAATAACTTACAAAACTGCTGAATTGGTGATGTCGACAAGACAAAGGCATAGGGAGTCCCAAACACTACGTCCATCATGAAGACTCACATCTAGTAACAACACATGTACCGATTGCCCTTGTAAGAAATCTAGGCCGGGCGCGGTGGCTCATGCCTGTAATCTCAGCACTTTGGGAGGCCGAGGCGGGCGGATCACCTGAGGTCAGGAGTTCAAGACCAGCCTGGCCAACATGGTGAAACCCTGTCTTAATTTAAAAAAAAGAAATCTAAACTCCACGTAAGTGGTTGGAACTCTTAATAAATGCCCGGGAGGAAAATTTGAGACACTTACTGGCAGAGGTCCTACTCTGGCATCATGTGGTTTCACTGTGATTTCTCCAAGGGGAGGGAAAGTGTGGAAAGGTCCATATAATATCCTGACTTTACAGGGCACTGCCTGAGGGTCAGGTTTCTGTCTTGGTTTAGTATAAACACTGAAAGTGAGAGGGTACCAGGCCAGGGACAGAAACCAGAGTCTGTAGTAAGGCAGGCGGACACTAGGGGGCGAACCAGACCATAGTTTACCATGAAAACACAGCTATTGCGTAATTACAGACTGTCAACAGGAGGGCGCCTGAAGAAAAACAGGCAAAGCTTCTCAGGTAACTGCAAGCAAGTTTGTCCGAAACTTGCTGAAATGCACATAAGCAAAAGTGGTAATTTTAAAAATCATTGAAAAAAGTCATTGAGACACAACTCTTATTTAACTGTGTGTACATTAGTGTATGCATGCAGAAGCCCATGGTTTTGGTTTTGTTTTTTAAAGATGGGGTTTCACCGTGATGGACAGGCTGGTCTTGAACTCCTGACCTGAGGTGATCCACCCACCTCGGCCTCCCAAAGTGCTAGGATTACAGGCGTGAGCCACCGCGCCCGGCCAAGCCCGTGGTTTTTTATGAAAGACATCATCACTTGAAATAAGTTTTATTTTTAAAACACCTGGCTTAGGAGGCGGAGGTTGCGGTGAGCCGAGATCGCGCCATTGCACTCCAGCCTGGGTAACAAGAGCGTAACTCCGTCTCAAAAATAAAAAAACAAACAAAAAAAACACCTGGCTTTTCCTCCGCGACCCGCCCCTTTTCCACGGTCCGCTCAGCCCCTCCCTGCCAAGGCCCCGCCTCCCCATCCACTCCGCCCCACCAATGCCTGGCCTTTCCCCTCCGCTACCCTCCCCTTTGTCGCGGTCCGACCAGGCTCCGCCCCTCCCCGCCTCCATTCTCTCCGCCCCTCCCAACGCCTGGTTTCCCCGCCCCCCCGCTACCCGCCCCTGTGCCGCTGTCCGCCCAGGCCCCGCCCCCAGGCCGCAGGCTCCCTTTCCTGCACCTGCAGTTTCTTGCAAAGCCAGAAGCGGATACGGTGGAGCGAAGGCTGGGCCTCGCCGTGTAAGTTTCCCTCTACCTAGATTGAATTTGCGTTTTGGAGTACGTTTAATCTAGGTAGAGGGAGACTCACCTGCGCTTCTGTACCCCATGTCCTGGGGTTCCTATAGCCGTTAAAGTCCCCGCACGGCTCCCTCCATTCCAAATTGTAGGGCAGATGGCCCACCGGGTCGTGGGGTGTGACTTATGCTGTGCTGAGGTGCAGGATCTGAGAAATAAAGAGACAGGACACAGAAGTACAAGGAAAATGCAGCTAGGCTCAAGGGGCCACGTCACCTATAAGCAGAGTCAGGCGAGGCCCTGAATGTCCAGAAGCGTGAGTATTTATTGTGTATAGGTTAGTGGGCAGGGCAGTGAGTGAAATCATCTTTAAGGATAGTGATAGGGTCGTGAGCAATAAAACAAGGGTTCGACCCCCATTAGGTCACCTAGGCCAGGAGGTGGACAGTGCACAGCAAGGGGCCCATTCCCATCAAGGCAAGGGCCGTGTGCAATAAGAGGTCCACTCCCATTAGGTCACCGAGGCTTGAAAGTGGGCCGTGCGCAGTGAAGAGGGTGCAGCGTGCAATACTTCTATCTATCAGCAAACTACTTCTAAGAAGATTTGGGGGGGGGATGCTTTAAGTCACATAGCAGTAACAGAGCTGTCAGGGTTACCGCCACCTGCTGGCAGCTTCCACTGAGTTCTATGGGAAGATGCTTTTTGAGCAACACAGTAGCAAGAGCTGATAAAGTTCACAGTCACCAAGGTGGATTGCCGGTCTGAGGGCAGCCTTCCACAAGAACTGGAGCAAGGTCCTACAACTCCTTTATCAGGAGGAGTGGCTCTCGCCCAAAGCCTGCCATACAGCGGGTATCTTTACGATACTGAACGCTGCCACCTGGGCCATGGATTCTTGTCCTGGTATAGCTGTTTTTCCCTTAAATCATGCTCTGCACTGTGTCTGCTCTAGGCATTCCTCTGATTATAAGCTGCTTATTCCTTAATTCATGCTCTGTACTGTGTCCACTCTAGGCATTCCTACGATTATGAACTAAGATATAATTATAGGTATATATGTAGGGAAATATTCTTTAGGCACTCATACTATCAACTATTATATGATTATATACAGAGGATTAGATAAAGGGATTCTTCAAGCCCTAATTCTATAAACTAATACAGGATTATATAAAGGACTATATAAAAGGAAATAGCTGAGTAGTAACACTATAAAGTGAGATATTCCTCAAGCCTTAACTGTGCCAGGGTTCTGCTTAGGTCTCTTTCCTCGGTGCCTATATGGGGGTTACCCACACCAGCCAACAGTTTTAACACAAACCGTTTTCAACTTGGTAAGAGGAAAACATTTTAGTTTCTAACGTAGGTGGTCCACGTAAGTCTATTCTTTCTCCTTACAACTGCTTCAAACGTAAACCCTGCTCCCTGGGACACGGTGAACACTCCAGCGTTTCCTAACCAGGAAAAGACTGGCTACCAGCTGGGCTTAGGGAAGCGCAGACCCCGCCCCAGCTCCGCCCCCGCGTTGCGTCCGCAGACCCCGCCTCTCCCCTAGGCCACGCCCCCAGACTGTCCGGGTTCTTCTCCGCGCATGCGCGATTTCCTGCAGTTCAGGAAGCAGATCGCGTTGGGTGGTGGTGACGCCGCGGAGCGTGAGTGTCCCTCAGTATGGCTTAAACTTGTGAATCGCCGTACCCCGTTTCCACACCCAGTTCCCGGGCTTGCTACAGACCTTAAGATCCCCGCACCGCGCCCTCCACCCCAGGTGAATATACGCCTCGCGGTGGGGGTCCGGAATCGCTTCCCTTCAGGTTGAAGTCTCTCAGAGGCTGCTCCCTGTCCCCTGCCTTTTGCTTCTTCCTCCCGCTTAAAACCCTTTCCCGTCCCCTCCTCCCGCCCCGCGCTTTTTCTAGTCCTCACCTGCGAGGTGGAGTCCTTCCCTGGGCGCCTCCCAGCCTCGCCCTCATGGGCCCCTGGAGCACAGCGCCGCTGTCCGGGTCCCGGGGAGGCCGCGTCCTCTGCTTGGTCCTGGGATCCTGCAGATCCCACCCCTGTCCTAAGACGCCGTCCCCACACCCCCCTCCTCCTCGTGCCGGGCCCTGCTGCTCCCCACGTCTCCCTGCTCCCCAGGTGACCCAGTCACCGTTTCCCTGAGTCCACGTTGGGAGGGGCCCGGGGCCTGTTCTGTGACACCTGACCAGCTCCACCCCCTGGAAAATGTGCTCCTCCGGGATGCAGGCGTCTTACTCCAAACCCTCCTGTGAATGCGTGGGATTGGGAGACAGAGAGGGAGAGAGAGAGAGAAGCAGAAAAACTGAGACAGAGGAAAGAATAAAGGAAACCCATAAACAGCTGGCAAAGCAGAGGATGGGTGAGGATTTGCAGCCATCGTAAGAGTGAAAGAAGGCGCTGAGAAAGCAGGAGGAGAAAAGCACCTGGAGAAATGTAGAGAAAAGCGCGATGTCCAGAGAGATGAAGAGCAGCATGGTAGGGAGAGGGACAGATAGGGGGAGGCTATTCAGACAGAGTCGGGGAGAGGAGGAGAGATTTGGAGCCAGGGCAGACAGAGCAGTGTGGTGCTGGGACAGCAAGAGGGGGCAGCAGGTGACAAGGAGAGCATAGGGGAAACCACAGCAGGGGGAGGCCTAGGGCCTGTGGGTGCCAGAGAGTGGGGACAAGGAGTGTAACAGGGAAGAGACGATTTACAGGGGGAGCAGAGATGGCAGAAGAAAGAGGCAGAAATGTATATAGAGACTGGGGACAATGAAAGATTGGGGAGAAAGAGCAGTCAGAATTGAAACAAGGCCCCAGAACAGGTGGAAGAGAAGGAGGGAAGAAGAAGGGGAGAAGAAGAGGAAGAAGGAGAAGCAGGAAGAAGGAGAAGAAGATGAAGAAGGGGAGAAGAGGAAGAAGGGGAGAGGAGGAGGAAGAAGGAGAAGATGAAGGAGAAGAAGAAGGGGAGAGGAGGAGGAAGAAGGGGAGAGGAGGAGGAAGAAGGGGAGAGGAGGAGGAAGGGGAGAGGAGGAGGAAGACGGAGGAAGAAAGAGGAATAGGAAGAAGGAGAAGATGAGGAAGAAGGGGAGAGAAGGAGGAAGAAAGGGAGAAGATGAGAAAGAAGGAAAAAGGGGAGAAGAGATAGAAGGAGGAAAGAAGAGGGAGAGGGAGAAGAGGAAGAAGGAGGAAGAAAGAAGAAGGAGGAAGAGGAAGAAGGAGAAGATGAGGAAGAAAGAAGATGAGATAGAAGGAGGAAGAAAGAGGAAGAAGGGGAGAAGATGAGAAAGAAGGGAAGAAGATGAAGGAGGAAGAAGGGGAGAAGATGAAGGAGGAAGAAGGAAGAAGGAGAGAAACAGCAGGAAGCACAAAACGACTTGGAAAGAATCAGGGGAAAAACATGGAAAATAAAAAATAAGCTAATGTGAGAATGAGAGAGATGCAGAGAAAGAGGGAGGGAAACACAGTACAGAAGCGAGAGAGGGACCCTGGGTCCAGGTGAGTGGTGCATTGATGACATGTGATGATTACATTGTGACATTGGTTTCTGGGTTTATAATAATGCAACACATTTAAAATACATTTACTTAGATTATGTAGATGTGAGTGAGAATTGAAGAAACTCCTTTATGTAAAATGCCTAAGACGTGCGTTTGACAATTCTTAGTATTAGGGTGTAGCTTCATTTGCAATCACTATTGGAACCAGAGGGTCGTGACTTGACTCACCACTTCTCTTTTCCTGGAATGGGGTAGGGGTGGGGCGAGTGTAGGAACTAAGAGGAAAAACAAAAATATTTTTCCTTTGGATTTTCTTCCTGTCACACTCAATACCACAGTGCACAGTCTATGCAATATCTCACCTCCACTCACCAAAATGTGCAGATTTCTCCCACCAGCAACCCGTTCTCTATCAGACACTAACTGATTGTCCTATCGTTTAACTCAATTCTGAAACTATGTACCTGGAGTTCGCATCAGATTCCACTAGCTGAGGCTCAGTTCCACGAAACTGCCCCCACATCAGCTGCCAGTTGCAAGTCTCACATTGGGACCTGAACTTCTGAGCGACCAGCTATGGAGTGGGGATTCCGTTGACATCCCCCCCAACACCTCGGGTTCTGTTAATTTTCTAGTGCAGCTCGCAGAACTCGGGGAAACACTTGACTTACTTTCCACATTTATAAAGGATATCACAGAGGATACAGAGCTGTCCTAGAAAGTTAAAGCAGAGGAGGGGTAAAGAGAACCACAGTATTTGTCGGGTCACTCAAAAGGTGACAGACACCACTTGCTTACTTTGTCTGAAGTGAGGGGCAGTTTTAAACTGAGTTCTGAACCTGTAGCACCTCATTCTGTCCTTTTAAAAAATAATTAAAAAAAAAAAAAAACAGAGTCTTGCTCTGTCACCCAGGCTAGAGTGCAGTGGGATGATCTTGGCTCACGGTAGCCTCTGCCTCCCGAGTTCAAGCGATTCTCCTGCTCAGCCTCTTGAGTAGCTGGGATTACAGGTGCGTGCCACCACACCCAGCTAATTTTTTTTTTTTTTGAGACGGAGTTTTGCTGTTGTTACCCAGGCTGGAGTGCAATGGCGCGATCTCAGCTCACCGCAACCTCCGCCTCCTGGGTTCAGGCAATTCTCTTGCCTCAGCCTCCTGAGTAGCTGGGACTACAGGCACGCGCCACCATGCCCAGCTAATTTTTGGTATTTTTAGTAGAGACGGGGTTTCACCATGTTGACCAAGATGGTCTCGATCTCTTGACTTCGTGATCCACCCGCCTCGGCCTCCCAAAGTGCTGGGATTATAGCAATGAGCCATCGTGCCTGGCCCATGCTGTCTTTTTGTAGGTAATGTTAGAGTTAAGTGAAGTTGTAGGACTTCCCCCCAGCTGGGAGTCCCCTGGAGAACTGGCCATTGTGGGAAGAGCCAGACACACACTTTGATGACTAGATGTAGGACTGAGGGCCCCACAGGGTCATGGGGTGAGCCTTATGCTGTGCTGAGGCGCAGGATCCGAGAAATAAAGAGACAGGACACAGAAGTACAAGAAAAACGCAGCTAGGCTCGGGGGGCCACGCCACCTATAAGCAGAGTCAGGCGAGGCCCTGAATGTCCAGAATCATGAGTATTTATTGTGTATAGGTTAGTGGGCACGGCAGTGAGTGAAATCATCTTTAAGGATAGTGATAGGGTCGTGAGCAATAAAACAAGGGGTCCACCCCCATTAGGTCACCTAGGCCAGGAGGTGGACAGTGCACAGCAAGGGGCCCATTCCTACAAAGGCAAGGGCCGTGTGCAGTAAGGGGTCCACCCCCATTAGGTCACCGAGGTTTGAAGGTGGGCCGTGCATAGTGTGCAATACTTCTATCTATGGTCAAACTACTAAGAAGATTCATAAGAGAATGCTTTAAGTCATATAGCAGTGACAGAGCTGTCAGGGTTACTGCCACTTTCTAGTAGCTTCCAATAGGTTCTATAGGCAGATGCTTTTCAAGCAGCACAGTAGCAAGAGCTGATAAAGTTCACAGTCACCAAGGTGGATTGCCGGTCTGAGGGCAGCCTTCCACAAGAACTGGAGCAAGGTCCTACAACTCCTTTATCAGGAGGAGTGGCTCTCGCCCAAAGCCTGCCATACAGCGGGTATCTTTACGATACTGAACGCTGCCACCTGGGCCATGGATTCTTGTCCTGGTATAACTGTTTTTCCCTTAAATCATGCTCTGCACTGTGTCTGCTCTAGGCATTCCTCCGATTATAAGCTGCTTATTCCTTAATTCATGCTCTGTACTGTGTCCACTCCAGGCATTCCTCTGATTATGAACTAAGATATAATTATAGGTATATATGTCGGGAAACATTCTTTAGGCACTCACACTATCAACTATTATATGATGATATATAGAGGATTAGATAAAGGGAGTCTTCAAGCCCTAATTCTATAAACTAATATATGATTATGTAAAGGATTATATAAAAGGTAATAGCTGAGTGGTAACACTATAAAGTGAGATATTCCTCAAGCCCCAGCTGTGCCAGGGTTCTGCTTAGCTCTCATTCCTCGGTGCCTTTATGGGGGTTACCCACAGCTAGAGGTGAAGGATTCTGTGTTTAGTGTGAGAGCAGTATGTAGAGTTCGGTATTTTCCTGTCTCAAAGAGCGAAGGAAGAGACCTCTAAGTGGTGCACCCACCTGTCAGGGCCTGTGATCTCTACTCAGTAGTGACTGGGAGTGGCCTCTCCCTGCTTCTGGCTGCTGCTGCCCTGCAATCATGCACCACATGCCAGCCCTACTCTCAGTCTCAGGAGAATATGCATATGATTGATTTTAACTTCTTTTTTTTTTTTTTTTTTCCGATCCATAAAGCTTTCAAAATTTTAACTTCAAGGAAATTCATCCCTGTACCCAGGAGGTGGTGTTGTCCATTAAGACACACACCCAGGGCTGGGCAGAGTAGCTCACACATGCAATCCCAACACTTTCAGAGGCCAAGGTGGTAGGATTGCTTGAGCCCAGGAGTTTGGGGCCAGCCTGGGTGACATAGCAAGACCCCGTCTCTATGAAAATTAGAAAAAATAAATAAACTGGACTTGGTGGCTTGTACCTGTGGTCCCAGCTACTTGCGAGACGGAGGTGAGATAATTGATTGAACACAAGAACTTGAGGCTGTAATGAGCTACGTTCATGCCATCGCACTCTAGCCTGGGCAACAGAACAAGACCCTGTCTCAAAAAAAAAAAAAAAAAAGAAAAGACAAACACAGACTAAAGCTGTTTTTTCTTCTACACTATAAAACAAAAAGTACTCTAAATTGGCCAGGTGTGGTGGCTCACACCTGTAAGTAATCCCAGCACTTTGGGAGGTCGAGGCTGGCGGATCACCTGAGATCAGGAGTTTGAGACCAGCCTGGTCAACGTGGTGAAACCCTGTCTCTACTAAAAATACAAAAATTAGCTGAGCATGGTGGCAGGCACCTGTAATCCCAGCTACTTGAGTGGCTGAGGCAGGAGGCTACTTGAAGTCAGGAGGTGGAGGTTGCAGTGAGCCAAGATCGTGCCATTACACTTCAGCCTGGGTGATGAGCAAAACTCCCATCTCAAAAAATAAAAATAAAAACAAAAACAAAACAACCTCTAAACTACATTTCACTCTATACAGTAAGTGCCCCTCTTCTATGCTCCATTTAAGAGCACAGTACATTACAATTTTGTGCGTGTGTTCAATTCTTGCCTCCAATTCTTGCTGGAACTCTTGCCTGAATCAAGCTCTCACACCCAGCATTCCACTGATTATTTTTTAGTTACCGCTGACAGCTCCATTTGAAATTCAGTGTTTAATTTCCTGTCGTCTTTCCATTACTGTCAACAGCATTTGGCACAGTTGATCACTTTCTCTTCTATTTTCCTGGCTTTGAGGACATCCCATTAAGCTTTACATATCTATTTTATTTATTTATTTTTTTGAGACAGAGTCTCGCTCTGTGGCCCAGACTGGAGTACAGTGGCATGATTCTGGCTTACTGCAATTTCCACCTCCAAGGTTCAAGCGATTCTCCTGCCTCAGCCTCCCAAGTAGCTAGGGTTACAGGTGCCCGCCACCACACCCAGCTAATTTTTGTATTTTTAGTAGAGATGGGGTTACTCCATGTTGGCCAGGCCTGATCTTGAACTCCCAACCTCAGGTGATCCACCCAACTCGGCCTTCCAAAGTTCTGGGATTACAGGCATGAGCCACCGTGCCCGGCCCTGGCCTCAGTTTATTTTCCTACCTCCCAAAGTGCTAGAATTATAGGTGTGAGCCACCACATCCAGCCTGTGTCTTTAGTTTCTGAGGCCTGAGATGGGCCTGCAATCCACAGAGAGGTGAGGAAGGCTGTTCTCTGCGTGGGATTTGGTCAGGGCTGGGTCTGTGCCCTGAAGGGGAGCTCAGTCCAGCCCAGCTCCCCACTGCTGCAGCTCGTGTATGGGCTTCTCCAGGAGGGGAGCGGGTTCTGAAGAAAGGGGCCAGAAACTCACTTACTGTTCTTCCCGTAGTAGTTTCTTGTCCCTGCATCGCCCCTGGTGCAGTGGGCCACAGAGGACTATTTTTCCACAGGGTGAGGGTCTTCCCTGTGTGTGTGTGATTGTGGCAGAGGTAGGGGATGTGTTGATTCTGAGCAATAGACAGCACATTTTGGATATTTAGTATTGACTTCTAAAGGTGCTTTCCTGTTCCCTAAGGAAGAACCCTCGAAGAGGAGGAAGAGGAAAGAAGAAGTCAGGCATGGCTCTCACTCAGGTAAAGTAACATTCTCAGTGGATTGTTCTGCCTCTTATTTCTGCCTGAAATGGCATTCTTTGAAGTAGAAAATCTGCTCTGAGTCTGAAGCGTCCTGCCTGACAGGTTTGCTGGCACTCACCCATGCCTTCCCTCAGTCCCTCTCATCTCAACTAGATTCCATCTCCCATGACTCAGTGACATCTTGGGAAGAGGCTGCACTGGGCATGGTCCTGGGAAGGGCTCACCCCAGACATGGATGGAGACGGCGTGTGGGCCCCGTGGTTTCAGGGCTGCTGGGCAGCAGGGATTGTTCAGGGGCCACATCGGGATGCACCTTCAGCTGACCTTGGACCAGGAGTAGAGAAACTGCACGTGGACATCACATATTAATATGCACAAATACCTGCTCAATTCTGTAAAATAAGGCTAATAAAGGGAAATATTTTCTGGCTCATTTATATTATATTCGAAGCTGACCGAGTGAGTCACTGTTTCCAGCTCCAAAGTTTTACTAATGACTGGGAATGGAATGGGAACTTGAGGCTGACTGGCGTCAGTGGCAGAGGATTCTTTCATCCCATCGTCTATTTTAATACTTGAAATCAACCTAAAAGGAAAAAGCAGGAGAATCATCCACCTGTTCTCAGAAAACCCATACAGTGGAGACTGGTGTTTCTGCAGGGACCCTTGTGCTAGGTGAGAATGGTTATTATTTTGCTCAGTTATTGGAGCAGAACTTCATTGCCATTAGAGAGGATAGAACCATATTCTTGTTTTACCAATTATTAAATATTCTATTTATTGTATTTATTTACTTACTTTGAGACAGAGTCTCACCCTGTTGCCCAGGCTGGAGTGCAGTGACGTGATCTCAGCTCACTGCAGTCTCAACCTCCCGGGCTCAATCAATCCTCCTGCCTCAGACTCCCAAGTAGCTGAACTGCAGGCACACACCACTATGCCTGTCTGATTTTTGTATGTTTTGTAGAGACAGTGTTTTACCATGTTGCCCGGGCTGGTCTTGAACTCCTGAGCTCCAGCGACTCACCCACCTCGGCCTCATAAAGTGCTGGGATTACAGACATGAGCCCCCACACCTGGCTGTTGCTTTCATTTTAAATTTGACATGTTGTATTTCTCTGTTTTATAGTATAACTCCAAACAAACTTGCAGCTCACACCCTAAACCATAAAGCATCCCCTTCCTGTTGCATCTTCCATCTTCCATCTCATCTCAGTGGGGAAGCAGTGTTGTCAGTTTCATGTCAGAAGACAGCTCAAGTCCTATAGAAATGTGTTTATACCGGCCAGGCACAGTGGCTCACACCTGTAATCCAAGCACCTTGGAGGCGAAGGTGGGCATATCACCTGAGGTGGGGAGTTCAAGAACAGCCTGACCAACATGGTGAAACCCCGTCTTAAAAAAAAAAAGAGCCTACCACCGAAAAAAAAGCCCAGGTCCAGACGGGTTCACAGCTGAATTCTACCAGACATACAAAGAGGAGCTGGTACCATTCCTTCTGAAACTATTCCAAATAATCCAATCCTTCTCAAATCGTTTTATGAGACCAACATCATCCTGATACCAAAACCCGGCAGAAACTCAACAAGAAAAGAAAACTTCAGGCCAGTATCCATGATGAACATAGATGCAAAAATCTTCAATAAAATACTGGCAAACAGATTGCAACAGCACATTAAAAAACTTATTCATCATGATCAAGTAGGATTCATCCCGGGGATGCAAGGCTGGTTCAACATACGCAAGTCTATAAACGTAATTCACCACATAAAGAGAACCAAAGACAAAAACCACATGATTCTCTCAATTGATGCAGAGAATGCCTTTGACGAAATTCAACAGCCCTCAAAAAATAAAAAGAAATGTGTTTATGGCTTGTTGTGACATTAAGAACAAAATTTTTCAGTGAATTTTTTTTTTTGAGACAGAGTCTCACTCTGTCGCTCAGGGTTGGAGTGGCACAATCTCGGCTCAGTGCAGCCTCTGCCTTCCGGATTCAAGCAGTCTTTCACCTCAGCTGGGACTACAGTTGCATGCCATCACACCCAACTAGTTGTGTGTGTGTGTGTGTGTGTGTGTGTGTGTGTGTGTGTATTATTTTTTTCTTTTGAGACAATGTTTTGTTCTTGTTGCCCAGGCTGGAGTGCAATGACACAATCTCGGCTCACTGCAACCTCCACCTTCTAAGTTCAAGTGATTCTTCTACCTCAGCCTCCCAAGAAGCTGAGATTACAGGCTTGCACCACCAAGCCTGGCTAATTTTTGTATTTTTAGTAGAGACAGGATTTCCCCCATGTTGGCCAGGCTGGTCTCAAACTCCTGACCTCAGGTGGTCTGCCTGCCCAGGCCTCCCAAAGTGTTGGGATTACAGGCATGAACCACTGCACCCAGCCTAGTTTTTATATTTATAATAGAGACAAGCCTTCACCATGTTGGCCAGGCTAGTCTCAAACTTCTGACCTCAAGTGATCAGCCCATCTTGGCCTCCCAAAGTGCTGGGATTACACGTATGAGCTACCATGCCCGCCCTTCAGTGAAAGTTTTGTTGTGACACTTTAGCATGCAAATTTTGAAAATTTACATGTTTTCATGTTAGGAAACATGGATAGCTCATTCTACATCTTTATCAGACCTTTCTCTGAATGAGGACAGGTGGATATTTTAACTTTTCCCCATTATTATTAAACTGAGTATATGTGATGTGAGTGCGTGGTTTTTTATTAAGGACACATCATGATTTTCAATAAGCTTTATATTTTTAGCAGTTCAAATTACGTCATAAATATTTTCTTATATTTGCTCTCAACTATTACATTAATAATAGTAAGAATAGTAGCCAGGCACAGTGGCTCACACCTGGAATCCCAGCACTTCGGGAGAGTGAGGCAGGCAGATCACCTGAGGTCAGGAGTTTGAGACTAGCCTTACCAACATGGAGAAACCCCATCTCTACTAAAAATACAAAAGTAGTCAGGTATGGTGGCACATGCCTGTAATCCCAGCTACTGGGGAGGCTGAGACAGGAGAATCGCCTGAACCTGGGAGGCAGAGGTTGCGGTGAGCCAGGTTTGTGCCATGCCCTCCAGCCCGGGCAACAAGAGTGCAACTCTATCTCAAAAAAAAAAGTAAGAATAGTAAGATATTATGGGTATAAATAAATGTGTTTATATGTCGTTCCATGTTGGTATTCACGAACTTGTTTCAACTCTGCTCATGTTGGCACTTTGCATACTCTTTTACTTAACCATTTGATTCTTTACATTTAACGCTTATTCCCGAACACCTGGACTCAGAAGCTTGCTCTGACATTTTAGATCTTTGACTTAGAGTCAGTTACTTTCTTAGAGTATCTGTCATACATTTATCTCCTAGTAAGACGGGAACAAATCTTTCTCTCCTGAGCTGGCATATTCATATACAAATTACTACATGCATGACATTTATTTAGAATAATGTCAGACCAGGCACAATAGCTCATGCCTGTAATCCCAGCACTTTGGGAGGCCAAGGCAAGTGGATCACCTGAGGTCAGGAGTTCGAGACCAGCCTGGCCAATATGGTGAAATGCTGTCTCTATTAAAAATGCAAAAATTAGCCGGGCCTGGTGGTGGATGCCTGTAATTCTAGCTATTCAGGAGGCTGAAGCAGGAGACTTGCTTGAGCCCAGGAGGTGGAGGTTGCAGTGAGCCGAGATCACGCCACTGCACTTCAGCCTGAGCAACAGAGCAACTTCGTTTCGAAAATAAAAGTAAGTAAATAAATAAGTAGGATAATGCCTTGCACTTGGGAAGTGGTCAGAAACGTCTGTCACTGTTACTGTGATGATTATCACGGTTTTAAGATTCTGACATTTCTTTCAAGTCACTGTATACATTTTCACCTCATAAGACATTACTCATGCTCTAAATCATCTAGATACTGAATATCACTTGGTGTGTCAAACATAACATATAACACTTCAATAAAGATAACCCAGTGTTGGGTTTTTTGTTTGTATATTTGTATATGTTTTGTATTGTCTACAAAACTATCAGTATTGAGAAATCAATACTGATTTAGAGGCTATCATAACCTCTTATACAAAAGTATAAGAAGACTGAATTGGCCAAGTGTGGTGGCTCAAGCCTGTAATCCCAGCACTTTGGGAGGCCGAGGCAGGTGGATCACAAGGTCAAGAGATCGAGACCATCCTGGTCAACATGGTGAAACCCCGTCTCTACTAAAAATACAAAAAATTAACTGGGCATGGTGGCGTGTGCTTGTAATCCCAGTTACTCGGGAGGCTGAGGCAGGAGAATTGCTTGAACCCAGGAGGCGGAGGTTGTGGTGAGCCGAGATCGCGCCATTGCACACCAGCCTGGGTAACGAGCGAAACTCCGTCTCAAGAAAAAAAATAAAAGAAGAAGAAGACTGAATTAAGGAAACCTCCTGCTCAAAAAATACATGCATGTGTATATGAGAATGCAGTTAAAACATCCAGTTCCTTCTACTGTACTCACAACAGAGAACACATCTGCCATCCCAAATGTCCTGGGTTTTCCCACACATACTAAGCAAGCAGTTCTACACTAGACACCAGCTGGGTGACCTCCTATTCTGTTGAATTCTGACACTATCTACCTGGACGTGGCATCAGATCCCACAAGCTGAGGGCTCAGTCCCACAAGACTGTACCCACTTCAGTGCCAGTTGCAAACACAGATGGCCTTTGCTTCTCACTGACTGGCTATGCATCATGAATTCCCATGACCCCCTCCTCAGGTTTGATTAATTTGCTAGAGTGGCTCCCAGAAATCGGGGAAACACTTTGCTTATATTGACCCATTTATTATATAGGATATTACAGAGTATACAGATGAACACACAGATGTAAGCAGTCTATTCGGTAAGGTATGGGAGAAAGGGCATGGCGTGGTGGTGTACACTTGCAATCCCAGCTACTCAGGAGGCCTTTCATGTATTTCCCTATACTGAAGCTTGTTCAGGCCCTGTCCTTTTGGGTTATTATTGGGGCTGCATTATGTGGGCATGATTGTTTACATCTTTGGCTATTGGTGATCAACTGAACCTTCAGCCCCCATCCCCTCAGGGGAAGTTGGGGAATAGGGTGTGAAGTCCCAACTCTAATCCAGCCTTTCTGGTGACCAGCCCCTATTCTGAAACTGTCTTGGGGCCTCCAGCCACCAGTCATCTCATTAGCTTGCGAAGATACTTATCACTCCAGAGTAAGATGTATGTCAGGAAAGGGGGATGAAGACCATGTATATTTTATTATCTCACAACTTGAATGTCAGCTCATTCATTTCAGTTTATTCTCTCTTCTCATTTTATGTGAAGATTAGAACTTTCCTCTTATCCCCTTGGTGGATGTGTTTTTCATTTTAGGGACAGGTGACATTCAGGGATGTGGCTATAGAATTCTCTCAGGAGGAGTGGACATGCCTGGACCCTGCTCAGAGGAGTTTGTACAGGGACGTGATGTTGGAGAACTACAGGAACCTGGCCTCCCTGGGTGAGGATGACTTTCTCCCAGAAGTTAGGATCTTCCCCTGTGTATCTTTTCATTTTCCTTGTGGGTCTCTTGGGAGCCCCTGCATTGCTTGGCTGAAACTGAAGCTGTGTTGACTTAAAAATGAAAATTTCCATAATGTGGAAACTGGATTTCAATTGTCCTCTTCCTGATATCACTGGAGGGTTTTGGAGCTTTTAAAATACCCAATTCCCTGTTTTCTATCCCCATGCTCTGATTCAGTGGTTTTGGGATGAGGGCTGTATATTTGCGTATTATAGTGTTTCATAACAATTCAGGAAGCATTTAGTAGATGAGTTTTTGAAGTTTTTTTCTAGATATATCTGTGAAGTTCTTCCTCCTCATGTAAGCATAGGACTGGGACTCTGGAAAATCTACAGCCCATTGTTTTCCTTTCTTTTCATAAGCAGGAATCTCTTGTTTTGACCTCAGTATTATCTCTATGTTGGAGCAAGGGAGGGAGCCTTTCACTCTGGAGAGACAAGTACAGATAGCAGGAAACCCAGATGGATGGGAATGGATCAAAGGCGTGATCACAGGTAAGAGTTCAGATGGGTGGAGAGAATGCCGCTTCTTAAATAGTGTTTGGTGGCCGGGCGTGGCGGCTCAAGCCTGTAATCCCAGCACTTTGGGAGGCTGAGGCGGGTGGATCACGAGGTCAAGAGATCGAGACCATCCTGGTCAACATGGTGAAACCCCGTCTCTACTAAAAATACAAAAAATTAGCTGGGCACAGTGGCGCGTGCTGAGGCAGGAGAATTGCCTGAACCCAGGAGGCGGAGGTTGCGGTGAGCCGAGATCGCGCCATTGCACTCCAGCCTGGGTAACAAGAGCGAAACTCCGTCTCAAAAAAAAAAAAAAATAGTATTTGGTAAACTCTATACAAATAGAGAATCCTGTGGGAAAGCAGAAGTTTGAATCCTGTGACCTCTGAACAGAAATCTTTACCCCCTTTTATTTATCCTTTAGATTTGTACTAGTTCACCCTTTCACCCTCTACTTGCGCTGCAGCTCAAACAGTCAAAGGCAAAGGCTTTATCGTAATGGACAACACTGTTATCTGGCTTCTGAGAACTCTGGTTCCGTGATTCCATGTGGAAGAGGGAAGGCTGCTACAAAAGGGTTGTTTTGTCCTTTGATGTTGATTCTATCTGATGCCCAGTTCTCAGTCATATAGATCTGAATTCTATGTAGTTTGCTAAATCGTAAGTGTTTTAGTGGAGCCATTAGGTTTTTCTAAATATAAAATCATGTCATCTGCAAAGAAGTATATCTTGACTTTTCCTTTTCCATTTATATGTTTTTTTATTTCTTTCTCTTGCCTAATTGCTTTGGCTAGAACATCAATTCTATGTTGACTAGAAGGAGGACATCCTTGTCTTCCAGATCTTAGCAGAAAGGCTTTCAATTTTTCTTTGTTTAGTATATTCCCTGTGGATTTGTCATATATGGCTTTTATTGTGTTTAGGTATGTTTTTTCTGCACCCAAGTTGTTTAGACTTTTTATCATGAAGAGATACTGATTTTATTGAGTCATTTTCCAGCATCTATTGAAATGATAATACGGTTTTTGTCCTTGATTCTGTTGATGTGATGAATAACATTCATTGATTCATGTGTATTAAACTCTCCTTGCGTTCCTGGAATGAATCCCAGCTGATCATGTGTGAATGCCTTTTTAATGTGTTGTTAAATCGTATTTGCCACTTCTGTTTTGTTGAGGATTTTTGCATATATATTCACCAGGGATATTGGCCTGTAGTTTTCTTTTTTGTTGTTGTGTCCTTGTCTGCTTTTTGGCATCAGGGTAATGCTGGCCTCATAAAATGAGTTTGAAAATATGTGCTCCCTTCAATTTTTTTAAAATAGTTTGAGTAGAATTAGTATTAGTTCTTTCTTTGTTTTTTTCTTTCTTTTTTCCTTTTTTTTTTTTTTTTTTTTTTTTTGACAGTCTCTCTCTCTCTCACCCAGACTGGAGTGCAGAGGCACAATCATAGCTCACTGCAAACTCAAACTCCTGGGCTCAGCTGACCCTCTCACCTCCAGTACCTGGGGTTACAGGCACACATTACAATGCCCAGCTAATTCTGTATTTTTGTTTGTTTGTTTGTTTTTGCGACGGAGTCTCACTGTCTTGTCCAGGCTGGAATGCAGTGGCATGATCTTGGTTCACTGCAACTTCTGCCTCCCAGGTTCAAGTGATTCTCTTGCCTCAGCCTCCCAAGTAACTGGAATTACAGGCACATGCCACCACACCTGGCTGATTTTTGTATTTTTAGTAGAGATGGGGTTTCACTGTGTTGGCCAGGCTAGCCTCAAACTCCTGACCTTAGGTGATCTGCCTGCTTTGGCCCAAAGTGCTTGGATTACAGGCGTTAGCCAACGTGTCCAACCATGTTTGTGTATCTTCCAAGACTCTTCTTGTTGATATCTAGTGGTTTTTTGTTTGTTTTTTTGAAATGGAGTTTCGCTCTTGTTACCCAGGCTGGAGTGCAATGGCACAATCTCGGCTCACCGTAACCTCCGCCTCCTGGGTTCAGGCAATTCTCCTGCCTCAGCCTCCTGAGTAGCTGGGATTACAGGCACGCACCACCACGCCCAGCTAATTTTTTGTATTTTTAGTAGAGATGGGGTTTCACCATGTTGACCGGATGGTCTCGATCTCTTGACCTCATGATCCACCCGCCTCAGCCTCCCAAAGTGCTGGGATTACAAGCGTGAGCCACCGCACCCGGCCCTCTAATGTTATTTTATTGTGGTCTGAGAATATACTGGATACTATTTTGACTTTTTTTAATTTATTGAGACTTATTTGGTGTCTTAACTTATAATCTATCCTGAAGCATGATCCATGTGCTGATGGGAAGAATGTGTATTTTGCAACAGTTGGATAAAATGGTCTGTAAGTGTCTGTTAGGGCAGATGCAATGGAACATGCCTGTAATTTTAGCTATTTGGGAGACTGAGGCAAGAGGAATGCTTAAAGCCAGAAGTTCAAGGCTGCAGTGCACTGTGAACTCACCTGTGACTAAGCACTGCACAACAGCCTGGGTAACACAGGGAGACCCCATCTCTTTTTTAAAAAAAAAGTATTTTTTAGGTCAATTTAGTCTGTCATATACTTTAACTCTAATTTTTTTAATTGGTTTTCTGCCTGATCTATTGATTACCAAAAATTGTGTTTTGAAGACCCCTGATATTGTATTGCTGTTTGTCTCTCCCTTTAGATTTATTAACATTTGCTTTACATATTATATCCTTTTGCTAAGTTGATTCCTTTATCGTTATATACTGACCTTCTTTGTCTCTTCTAACACTTATTGATGTAAAGTCTATTTTATCTAAATATACCTACTACTGCTCTTTTTTAGTTTCTAGTTCCATGGAATATCTTTTTCCATCCCCTCACTTTTTGTCTACATGTATCTTTATAGGTGAAGTGAGTTTGTTGTAATTGGAGAATTTAGTCCATTTTTATTTAATGTTATTATTGATAGGTAAAGACTTATACTACTGGAGAAAATCACTTAAATACAAAAGAAAACAGTAAAAAATAAAGCAAGAGAGGAGTTACGAAACAATTAGAAAAGAAGTAACAAAATGGCAGTATGTTTTAATTCATTGCTTTTTATTAGTAGTATGTTTATTACAGGCTTTTACTTTATGGCGACCATAAAATAAGACTTACAAAAAAGCATCCTATAGCTGTTAACAATTTATCTCAACCAATATCAACTTATCTTTGATTACAAAAAAAAAAAATGAAAAACCTCTGTACATATTCATTCCCTTCTCATTTTGCATTTTGCATTTTTTTTCTTTTTTTTGAGATGCAGTTTTCACTCTTCTTACCCAGGCTGGAGTTCAGTGGCGCCATCTCGGCTCACCGCAACCTCCGCTTCCTGGGTTCAGGCAATTCTCCTGCCTCAACCACCTGAGTAGCTGGGATTACAGGCATGCGCCACCATGCCCAGCTAATTTTTTTGTATTTTTTTAGTAGAGATGGGGTTTCACCATGTTGACCAGGATGGTCTCAATCTCTTGACCTCGTGTTCCACCCACCTCAGCCTCCTAAAGTGCTGGGATTACAGGGCATTTTTAATTTTTTATGTCACAATTTATGTTGTGTACTGCTTATCTCTTAAAATTGTTGTGATTAGGGGTGGTGGTGAAAAAAAATTGTTGTGCTTATTTTTAATAGTTTTATCTTTTAGCCCTCTTAGTAAATATATAAATGGTTTGCACACTATAATTATGATGTTAATATTAGTGTAACAGTTACATTATGTCATTTTCTTTGGATTTGAAAAATTCCCTTTATAATTTCTTGTAAAAGAGGTCTGATTGTGGTAAATCCCCTTAGCTTTGTCTGTCTGGGAAAGACTTTCTCTCCTTAATACTGAGGATTGCTTTGCTGGCTACAGTATTGTTGGTTGAGAACTATGCTTCCATACTATTAATTTGAATTACATGGAATCAACTTTTCTTTATTAAACAATCCTCTTCCTTTTGTGTTCCTAAAAATTGAATATTATTGTATTGAAGTTTCATAAAGCTGTTCAATGTAAGAATTCCTTTTGGTATAATATTGTTTTTCAGTGTAAAATACTTGTTTGCATACTACAATTAATTAGAAACCTATGGATCTTTATATCTTGTAGCTCTGTCTTCTGAATTTGTAATGAAAGATTTACCACACAAAGGGAAGAGCAGTACAGGAGAAGTATTCCAAACAGTGATGTTGGAAAGACATGAAAGCCATGACATTGAAGGCTGTTTCTTCAGGGAAGTCCAGAAAAATATTCATGACCTTGAGTATCAATGCAGAGATGCTGAAGGAAATTACAAAGGAATGCTTATGACCCAGAAAGATAATCTCACTCATGGAAGAGATGAACATGATAAAAGAGATGCAAGAAACAAGCTTATTAAAAGTCAGCTTGGATTAAGCTTTCAGTCACATCTGCCTGAACTGCAGCTTTTTCAATATGAAGGGAAAATTTATGAACAGAATCAGGTAGAGAAGTCTTTCAATAATAGTTCCTCAGTTTCACCACCTCAACAAATGCCTTATAATGTCAAAACCTACATTTCTAAGAAATATTTCAAAGACTTTATCTCTTTATTACTTACACAGGGACAAAAAGCAAGTAATTGGGAAAAGCCTTACAAATCTAATGTATGCGGCGTGGTCTTCCCTCAAAATTCACACCTTGCAAGTCACCAGAGAAGTCATACTAAAGACAAAGCTTACAAATGTTATGAGTGTGGCAAAGCCTTTAGAACACGTTCAAACCTAACTACCCATCAGGTCATCCATACTGGAGAAAAACGTTACAAATGTAATGAGTGTGGTAAGGTCTTCAGTCGAAATTCACAACTCTCACAACATCAGAAAATTCACACTGGAGAGAAGCCTTATAAATGTAACGAATGTGGCAAGGTTTTCACTCAGAATTCACACCTTGCAAGACATCGAGGGATTCATACTGGAGAGAAACCTTACAAGTGTAATGAGTGTGGGAAAGCCTTTAGAGCTCGTTCAAGCCTGAGTATCCATCAGGCAACCCACCGTGGAGAAAAACCTTACAAATGTAATGAATGTGGCAAGGTCTTCACTCAGAATTCACACCTTATAAATCACTGGAGAATTCACACTGGAGAGAAACCTTACAAGTGTAATGAGTGTGGCAAAGCCTTTGGAGTTCGTTCAAGCCTAGCTATTCATCTAGTAATTCACACTGGAGAAAAGCCTTACAAATGTCATGAATGTGGCAAGGTCTTTAGGCGTAATTCACACCTTGCAAGGCATCAGCTGATTCATACTGGAGAGAAACCTTACAAGTGTAATGAGTGTGGCAAAGCCTTTAGAGCACATTCAAACCTAACTACTCATCAGGTCATCCATACTGGGGAAAAACCGTACAAATGTAATGAATGTGGCAAGGTCTTCACTCAGAATTCACACCTTGCAAATCATCAAAGAATTCATACTGGAGTGAAACCTTATATGTGTAATGAGTGTGGCAAAGCCTTCAGTGTGTATTCAAGCCTAACTACCCATCAGGCAATCCATACTGGAGAAAAACCTTACAAATGTAATGAGTGTGGCAAGGTCTTCACACAGAATTCACACCTTGCAAGGCATCGGGGAATTCATACTGGAGAGAAACCTTACAAATGTAGTGAATGTGGCAAGGTCTTTAGGCATAACTCATACCTTGCAAGGCATCGGCGAATTCATACTGGACAGAAAGCTTACAAGTATGATGAGTGTGGCAAAGCCTTTAGTGAACGTTCAAACCTAACTACCCATCAGGTCATCCATACTGGAGAAAAACCTTACAAATGTAATGAGTGTGGCAAGGTCTTCAGTCAGAATTCACACCTTGCAAGACATCAGAGAATTCATACTAGAGATAAACCTTACAAGTGTAATGAATGTGGCAAAGCCTTTTGTCAAACTTCGAAACTTGCAAGGCATCAGAGAGTTCATACTGGAGAGAAACCATATGTGTGTAATCAGTGTGGCAAAGCCTTTAGTGTCCGTTCAGGCCTAACCACCCATCAGGTCATCCATACTGGAGAAAAACCTTACAAATGCAATGAGTGTGGCAAGGTCTTCACTCAGAATTCACACCTTTCAAGACATCGAGGAATTCATACTGGAGATAAACCTTACAAGTGTAATGAATGTGGCAGAGCCTTTAGTCAAATTTCAAAACTTGCAAGGCATCAGAGAGTTCATACAGGAGAGAAACCACATGAATGTAATTATGTGGGAAAGCCTTTAGTGTCCGTTCAAGCTTTGCTACCTATCAGGCAATCCATACTGGAGGAAAACCTTATAAATGTCACTTGTGGAAAGTTCTAAAGTCAGAGTTCAAACCTTGCAAGTCATCACAGAATTCAGAGCTGAGAGAACCCTTACAAATGAAGGTGGCAACTTTTGCAGTTAGAATTCATTCCTTTGACAACATCAGAGAATATTTTCCTGAGAGAATCCTTGAAAGTGCAAAGACTGTGGCAAACTGCTCATGAGTTCAAGTATTAATAGACATCCAAGGGTCCGTAATAATGAGAATCATATAAAGGTACTGTATGTGGCAGAGGCTTTATTCAGGTCCCACAGCTTTCTAGGCATTAAAATCTGCATACTTTATGGAACCACACTAATGTAATGTGCATCCTGAAGCTCTTACTCTAAGACTGTAACTGTAGGTGAGGATTCATACGAAGAGTGACTCAGTCTCTAGTTCTTCGATTCACTTTTAATATGACAAACTGCACGACAATTACACGTCCCAATATGGTAAAACTTATGACATATGTTTCAGAGGTTGAAGGACATTTGGAAATGGCTACTTACCTTCAGATTATAAAATATTTCATTCCATTGTTTGAGGTTTCTCAAAAAGGCTACTGTTTGTGACTTTCAACCTGAACACCTTTTGTGGTGCCCGTCTGGGAAAGAATATAGTATGGAAGGATGGAAGGGCTTACTTCATTACATGAGGATCATATTTATCCACGTTTATTGAAGAAGGAGGACTCTGCATTATAAAATTAAATATTCTTTTTTTTTTTTTTTTTTTTTTTTGAGATGGAGTTTTACTCTCATTACCCAGGCTGGAGTGCAATGGCTCAATCTTGGCTCACTGCAACCTCCGCCTCCTGGGTTCAGACAATTCTCCCGCCTCAGCCTCCTGAGTAGCTGGGATTACAGGCATGCGCCACCATGCCCAGCTAATTTTTTGTATTTTTAGTAGAGATGGGGTTTCATCACGTTGACCAGGATGGTCTCGATCTCTTGACCTTGTGATCCACCCGCCTCGGCCTCCCAAAGTGCTAGAGTTACAGGCTTGAGCCACCGCGCCCAGCCTAAAATTAAATATTCTTTCAATTGAGAGACCATGGTTTAGGGGCAGAAAATAAGGTAAAACTATGATATCAGTCATCATACTGATTGTATTCAGGGTACCCTTCTTCTGAGAGGAAGACACTGTGGGTTTTAGGGAAGAAAGCCTCTTCCAACCATGCATTGAGCAGGCCAAGACCTCAGGACACTGGAGTTTTTAATGGGAGGAGAGTAATACGTTATGAATGACTGATTACATAATAGGAACAGTGCAGGGGAAACAATTGCCACTTTCTCTATTGAATGGCAATAGGTGTTTTATAGCAGAGATTGATGAAAAATAGGCTTTTTTTTTTAATTGAAGAGATAACAGTTACTAGAGTGGAGAGCTTGACACAAGAACCAGAATACCATGTTTTTTTTAGTAGAATTCACACTAACTGCTAGAATTACATTTTGCTACTGTTTTATTGAGAATGTGTCACAGACATAATGTTTTGACAAAAAAAATGGGATGTTTTCTTATAACTGAATGAATCACATTTTTTTGTACCAACACTGTTTTATCCTGCCTCAGTAGGATACTTCATAAAGATAATAACAATACACTCAGTCTTTTAGGTTGGAGGATCGAGAACATTTTTTTTTTCTTGGTGGAATCAAACAACATACAATTTTGGGAAACTGTAATCATACTCTGCACCTGAATTATTCTCTCTACACTCTGCCTTAGCATATTTATATGGATATAATGAAAAGCCCATAGAAAGTGCAATTTTCGGCTGGGCGCAGTGGCTCACACCTGTAATCCCAGCACTTTGGGAGGCCAAGGCATGTGGATCATGAGGTCGGGAGATAGAGACCATCCTGGCCAACATGGTGAAACCCTGTCTCTACTAAAAATATAAAAATTAGCTTGGCATGGTGGCAGTCGCCTTTGGGAGGCTGAGGCAGGAGAATCGTTTGAACCTGGGAGTTGGAGGTTGCAGTGAGCCGAGATCGCGTCACTGCACTCCAGCTTGGCAACAGAGCAAGATTCCGTCTCAAAACAAAACAAAACAAAAAAACTTTTTATAAATGCCGTTTTTACACTCTGAAACCTGCCACAGTGTTGGTGAATATATACCGTGTTATATTTTTACATGCTTATGTGCCAAATAACCATGGCATACATCTTTATTTACATGAAGTGAAAATACAAATTATAGAAGGTGTATGGGCCGGGGCGTGGTGGCTCATGGCTGTAATCCTAGCACTTTGAGAGGCAGGTGGGTCACTTGAGTCCAGGAGTTTGAACCGCCTGGGCAACATGGCAAAACCCCGTCTCTACAAAAAAATAAAAATTAGCCGGGCAGGGTGGCTCACACCTGTAGTCCCAGCTCCTCAGGGGACTGAGGCAGGTGGATCACTTGTGCCCAAGAGGCAGAGGTTGCAGTGAGCCAAGATTGCACCATTGCACTCCAGCCTGGGTGACAGAGCAATGAGACCCTGTCTCAAAAAAAAACAGTGTATGAAAAAGATTATGAAATTATAAATAGTGCAGAATAACAAAAGTTGCACTATTCTTAGAATGCTATGCTCATTGACATAATTTGACAAGACTAACATTCATCAGTTTCCTCTTAATGAACATACATAATGGAAATTTCATTTTGGTAGGTAAACTAGAAGTCTCATAAACGTAGCCTTACCACAGTTTTGGTAATGTTAAGTTGTCCCCCCTCCACTGGAAGTGTATTGCACTCAACCTACAGTTTGGATTAGATAACGGGAAATTATTATGTCAAACAATGAAGTTTTAGAAAAATGAGTAATGTGGCCGGGCGCGGTGGCTCACGCCTATAATCCCAGCACTTTGGGAGGCTGAGGCGGGTGGATCACGAAGTCAAGAGATCGAGACCATCCTGGTCAACATGGTGAAACCCCGTCTCTACTAAAAATACAAAACTTAGCTGGGCATGGTGTCTGCAGCCTGTAGTCCCAGCTACTCAGGAGGCTGAGGCAGGAGAATTGCCTGAACCCAGGAGGCGGAGGTTGCGGTGAGCTGAGATCGCGCCATTGCACTCCAGCCTGGGTAATAAGAGCGAAACTCCATCTCAAAAAAAAAGAAAAAGAAAATGCGTATTGCATAATGAGGATTTCTGTGAGAAGCAAGGTTGACTTCCCAAACTGGTCCAAATTGACTTGAGAGAACAGGGATAAGTAACTTGTTTTGGGTATTATGGTAATAACCTTTAATAAAAGGGTGTGGTTGGAGTGAGGGTCCCACACACACGGTTTGAACTTCCATCTAGTGCCAAAGGAGGGAACATAGGCATTATCGGCTTGGCAGGCAGAATAAGAAGAGGGAGTGCAAAGGTGTAAATGGTGTTACACGACAAAAATCTCAAAATGGAAACTGACTACGACACCGAATATTTACTCTTGAAACTTCGGATTTCCGGCCAGGCGTGGTGGCTCATGCCTGTAATCCCAGCACTTTGGGAGGCCGAGGCAGGTGGATCACCTTAGGTCAGGAGCTTGAGACCAGCCTGGCTAACATGGTGAAACCCCATCTCTACTAAAAATACAAAAATTAGCCGGGTGTGGTGGCGTGTAGCTGTAGTCCCAGCTACTCAGGAGGCTGAGGCAGGAGAATCGCTTGAACCTGGGAGGTGGAGGTTGCAGTGAGCTGAGATCTTGCCACTGCACTCCAGCCTGGGCAATAGAGTGAGACTCCATCTCAAAAGAAAAGAAAGTTCTAAGTTATTTGTTAGGAAAGACCTCTGTTTTCTTTATAATAGTAATTAGTTTCCTTTTCTGCTGAACCCATAGGTCCTATTATACAACATCATTCTTGAAAATGTTTGTGAAATGCTGTTTAAATTGTCTAAAATATATATATATATATATATATATATATATATATATATATATAGAGAGAGAGAGAGAGAGAGAGAGAGAGAGACAGAGACAGAGACAGAGACAGAGACAGAGACGGAGTTTCGCTCTTGTTACCCAGACTGGAGTACAATGGCACGATCTTGGCTCACTGCTACTTCCGCCTCCTGGGTTCAGGCAATTCTCCTGCCTCAGCCTCCCGAGTAGCTGGGACTACAGGCACGCGCCACCATGCCCAGCTAATTTTTGTATTTTTAGTAGAGAGGGGTTTTGTATTTTGTATTTTTAGTAGACACGGTTTCACCATGTTGACCAGGACGGTCTCGATCTGTTCACCTTGTGATCCACCCGCCTCGGACTCCCAAAGTGCTGGGATTATAGGCGTGAGCCACCGCACCCAGCCTGCCTAAAATATTTTTACAGTAGTTCAATGAAAATGAATTTGTGGAAAAGTTTATTACATAATATGATCAAGCAATTTTAGCTAAAGGTAATTTTTCAAAGGCTGTGTTATGTTAATGTCATCTTCAGTTTATGGTATTGTGTAATATATTTCATAGCTTTTCTTTCTTTTTAGCGGTGGGGTCTTGCTGTGTTGGCCAGGTTGGTCTTGAACTCTTGGCCTCAAGCACTCCTCCTTCCTCAGCCTCCCAAAGTGCTAGGATTACAGCTGTGAGCCACTGTGCCCCCCCCATAGCTTATTTTCAATAGTAGTAAAGTGACTTTTTGTTTTTGAATATGATTTTTATTGTAAAGGTTTCTTCCTTCCATATATTTTAATCCAAATTATATGTTTACTGCATTTCTTCTCTGTGTTACTCTGGTGAAAAAGTTAGAGCATACGTAAAGGAGGGTGTGGTTTGTAAATAAAATTTTGTGACATGAAATGTATGTAAGATGATAGCAGGTACTCACTAGGTTCTCTGTAAATAGGAAAATGGAATGTCCTTGTAAGTCTTTAGTTCAATTAAAGTACTGGGATACAAAATGGTGAAATGAAGTCTCTTAATATGAAGTTATCAAAGATCAGCTGCTTGAAAATCAAGCGTGTGGAGGTTAAGCCGCATCTGGAGAACGAAATGAAAATACAACTAATAAGAGAGTCCACAAGGTATTAGTTATAATTTATGTAAAGGAGATCATTTCTTCTGGTGACTTCTGGAGGCAGTTCAACTTCCCACCGTGGCTGGTATTCCTGATATGAGCCAGAGGATCTTACAGCAAAACATGACATTTGTGCAACTTTTGCCATGACAGCTGCCATTTCATATACTCCCCTTAGATTTGTTTCCATTTTTAAAAAACTGATACATATTCTTTAATAAGTGATTTACCTTTCATATATATTTTCTTTTGTATCAATTACATTTAGAGTAAGAATCACAGTTGCTAGTGCTTTATGTGTAACAACTAACATCAGCTGCCTGAAATGAATATTGATGATATTCTCATTTCAAATGTGAGGAAGCCTAGGACAGATAGGGAAAATAATCAAATTAGGCTGGGCACAGTGTCACACCTGTAATCCCAATACTTTGAGAGGCTGAAGCAGATGGATCACGTGAGGTCAGGAGTTCAAGACCAGCCTGACCAACATCTCTAATGAAAATATACAAATCAGCTGAGTGTGGTGGCGGGTGCTTGTAATTCCAGCTATTTGGGAAGCTGAGACAGGAGAATCGCTTGAACCTGGGAAATGGTTGTTGCAGTGAGCCGAGATGTGCCATTGCACTCCAGCCTGTGGACTCCATCTCTCTCTCTCTTTCTCCTTCTCTCTCTCTATATATGTGTGTTTTTAATTTGGTAAATACCAGTTGATTTATTTTTTTCTTTTATTTAATATTTTTTCTTTAATGAATCATGCTTTTGATGCCATGGCTACGAATTTTTGAACAAGCTCTTGATTCATAAGATTTTATTCTGTGAAGTTTTTTTCTTTCAGTGTCTTACAGGATAACATTTTATGGTTTGATATTTTGCATTTAGGCTCTGGTCAATGTTGAGCTAATGTCTGTACAGTTGTGAAGTTTGAGTAGAGATTACTTCTTTTCTGCTATGGATATTGTTATCCCCTCACCAGTTATTAAAAATTCTTCATTCAATTCCCTTGGTAACTTTGTTCAAAAATCAGTTGGAAGTACCTGTAGAGCCTATTTTTGATCTCTGTTACTGGATTTGCATCGATCCATATCTTTTATTGCCCCAAATGCCACACAATTTTTTATTACTTTCCTATATTGGAAGTCTTGAAATCCAGCGGAGTGATTCTAGATCCTTTATTTTTGTTTTTTGGTAACTGTCATGGATCCAATCACCGCTAGTCTTGGATCCCCCACCGAAATCCCAGTTCCTGAACTAAGCTGCAGGAGGCTCCCTAGCAGGATCATAAACCGTTTTCAACTTGGTAAATGGAAAACGGTTTGGTTTCTAACATAAGTGGCCCACACAACGCTGTGCTTTTTTACCTTAAAAGGGCGCAGGCCCGGCCCCGCCCACCCAGCCCCGCCCCCCAGCCCCGCCCCCGGGCTGCGCGGGCCCTTCGCGCACGCGCAGTTTCCTGCAGTCCCAGAAACTGATCGTGTTGGGGGAAGGTGACGACGCCGAGCGTGAGTGTCCCTCTGTATAGCTTAAACCTGCGCTCCCTGTTTCCCATGTCTGCAGCCGGTCTCCGAGGGCGCTGCGGGCCTTAAGACCCCCGCACCGCGCCCTCCACCCCAGGTGAATACAGGCCTCGCGGTGGGGGTCCCGAGTCGCTTCCCTTTGGGTTGAAGTCGCTCGGAGGCTGCTCCCTGTCCCCGGCCTTTCGCGTCCCCTCCTCCCGCCACGCACTTTTTAAAGTTCTCACCCTCGAGGTGGATTCCCGCCCTGGGCGACCCCCAGCTTCGCCCTCGTGGGCCCCTGGAGCGCAGCGCGCAGCCCCTGTCCCGGGGAGACGCGTCCTCTGCCTGGTCCTGGATCCTGCAGACCCCACCCCTGTCCGAAGGCGCCGTCGCCCCCCACCTTCCTCCTCCTCGTGCCGGGGCCTGCCCTGTGACACCCGGTCTTCTTGCCTGCCCAGCTCCACCCCCTGGAAAATGCGCCCCTCCGGGATGCAGGCGTCTTACTCCAAAGCCTCCTGTGAATGTGTGGGCCGAGGGGATCGGGAGACAGAGAGGGACTGTCGAGTCCAGAAGGGCAACAGGGGATCCTAAGAATCAGGGACACGTGGTTTTCATTAGGGAGGGTTTGCTGTGGGGCGTGTCTATGGGCAGGTGCCGCTCAAGAGGGAGTGGTGATCAGGGTCCCAGAGTTAGAGATTTTTCCAAGAATCAGAGTGAAATACTGTAGACTGACCTGCAGCCCGAAGCCTTACGCTGGGACTGCCCTTAGGAACATAAAGCTGCCACTTTCTTGCTGCCAGGCCAGTGGCCTCTCCGTTTTTTTCCAAGATTACAGAGTCCCAGAGTCACAAGGCAGCTGGGGAGCTGAGGGGCGAGGTCCTTGAAACCCACTGTGGAGCACGGATCTTTCTCCAGTGCAGAGGGGTTACTGGGCCCTGGGAAGAGAGTTTGAGGGTTCCAGCCCTGGTCATGGCGGGCAGACTCAGGAACTGGAGAAAGGAAGGGCTGTGTTCATCCCCGCAGGGTGCCCCTCTGCCCAGGAATGTGCAGTAGAGTGAGGTGAGCTACTGCAGTCCCATTGAGGGGAAGGAGTTTTTCGGTCCACTCAACACACATCTCACCCTATGCACACACCTCTGCCTTTCCCGATCGTCTTCTCTAACACGGGAAACGAATGCTTCCCCAGGTGGGTGGCTGAGGGAGAGGAGGGGTTGGTCTGTGTCTCTTCTTCATCCCCTCCCTCAAGTCCTCAGCCTTCCTTTCTGCTGCTCTCTCTGTTCAGGTCTCACTTCCTGCAGTCCTACTGTCAGTTTGCCCCACACAAGACCCAGGGATTTGGGTCTGTGAACAATATTCAAGCCAGTGTCATTGCCAAGTGAGAAATCTCAGACCCCAGGACCTTTTCTCCATCGAGGAGTCTGGGCAGAGAGGTCTCTCTTCTTTTTGCAGAGTTTACAGTCTTTCTTTTTTTCTTCCTGTTTTTGTTTTTGAGATGGAGTCTCGCTCTGTTGCCCGGACTGGAGTGCAGTGGTATGATCTTGGCTTACAGCAATCTCTGCCTCCTGGGTTCAAGCAATGCTGTGCCTTAGACTCCGGAGTAGCTTGGATTACAGCCACCACACCTGGCTGATTTTTGGTATTTTTAGTAGAGACGGGGTTTCACCATCTTGGCCAGGCTGGTCTTGAACTCTTGACCTCGTGATCCACCCACCTCAGCTTCCCAAAGTTCTGGGATTACAGGAGTGAGCCACAATGCCTGGTGCGTTTAGGGTCTTTTATTGGCAATGTGGGTCTGCTCAGCCCCAGGCAGTGACCCATAGTCAGCCAGATGTGTTTCTGGCTGAACTGACACTTGCCCTTCTACCTGGTGAGTAAGTAGAGTATCTCTATGAAAGGCACGTGGCTCTGCCCTTCAGCTGGTCCTGCTCAGCTCCCCCCTCACTCTTGCTGAAGGGCATCCTGAGCTCCAACAGGACCCTGCATACATCAGTTTCTCAAAGTCAACACTGTACCAGAGGGTGCACTGTGTCACCCAGTATCATTCTGTTCATTTATTCAGCAAATGCAGGAGCTCCAGTACATGCCAGGCTCTTTTTTTTTTTTTTTTTTGTCTGCATCAGGAATAGAAATGGTAAAACAAAAGAATGTGTACCTCTACATATCCAGTTTATTTTAAAAATTATAGCTCATGCCTGTAATCCCAGCACTTTCAGAGGCCAGGACAGGACAACCACTTGAGCCCAGTTTGAGACCAGCCTAGGTAACATAGTGAGACCTTGTCTCTGTAAAAAATTTAAAAATCAGCCAGATGTGGTGGCTCATGCCTATAGTCCCAGCTACTCGAGAGGCTGAGGTGGGAGGATTGCTGTTGCCCAGGAAGTCAAGGCCACACTGAGCCGTGATTGCATCACTGCACTCTAGCCTGGGCAACAGAGCAAGATTCTGTTTAAAAACAGACAAACAAGGGCCAGGCAAGGTGGCTCACACCTGTAATCCCAGCACTTTGGGAGACCGAGGTGGGTGGTTCACCTGAGGTCAGGAGTTCGAGACCAGCCTGGCCAACATGGGGAAACCCAGTCTCTTAAAAAAAAAAAAAAAGATAGGGAGATAAACAGACCCTTTCAGTTACCAGCTGATGTGTGAGTCAGGTGCACTAACACAGAACTGGTGGAATTATTCCCTGAGGATATGGAGAAGCCGCTGCTTCTTTTTTTTTCTTTTCTTTTTTTTTTGAGACAGAGTCTTGCTCTGTCGCCAGGCTGGAGTGCAGTGGTATGATCTTGGCTCACTGCACCGTCTGTCTCCCTGGTTCAAGCAATTCTCCTGCCTCAGCTTCCTGAGTAACTGGGACTACAGGCATGCACCACGACACCCAGCTAATTTTTGTCTTTTTGTTTTTTTTGTTTTGAGACGGAGTTTCGCTCTTTTTACCCAGGCTGGAGTGCAATGGCGCAATCTTGGCTCACCGCAACCTCCGCCTCCTGGGTTCAGGCAATTCTCCTGCCTCAGCCTCCCGAGTAGCTGGGATTACAGGCACGTGCCACCATGCCCAGCTAATTTTTGTATTTTTAGTTGAGACAGGGTTTCACCGTGTTGACCAGGATGGTCTCGATCTCTTGACCTCATGATCCACCCACCTCGGCCTCCCAAAGTGCTGGGATTATAGGCGTGAGCCACCGTGCCTGGCCTGGTTTTTTTTTTTTTTAAGTCAAGAAGGGTTTCACCATGTTGGCCAGGTAGGTCTTGAACTCCTGACCTTGTGATCTGCCTGCCTCGACCTCCCAAAGTGCTGGGATTACAGGCTTGAGCCCCTGCGCTTGGCCACCTGGAGAAGCTTCCTTGTTTCTCCCAGACATCCCCATATCCAGCTCTGCCTGCTCTGTTTCCATTCGTGCGTAGCTGATCAGTCGGGAAAACATACGGCTGAATTTCCTGGTGTCATTTCATTCCTGCTCCGCTCCTCTTGCATTCCCATTTGCCTGTTCTGCACCTTTTCTCTGGAGCTCCTCTTTCTTCTTTTCCCTCATTTAAAGGCCTTGGATTTTTCACTGTTGAGCCCATGGAAGCAAAGGAAGAGATCTTTCCCGACTCACCCACCCACCTGTCTCAGGGCTTGGGATCCCTACCCAGCAGTGACTGGGAGTGGTCTGTTCCTGCTCCTGGCTGCTGCCACCCCTGCAACTGTGTACCACGTGCCAGCCCCACTCGTACCCAGGACATGCTGTTGTTTGGATGAGGTTTGTTTTGCTCCACCAACTCTCATGTTGAAATGTGATCTTCGAAGTGGGAGGTAGGGTCTGGTGAGAATTCTGCGGGTCTTGGGAGCAGATTGCTTGGGGATAGCTTAATGCTATTCTCCAGGGAGTGAGTTCTGACTCTTAGTTCCCCTAAGAGCTGGTTGTCAAAAGCGTGATCTCTCTCTCTCTCTCGCTCTCTCTCTCTCTCTCTCTTTCTCTCTCTCTCTCTCTCTCTTTCTCTCTCTCTCTCTCTGTCTCTCTCTCTCTCTCTGTCTCTCTGTCTCTCTCTGTCTCTCTCTGTCTCTCTCTGTCTCTCTCTCTCTCTCTGTCTCTCTCTCTCTCTCTCCCCCGCCCCGCTTTTCTCACCATTTCATCTGTCCTGCCAGCACCCCTTCACCCTCCACCCTGAACGGAAGCTTCCTGAGGTCCTCATCAGAGGCAGATGCTGGCACTGTGCTTCTCGTACAGCCTGCAGAACCATGAGCCAAATCGTCCTCTTCTGTGTGTATATGCGCGAGACAGTTTCGCTCTTGTTACCCAGGCTGGAGTGCAGTGGCGCGATCTTGGCTCACTGCACCCTCTGTCTCCCGGGTTCAAGCGATTTTCCTGCCTCAGCCTCCCAAGTAACTGGGACTACAGGCGCGCGCCACCAGCCCAGCTAATTTTTTCTACTTTTAGTGGATCTCCTGTTCTCAGGTGATCCACCCGCCTCGGTCTCCCAAAGTGCTGGGGTTACAGGTGTGAGTCACTGCACCTGGCCTTCTCAACATTCTGCTAGGACATCTAACAGGTATCTCCACTTACATGTGTCCAAATGTGACTTCCTGGCTCCCCAGATGCATTCCCCTGCAGTCCTGCACATCTTAGATGAGGGTGACCATGTATTTCCTGGGGCTTAGCTGGACTGGATGTTTTATATTTCAAATATATAAGATATTACATTATAAGTGTGTTAATTTATGAAGAAAACATTATATGTTTAATTAAAATGGGTGAGGAAATACATTGTTTCCAAAATTCTTTGTTGTTGTGGGAGAAAAATGTTTGAAGACTTGGTCCCTGCCTGATCTGGGTTCCCAGGACCTCTCTGACCTCATCTCCTGCCTGTGTCCTCACTCCCTCTGCTCCAGCCACGCAGGCCTCTTTCCTGTTCCTGGGGCCAAGGTTGCTCCTGCCTTAAGGCCTTCACATGGGCTGTGTCTCTGCTGGAACTCGCTGGCCCCTCAGCTGCAGGGGCAGGCATGCCTCCTTCCCCGGTGTCTGTTCTGATGTCACCTCTCAGTGGGGACTTCTGTGACCCACCTCCCAGTGAGCACTGCAGCCACACCCTCACCCCCACCTCTGGTCCATATTGGCTGTTCTGCATGCTTCTCTGGATTCTTTCTGCTTCCACTGTCTGGATCCTGATGCCACCAAGGCCCCAAGGGGAGAAGAGAGCGGGGAGGTGGGGACAGAGCTGGGCTTGCCCCGTTTGAGTAGAGCTCATCCCTGGCTTCATATGAAAGTGATGAGGCACTCTGCAGATACACTCCTGTGTCCCCACCCCTGTCCCAGAGAGTCCCATTCAGGTAGGTTGGGACCCGCCCTCAATAGTGCAGTGCCCAAGGTGATTCTAATCTACATCCAGCCCTGAGCACCAAGGCGCTTGTCTATTCTGAGGGCGGAGCTCAGCCTGGGATCCACAGACAGGGCAGCGGGGCTGTGCTGTACCTGGGGTTTGATGAGGGCAGGGTCTGCTCCCGACAGCTGTAGGGTGTGTGGGGCTTCCTGGGAGGGGAGAGGCTCTGAAGAAGGGGGTCAGAAGGCGCCTGTACTGGTCTTCCTGTTGCTTTTCCTCCCGGAGTTTCTTGTCCCGGGGTCCACCCTGGTGCAGAGGACTGTCTTTGCACAAGGCAAGGTCCGCCCCGTGTGTGTGTGCTTGTCACACAAGAGGGGTGTGTTGTTTTTGAGCAATAAACAGCATTTTTGTTGTTATTCAGCACTGACTTCTAAAGACTCTTGGTACATGAGGAAGAACCCAGAAGAGGAGAACAAAGGAGTCAGGGATGGCTCCTCCTCAGGTAAGGAAGATTCTGTGTGGCGTGTTCTGTCTCCCTCCCTCCCTCCCTCCCTCCCTCCCCCTCTCCCTCCCTTTCTTTTCTTTTCTTTTCTTTCTTTCTTTTTTCTTTTTTTTTTTTTTTGAGACCCAGTCTCATTCTTGTTGCCCAGGCTGGAGTGCAGTGGTGTGATCTTGGCTCACTGCAATTTTCCCAGCGCCATTTATTGAAGAGGATGTCATTTCCTCAGTGTATAGTTTTGGTGCCTTTGTCAAAAATCATTTGGCTTTAAGTATATGTATTCATTTCTGGGTTCACAATTTTGTTTCATTGGTCTGTGTGGCTGTTTTTATACCAGTACCATGCTCTTTTGATTACTATAGGCTTGTAATATATTTTGAAGTCAGGTAGAGTGATGCCTCCTGCTTTGTTCAGGATTGCTTTGACTCTTTGGGCTCTTTTTTGATTCCATACAAATTTTAGGATTCTTTTTTCTATTTTTAATAAAAAGATACTGGTATTTTGTTTGTCAGTTTCTTGTTTTTTTTTTTTTGAGATGGAGTTTCGCTTTTGTTACCCAGGCTGGAGGGTAATGGCGCGATCTCGGCTCACCGCAACCTCCACCTCCTGGGTTCAGGCAATTCTCCTGCCTCAGCCTCCTGAGTAGCTGGGACTACAGGCACGCACCACCATGCCCAGCTAATTTTTGTATTTTTAGTAGAGACGGGGTTTCACCATGTTGACCAGGATGGTCTCGATCTCTTGACCTCGTGATCCGCCCGCCTCAGCCTCCCAAAGTGCTGGGATTACAGGCGTGAGCCACCGCGCCCGGCTGGAGCATCCTTTTTAAGTGACCAGATGCTTCTCTCTTGCTGTTTTTAGAATTTTATCTTTCTTTTTCTTTGGCTTTTGACATTTTAACTCTAATGTGCCAAGGGAAAGAGTTTTTTTGGATTGTATCTCTTTGAGAAACTATGAACTTACTGAATCTAGATATCTAAACCTTTTACTTCACTTAAGAAGTTTTAGGTTATTATTTTGTTAAATAGGTTTCTATCCTTTTCATTTCCTCTTCACCTTCTGGGACACCAAAAATTCAAATATTTGGTCACCTTATGGTGCCGGCCACATATGTTACATAGGCTGTGTTCATTCTTTTTTATTTTTTCTTTATTTTTGTCTGACTAGTTTATTTCAAAAAAACCTGTCTTCAAGTTCTGAAATTCTTTCTTCTTCTTGATCCCTAGTTCATTGTTGAAGTTTTCAAATGTACTTTGTACACACACATTTACAGTCCAGTTACTTGGGAAGGTGAGGTGAGAGGGTCACTTGAACCTGGGAAATCGAGTCTGCAGTGAGCTGTGATCACACCTCTGCACTTCAGCCTGGGCAGCAGAGTGAGACCTTGTCTCAAACTAAAAAAAAAAAAAAGAAAAGGAAAAAGAAAAAAGGGGAAAAAACATAATTAGGGAGAAATATGTGCTCAAAAATACCGTAGTGTGGATTTATCAGAACACACACTTCAATTAAATCTGTACTTACAGTTCTCTTTTATTCTTATTTTGTGTGAAGATGGTAACTCCCTGCATAACCCTTTGGTGAAATGTGTTTATTATTTTAGGGACACTTGACATTCAGGGACGTGGCAATCGAATTCTCTCAGGAGGAGTGGAAATGCCTGACCTCCACACAGAGGACGTTATACAGGGATGTGATGTTGGAGAACTACAGGAACCTGGTCTCCCTGGGTGAGCATAATGTCCCTTCAGACGTCAAAATCTGCCCTTGTATCTTTCCATTTTCCCTTGTGTGCCTCTTGGGAGCCCCTGCATTGCTTGACTGAGTTTAAAGCCTTGTTGACTGAAATGAAAAGCTCCATAATGTGGGCTCTGGAGTCAAACCATCCGCTTTCCTTAGATGTTCTGACTCCTTCATGATACAACAGTGGTGGTTCCAGAGCTGAAGTATCCATGAAAGCTTATGGTAGACTTTTGAAATATTCACTTCTTGTTTCCCCCACCCATGCTTTGATTCAGTAGTTCTTGGAAGAGAGCTAGATATCTGCACGTGAGTCTTCCTGAAGCATTCAGAGTAGGCATTTCAGTGAAAGAATTTGTGAAATACTTTCCTAGATCCACCCGTGATATCCTCTCTTCTTATCCAAGCAAAGGGCTCAGATTCTTTTTTTTAGAGATGGAGTCTTGCTCTGTTGCCAGGCTGGAGTGCAATGGTGTGATCTTGGCTCACTGCAATTTCTGCCTCTTGGGCTTCAAGTGATCCTCCTGCCCCAGCCTCCCGAGTAGCTGGGACTACAGCCAAATTTTTATATTTTTAGTAGAGTCGGAGTTTCACCATGTTGGCCAGGATGGTCTTGATCTCTTGACCTCATGATCTGTGCACCTCGGCCTCCCAAAGTGCTGAAAACACAAGCGTGAGCCACCGTGCCCAGCTAAGGGTTGAGATTCTTGAAAAACCACAGCATATCATGTTCCATTCATTTTATAAGCAGGAAACGGCCGGGTGTGGCTCACGCCTGTAATCCAAGCACTTTGGAGGCCAAGGCGGACGGATCACCTGAGGTTGGGAGTTCAAGACCAGCCTGACCAATATGGTGAAACCCCGTCTGTAAAGAAAAAAAAATAAGCGGGAAACTCTCTTCCTGGCCAGAGTATTATCTCACGTCAGAGCACAGAAAAGAGTGCTGGTCTGAAGAAAGCCAATGAAAATAGCAAGAAAACCAAAAGGGTGGGAATGGACCCAAAGGTGTAAAAAATAGGTAAGACCTCAGATGGGGAGAGAGGAAGCCACACCATTAAATAGTGTTTGGAAACTCTCAGCAATTGGGAAAGTTCTACGGGAAAACAAATGTTTATGTCCTATGAGCTCTTACAGGATGTTTTAAACTCTGCCCCCGCCACCCCCTGCCTTATCCCTCTGCTCTTGAGATGTCTAATAGTTGATCCTTTTGCCCTGCAGTGGGGCCTCAGCTCAGAGACAGGTGGAGGTGCTCATCGTGATGGACAGCAGTGCCATCTGGCTTCGGTGAACTCTCTGCCTCCTTCACTCCGAGGGGTCCAGGAAGAGCCACATCACAAGGGTCTGCTTCTCCCTTGGTCTCTCCTGTTCTTGATGCCATCTGATGCTCAGTTCACTTTCCATATAGATCAGAGCTGAGGCCTCCACAGTCCTGATGCCTAGAGCTATCCATGCTCTACCCCATTTCTGTGCTGGGAAGACCTGCTCAGGAGATGGGAAACACCTGCTCCTCTTTGCATCTGGGGCCCTGGGATCTGCGAGGAGCTATGTCAAGCCCTTTCTGCCTGTTGAGGTCCCTCAGCCATTCTGTTCTGCTTTTGCCACAGTTCGTGGGTGTGTGGACCAGAGGAGGGGGTTGGATCTTCTGAGACTGTCACTCAGCAGAACTGTAAGAACAGTTGACAGCTCTTCACGGTGATCTCCTGTCCTACACAGGGAGAATATCTTAGTCTTTCAGGCTCTTAGCTTAGGATCTGTCTGTAGGTGGAGCAGAGAATCCCATCTCAAGATCTTTCAGAATCTGGCCTCATATGTTGTATTTTTTTTCTCTCTTCCATTGGTCTTACTACTATATGCTTGTAGAAAAACCTTGGCTCTTCCTGATTTTTTTTTCTCTTAAGTTTGCATGATTTTTCCTCTGAAAACTGATTTTTGGCCAGGTGTGGTGGCTTACACCTGTAATCTCAGCACTCTGGGAGGCTGAGGTGGGCTGATCACCTGGGCCAACATGGTAAAATGCCATCTCTACTAAAGTACAAAAAATTAACCAGGTACAGTGGTGCATGCCTGTGTAATCCCCAGCTACGTGAGAGGCTGGAGTAAGAGAATTGCTTGAACCCAGGAGACGGAGGTTGTGGTGAGCCAAGATCACGCCATTGCACTCCAGGCCGGGCAACAAGAGCGAAACTCCATCTCAAAAGAAACCAACCAACCAACCAAACAAAAAAACCCATATATTCCGGTTCACAGGTTGTGTGCTGGTTCTGAAATAGTTCTTGCTTTTTTCTTAGGGGAGAATCATTTACAGGCTGTCACTTTATACAAGTGTAGTTAATAGTTTTTTTGTTTGCTGGTTTTATCACAGGTTGCTACAGTGTTTTATTAATTGTTATGATTTACAGATGATGGGTTTTAAATACATTTCATGCAATGTAACTGACATGCATCACTCATTAATGTCAAAAACGCCTGGTCTGGATGGGTACAGATCGTTTCATAACAGGTATTCAGAAAAATTAGCTATTTGTAACAGCATTTTATTTTTTATTCTCATTTTCTCAGTGCGATTACTGTTTTGCAATTCAGAATGATCATTTATGTACGTTATTCGTTGCCTAAGTTTGTTGCGGCTTATTTGCTACTATGATATCTCGTGTAGCACTTGTAGCATTTATACAGGCACAGGAAATGTGCTGTAGCTAGGTAAAATGTAATATTTATTTCTGTTCAATAATGAGGCAGCCGTGTGTTTTCTGCCAATTGGTGTGCACTTTGTTGTCAAGGTAAAAAAAAAAATACTCGCTTCAAGAGCAACTTAGGTTTGTACAATGTGTTTTGGTCATAGGATATTTGAAACTGTCCTTCTCTAGAATTGATTTGAATTACATGAAATCGCTCTTCTTTTACTAAAGAATGTGCTTCCTTTGTGTTCCTAAAAATTAAAGATCATGATTGGGAAGTTTTGTTTTTTTTTTTTTTTGAGACGGAGTTTCGCTCTTGTTACCCAGGCTGGAGTGCAATGGCGCGATCTCGGCTCACCACAACCTCCACCTCCTGGGTTCAAGCAATTCTCCTGCCTCAGCCTCCTGAGTAGCTGGGATTACAGGCACACGCCACCATGCCCAGCTAATTTTTGTATTTTTAGTAGAGACGGGGTTTCACCTTGTTGACCAGGATGGTCTCGATCTCTTGACATCATGATCCACCTGCCTCGGCCTCTCAAAGTGCTGGGATTATAGGTGTGAGCCACCGCGCCCGGCCATGATTGGGAAGTTTTATAACTCTGTTGAAGGGCCGGGCGCGGTGGCTCAAGCCTGTAATCCCAGTACTTTGGGAGGCCGAGGTGGGTGGATCACAACGTCAAGAGATCGAGACCATTCTGGTCAACAAGGTGAAACCCCGTCTCTACTAAAAATATAAAAATTAGCTGGGTGTGGTGGCGCGCACCTGTGTTTCCAGCTACTCAGGAGGCTGAGGCGGGAGAATCACTTGAACCTGGGAGGCAGTTGCAGTGAGCTGAGATTGCACCACTGCACTCCAGCCTGGTGACAGAGCAAGACTCTGTCTCAAAAAAGAGAAAAAAGGAAATATTTATATACCGTTTCGAATTACTTGGAAACCTATGGTTTTTTATTTCTTACAGATCTCTCTCATAACGGTGTGATCAAGGAATTAGCACCAAAACAGAAGCGTAACACGGGGGAAGTATTCCACGCAGTGGCACTGGAGCAGCATGAAACACCTGACATGCAAGAGTTTTGCTTCAGGGAAATCAGGAAAAAAATACACGACTTCGACTGTCAGTGGAGATATGATGAAAGAAATTACAACACGGTGACTATGACGCGAAAAGAAAATCTTACTTGTAGAAGAGACCACCATCATAGAGGAGGCGTGGAAAACAAGTCTATTAAAAATCAGCTTGGATTAAGCTTTCCGTCCCATCCCCCTGAACTGCAGCAATTTCAAGCTGAAGGGAAGATTTATGAATGTAAGCACGTTGAGAAATCTGTCAACCACGGTTCCTCAGGGCCACCAGCCCAAATCATTTCTTCTGCCATCAAAACCCATGTTTCTAATAAATATGGGACTGATTTCATCTGTTCTTCATTACTCACACAAGAAGAGAAATCATGCATTAGAGAAAAACCTTACAGATGTGAGCACGATAAAGCCTTTAATCATGACTCACACGTGACTGTACATCAGGTAAGTCATTCTGGAGAGAAACGATATAAATGTGATCTATGTGGCAAGGTCTTTAGTCAAAAATCAAACCTTGCACGTCATCGGAGAGTTCATACTGGGGAGAAACCTTACAAATGTAGTGAATGTGACAAAGGTTTCAGTCGCAACTCATGCCTCGCGCTACATCGGAGGGTTCATACTGGAGAGAAACCTTACAAGTGTTGTGAATGTGACAAGGTCTTCAGTCGCAACTCGTGCCTTGCACTACATCGGAAAATTCATATTGGAGAGAAACCTTACAAGTGTAATGAGTGTGGCAAAGCCTTTAGTGTGAGGTCAACACTTACCCACCATCAGGTAACTCACAGTGGAGAGAAACCTTACAAATGCAATGAATGTGGCAAGGTCTTCAGTCAGACTTCAAGCCTGGCAACTCATCAGAGAATTCACACTGGGGAGAAGCCATACAAGTGTAATGAATGTGGTAAAGTCTTCAGTCAGACCTCAAGCCTTGCAAGGCATTGGAGAATTCATACTGGAGAGAAACCTTACAAATGCAATGAATGTGGTAAGGTCTTCAGTTACAATTCACACCTTGCCAGTCATCGGAGGGTTCATACTGGAGAGAAACCTTACAAGTGTACTGAGTGTGGCAAAGCCTTTAGTGTGCATTCGAACTTAACTACCCATCAGGTGATCCATACTGGAGAGAAGCCTTACAAATGTGATGAGTGTGGCAAAGCCTTCAGTGTCCATTCAAGCCTAACCACCCATCAGGTCATCCATACTGGACAAAAGCCTTACAAATGTAACGAGTGTGGCAAATCCTTCAGTGTGCGCCCAAACCTCACTAGACATCAGATAGTCCATACTGGAAAGAAACCTCACAAATGTGATAATTGTGGCAAATCCTTCAGTGTGCGCCCAAACCTCCTGAGACATCAGATTATCCATACTAAGGAGAAACCTTATAAAAGAAATTAATATGGCAAGGTCTTCGGTCAAAGCTTAAATCTTGTGAGTCATCAAAGAATTTATATCAGAAAGAAACCTTACAAATATAATACATGTGGCGAGGTTTTCAGTCACAGTTCACTCCTACACAGCAACAGAGAATTTCATTCCTGAGAGAATGCTTACAACAAACCGTTCATCGTGAGTTCAAGCATTCATTGATATCAGAGTCCATCTAAACAGAAATCATATGAATGTAACGTATGTGGCAGAGGCTTAAGACTCACAACTCACTAGACATCAAAATATACATCTTTGTATATTTTGTGCATGTGGAAGTGATTACGCAGTGATGAACACTAAAACATCCAAGGATTGGGGCCAGGCGCGGTGGCTAAAGCCTGTAATCCCAGCACTTCGGGAGGCCGAGGCGGGTGGATCACGAGGTCAAGAGATCGAGACCATCCTGGTCAACATGGTGAAACCCCATCTCAACTAAAAATACAAAAAATTAGCTGGGCATGGTGGCACACGCCTGTAATCCCAGCTACTCGAGAAGCTGAGGCAGGAGAATTGCTTGAACCCAGGAGGCGGAGGTTGCGGTGAGCCGAGATCACACCATTGCACTCCAGCCTGGGTAACAAGAGCAAAACTCCATCTCAAAAAAAAAAAAAAAAAAAAAAAAAAATCCAAGGATTCATGTGGGGAATCATTCAGTCTAGTTGTGCATGCTAAACTTGTCATATTACACATTGTAGAAGCAAGTCCATATATGTTAAAACTTACAACATGATGTAATGTTAAAGGTTGTAGGATGTTTGGAAGTCACTGGGTATCTTCAGATTTTAAAATATTTAGTTATTTTAGGTGTCTTGCAGGCAACTGCTCTATACTTTCAAATTTATGACTTTCAACCTAAACCTTGAAATCTGTCGATACGCCTCCTTACCTGCCTTTCATGGTGATGTCTGGGAAAGAATCAGCAAGATGGAAGGGCTCACTGCATGAATGAGGATCATTTCTATTCAAAGTCTTTGAAGAATCAGGACTCCGCTTTTGCAAATTGAATTACCAAGCATGGGGGCAGACAGTGAATAAAGCAAAACGATGATGTTGATCATCATCCTTATTGCGTTCAGGGTGCTCCGACAGAGGGCACTTTGGGTTACAGGAAAGAGATGACCCACAAACTGACCTTGAAATAGAGCAGCCCAAGACCTTAGACATGGGGATTTGTGGGAGGAGAGTAATGGGCAACTAGTGACTGATTCCATGGTGGAAATAATTCAGGGGAAAATGGGGGCCACCTTCTGCAGGGAATGGCCATCGCTGTTGTAAAAGGAAGATTGATGGGGCCCAAAGTGGCTCCGGCCGGATGTCGTGGCGCTTGCGAAGGCAAGGCCAAGAGTTCAAGGCCAACCAACCTCAGCAACCTTACAAGCTCTCAATGATTGGCAAAAAAAAAAAAAAAAAAGGAAGATTGAAACCACGATAGAAACTGCAACCTCAAAGATGAACCTCAATAGCATGTTATTGATCAGGGAATCACATGTACTGCTGGCATTACATTTTGCTACTGTTTTATTCACAATGTATCATAGATCTCGTGCTAATTAATAAGATTCCATTTTTGCATAACTATGAATGCACCATGTTCTTTGTACCAACAGAGTTTTATGGCACCTCAGTAGGTTACTTTGTAACGGACAATAACCACACATCATTAGGCTCTTAAGGCTGACAGAACAATTTTTTTTGTTTTTGGAATTTAAATAGAGTGTTGGGAACATACAGGTATGGAGTACACTTGAGTTGTTCTCCCCACACCCTGCCTCAGGATACTTATGTAAATGTAATGCAAATCCCAAGGAAGTTTTACACCCTTAGCTGTATCTTTTTTTTTTTTTTTTTTTTTTTGAGACGGAGTTTTGCTCTTGTTACCCAGGCTGGAGTGCAATGGCGCGATCTTGGCTCACTGCAACCTCCGCCTCCTGGGTTCAGGCAATTCTCTTGCCTCAGCCTCCTGAGTAGCTGGGATTACAGGCACGCGCCACCATGCCCTGCTAATTTTTTTGTATCTTTAGTAGAGACGGGGTTTCACCATGTTGACCAGGATGGTCTCGATCTCCTGACCTTGTGATCCACCCGCCTCGGCCTCCCAAAGTACTGGGATTACAGGCTTGAGCCACCGCGCCCGGCCTTTTTTTTTTTTTCTTAAGAGATGGAGTCTCATTCTGTCGCCCAGGCTACAGTGCAGTGGCACCGTAGCTCATTGCAACTCTGCCTCCCTGGTTCAAGCGATTCTTCTGCCTCAGCCTCCCAAGTGGCTGGGATTACAGGCATCCTGCCACCATGGTCAGCTAATTTTGTATTTTTAGCGGAGACAAGGTTTCACCATGTTGGCCAAGCTTGTCTCAAACCCCTCACCTCAGGTCATCTGCCTGCCTTGGTCTCTCAAAGTGCTGGGATTATAGGCATAAGCCACCACACCCAGCCAGCTCTGTCACTCTTGGTGACTATTGCTCTGTGTGATTATTATTTTTTTATCTTCTCTTTTTTCTTTTTTTTTTTTTCTTGAGACAGAGCTTCATTCTTGTTGCCCAGGCTGGTGTGCAGTGTTGCAGTCTTGGCTCACTGCAACCTCTGCCTCCGGGTTCAAGTGATTCCCCTGCCTCAGCCTCCCGAGTAGCTAGTATTATAGACGAGAGCCACCAAGCCCAGCTAATTTTTTGTATTTCAGTAGAGACAGGGTTTCACCATGTTGGCCAGGATGGTCTCGATCTCTGGACTTCATGATACCCACTGCTTCAGCATCCCAAAGGGCTGGGATTACAGGCATGAGCCACCATGCCCAGCTTCAAACTCCAGAACTTTTTTTTTTTTGAGACGGAGTTTTGCTCTTGTTACCCAGGCTGGAGTGCAATGGCGCGATCTCGGCTCACCGCAACCTCCGCCTCCTGGGTTCAGACAATTCTCCTGCCTCAGCCTCCTGAGTAGTTGGGACTACAGGCGCACACCACCATGCCCAGCTGATTTTTGTATTTTTAGTAGAGACGGGGTTTCACCTTATTGACCAGGATGGTCTCAATCTCTTGACCTCGTGTTCCACTCGCCTCGGCCTCCCAAAGTGCTGGGATTATAGGCGTGAGCCACCGCGCCCAGCCTAGAACTTTTTAAAGTCTTGTTTTTTGTTTGTTTGGTTGGTTTTTTTTTTGAGACAGAATCTTGCTCTATTGCCCAGTGGAATGCAGTGGTGCAATCTTGGCTCACTGCAGACTTAACCTGCTGGGATCAAGTGATCCATCCCAGCCTCCTGAGTAGCTGGGACTACAGGTGTGCACAACCACACCTGGCTAATTTTTGTAGAGACAGCGTTTCGCCTTTTAGACTAGGGAGGTCTCAAACTCGTGAGCTCAAGGGATCTGCCTGCCTCTGCCTCCCAAAGTGCTGGGATTGTAGGTGTGAGCCATCACACCCAGCCACAAACTTTCTCTTTTGAGGTTTTTCACTACTAATTCAGTCCTTCCTTCCTCCCTCCCTCCCTTCCCTCCTTCCTTTTCTTCTTTACTTCTTTCCTTTTTTCCTTCTTTCTTGATGGGACGGAGTCTCGTTCTGTCTACCAGGCTGAAGTGCAGTGGCGTGATCTGGGCTTACTGCAACCTCTCTCTCCAGGGTTCAAGCGATTCTCCTGCCTCAGCCTCCCAAGTAGCTGGGACTACAGGCATGCACCACCACGTCCAGCTAATTTTTGTATTTTTAGTAGAGATGGGGTTTCACCATATTGGCCAGGATGGTCTCTTATCTTTTGACCTCGTGATCTGCCCTCCTTGGCCTCCCAAAGTGCTAGGATTACAGATGTAAGCCACTGCACCCCAACTTACTTGTTTATTATTATTTTGAGACAGTCTTACTCTGTCACCCAAGCTAGAGTGCAGTGGTGCAATCTCGGCTCACTGTAGCTTCTGTCTCCCTGGTTCAAGCAATTCTCCTGCCTTAGCCTCCCAAGTAGCTGGGATTACAGGTGTGCACCACCATGCCCTGCTAATTTTTGTATTTTGAGTAGAGAAAGTGTTTCACCATGTTGGCTTGGCTGATCTGGAACTCCTGACCTCATGTAAGCTGCCCACCTTGGCCTCCCAAAGTGCAGGGATTGCATGCATGAGCCACCATGGCAGTCCACTGAAACATTCCTGGTCAGTGTGATTTGGAACAACTTTTTCTTAACAACAGCCCCTCCCAAGAGTAGGCTTTTCTCTTTTTTTAAGATAAACAGGTTCTCACTCTGCTGCCCAGAATGGAATGTAGTGTTGGGATCACAGCTCATTGCAGCCTCAAACTCCTGGGCCCAAGCAGTCTTCCTGAGTAGAAGTTCAAGACCTGCCTGGGCATCATAGCGAGAACCTGCCTCTACAAAAAATAAAAGATTAGTGGAGTGTGGTGGTGCAAACCTGTAGTCCCAGCTACTTGGGAGGCTGAGGTGGGAGGATCACGAGCCCTGGAGTTCAAGGCTGCAGTGAGCTATGATCTCAACACTGCACTCTAGCCTGGGCAACAGAGCAAGATGCTCTTTCAAAAAATAAATAGACCGGGCATGGTGTCTCACGTCTGTATTCCCAGCACTTTGGGAAGCCAAGGTGGGCGGATCCCTCAAGCTCAGGAGTTCAAGACTAGCCTGAGCAACATGGTGAAATGCCATCTCTACAAAAAATACAAAAATTAACCAGGCTTGGTGACAGGTGCCTGTAGTCCCAGCTACTGGGGAGATTGATGTGGGAAGATTGCCTGAGCCTAGTAAATGAAAGTTGCAGTGAGCAGAGATCATACCGCACTCCAGCCTAGGTGACAGAGCAAGACTCTGTCTCCAATAACATAACATAACATAACATAACATAACATAACATAACATAACATAACATAACATACTTTCCCTGAATAACTATAGTCATGCCAAGCACTCATCCACAGCCCCATAACTTGTGCTTGTGCTTTCTAGTCTTGTTTACTCCTCCATATAAGAAAAAAAGTTCTTCAGTTTGTATGTCTTGGATATTTTCATATCATGTGATTGGAACACTCTCTATTGCAATAGTCCTTTGGAATAAACTCTTTCCTTCCCTATGTCTGAATTTGTCATTTACAGTGGTAAATATCTTAACTGTTCTAAGATAGAACAGTTTTGTGGCAAAAGCCTTACTATACATTCAGTAGGTGAAAGCAGTTCTTGCAACCAGGCATGGTGGCTCATGCCTGTAATCCCAGCACTTTGGGATGCTGAGGCGGGTGGATTACCTGAGGTCAGGAGTTCGAGACCAGCCTGTGCAAAATAGTGAAACCCCATCTCTACTAAAGGGCGTGGTGGCAGGCGCCTGTAATCCCAGCTACTCGGGAGGCTGAGGCAGGAGAATCACTTGAACCCAGGAGGTCGAGATTGCAGTCAGCAGAGATCATGCCACTGCACTCCAGCCTAGGCGACAAGAGTGAGACCCTGTCTCAAAAAAAAGAAGACAAAAATAAACTGTATAGGTGTTTGAGGTTGTCACCTCGTATGGAATAGAATAATATAAAAGATGCAATTTATATCTTTTTTAAGTCATTGCTAATTTCAGAGCTTTTAAATGAAATTACTTATATTAATTTTAACCGCAGAAGCTTTCCAGGATGCCATCACCGCTCCGTGTCGACCCACGTTCCCAGTCTCCGGGGCTGCTGCAGCCTCAATACCATTACTGGGTAAACGCGCTAGCAAAAAATGGTTTCAGCAGAAATCGGTTTCCAATCTAAGAAGAAAACTGTTTGATTTTCAAAATAAGTAACTAACAGCTATGCTTTTAACTGGAAACTGAAACATCTACGCCGTTCCACAAGACACTTGACAGACTAAAGGCTCTGGGGTCTGGGCGTGGGCGGTGGGCATCACAGGAAATCGCAGACACTAGTGGGTCCCTTCCCGCGGGTCCCTCCCCACGGTTCCTCCCCGCGGTCCCTCCCCCGGGTCCCTCCCCACGGTTCCTCCCCGCCCTTCCCCGGCGGCTCCTCCTCGGCCCGCCCCCAGGTACCGCCCACGCGACCACTCCCCGCCCCCACCATCCCCCGTGGCTCCTCGCCGTTCCTCCCCTGGGTTCCCTGCCCCGCGGCCCGGGCCCCAGCCTGGAACTCTCAACGGCCCGCCCTCGTCCGGTTCCGCCCCTCTCTGGCCCCGCCCCCCCGGCCGTTGGGTCCCTTCCCTACGCGCAGTTCGCCCCTAGACCCGGAAGTGGATCGTGCGGAGCAAGCATCACACCATGGCGTAAGGAGTGTTCCTCTGTGTAGCCTCAACCTGCGCCTCGCCGTCCCCCGTTCGCACACCCGATGCCCCGGGGTCGCTACGGACTTAACGTCTCCGCACCGCGCCCTCCACCTCAGGTAAACACAGGCCTAGCGGTGTGGGCCCGGAGACGCGTCCCTTTGGGTTCAAGGCGCCCTGAGGCTGGTCCCTGCCCTGGGTCTTTCTGTCCTGGGCCAAGTAAACACCGCCTTTCCCGGTTTTTAAACGTTTAAGCAGGATTTTCCTGCTTCAAATCTTTTACTGACTCCTCCTCCCGCCCCACCTAAAGTCCTCACCGCCCGCCCTGGGCGCCTCCCAGCCTCGCCCTCATCGGACTCGAGCGCAGCGCCGCAGCCCCAGTCCCGGGGAGGCCGTGTCCTCTGCCTGGTCCTGGGATCCCGCAGACTCCACCCCTGTCCTAAGGCGCCGTCATGCCCCCGCCTCCCTCCTCCTCTTGCTGGGCCCTGCTGCTCCCCAGGCCTCCTCTCCGCAGTCACCGCTTCCCCTGAGCCCGCGTTGGGGAGGTGGCCAGCGCCTGTCCTGTGACAGCCTGTGTTCTTGCCTGCCCAGCTCCAGCCCCTGGAAAATGCGCTTCTCCTAGATGCAGGCGTCTTACTCCAAACCCCCCTGTGAATGTGTGGGATCCGGAGAAAGAGAGACAAAGGGCAACTGAGAGGAGATGGGAAAACCAAGAAAGAGAAAAGAAAAATGAGGGAGACCCCTAAACAGACGGCAGAGTGGAGGGTGGGTGGGGGACTTGCAAAGACACAGTGAAGGAAGCAGTCAAGAAAGTGTCAGGGACAGAAAAGCATGATGTCCAGAGATGAAGGACAGCAAGATAAGGAGAGGGGCAGCAAAGGAGGAGGCTCCTTAGGGAGTGGGGGAGAGGAGGAGGGATTTGGAGCCGGGGCAGACAGAGCAGAAATGAGGGTGGCGGGTGCTGGGACGAGCAGGTGGGGACAGCTGGTGACAAGGAGAGCAGAGGGAGGACCACAGCACGGGGAGGCCAGGGATCTGGGGGTGCCAGAGAGTGGGGATAAGCAGGTGTAACAGGGAAGAGGGAATTTAACAGGGAGAGCAGAGGAGGCGCAGCGGTGGAGGAAGGAAGAGGCAGAAATAGTTGGAGATTGGGACGATCAAAAGATTGGAAAGAGCCCGGGCGCGGTGGCTCACACCTGTAATCTCAGCACTTTGGGAGGCTGAGGCCGGTGGATCACGAGGTCAAGAGATCGAGACCATCCTAGCTAACATGGTAAAACCCCGTCTCTACTAAAAATACAAAAATTAGCCGGGCGTGGTGGCGGGTGTCTAAAATTCCAGCTACTCAGGAGGCTGAGGCAGGAGAATCGCTTGAACCCCGGAGGTGGAGTCTGCAGTGAGACAAGACTGCGGCACTGCACTCTAGCCTGGCGACAGAGCAAGACTCTGTGTCAAAAACAAACAAAAAGATTGGAAAGAAAGCTCCGCAAGCGGTGAAAGAAGTTGCAAGAATGGAGTAGAACAGATACAAGGGAAAGAGCAAAGAAAGGAGAAACAGCAGAAGAGAAATGAGGCACAAAATCAGCAGAATCCTAGGGGAAAAACAAAGGGAAAGAAGAAGGGCTGGAGCGACAAGGTGAAAGTGAGAGGTACAGAATGGGGGAGAGGAACACATAGTCATGAACGAAGAGGGTCACCCTGGGGCCACATGAGTGCTGAATTGACACTGGACATGACGATTTGATTTCTCTATTTATAATGTAATAAATTTCAATTATAATCTAATTGTTTAAATTCTACGGAGAAGGATGAGAATTACAGAGCTCTGTGTATAAGACTTGTTACAGCATCAGAGGCTGGCTTTCACTTGCCCTTGCTGTTCGGCCACTGGGCGGTGACTTGCCTCGTTCAGTTGTGGGTCTCCCTCTTCCTGTTTCCTAGGATGGAGTAGGGTGTGGGGCAGTGCAGAAGGGCAAGGAGTGACTGACTGTGGCCCTGCCTGGTGCCTGGTATTTACCTTTCATCTCGTTCGTGGTTCGTGTTGAAGGTTGAGATGAATCTTACCTAATTCAGTTTATTTTTCTATATGTAATTATTGCTGAAGTAAGCTTTTGTGGAATCCTCAGTTAGCTCATGTCATTTTCTAAATGTGATTTACTTTCAATTTTTTTCCCTTTGTAGAATTCCATATATAGTTAAATAATATATATATTAAATGATACATATATTTTTTCGAAATGGTTTCTATTTGAAGTTAATTGTGTTGCGTTCAGATTGAGGTATGCAAACTTGCTCTCTTTCTTTCTTTTCTGTTTTGTTTTTGAGACGGAGTCTTGTTCTGTTGCCAGACTGGAGTGCAGTGGTGTGATCTCAGCTCACTGCAACCTCTGCCTCCTGGGTTCAAGTGACTCTCCTGGCTCAGCCTCCCGAGTAGCTGGGACTACAGGCGCATGCCACCACGCCCAGGTAATTTCTGTATTTTTAGTAGAGACAGGGTTTCACCTTGTTGGTCAGGCTGCTCTCGAACTCCTGACCTTGTGATCCACCCACCTTGGCCTCCCAAAGTGCTGCAATTACAGGCGTGATCCACCACACCCAGCCTGGTCTTCATGCTTTCTACTCTTTATCATATATTGGAAATACTCTTTGGTAGTCAGTAGATAATTTTAGTCATTTATTTTTAATTAATTATTTATTTTTGAGATAGAGTCTGTCACCCAGGCTGGAGGGCAGTGGCGTGATCTCAGCTCACTGCAAACTCTGCCTGCCAGGTTCAAGCAGTTCTCCTGCCTCAGTTTCCCACTACCTGGGAGTACAGGTGCCTGCCACCATACCTGGCTAATTTTTTGTATTTTTAGTAAAGACAGAGTTTCATCATGTTGGCCAGGCTGGTCTCAAACCTCTGACTCCAAGTGATCTGCCTGTCTCGGCCTCCAAAAGTGTTGGGATTACAGGCATTAGCCATGGTACCCGGCCCTTATTATTATTATTTGAGATGGAGTGTCTGGAGTGCACTGGTGTGACCTTGGCTCACTGCCACCTCCACCTCCCAGGTTCAAATGATTCTCCTGCCTCAGCCTCCTCAAGTAGCTGGGATTACAGGCACCTGCCACTACACCTGGCCAATTTTTGTATTTTTAGTAGAGACAAGGTTTCATTATGTTGGCCAGGCTGGTCTCAAACTCCTGATCTCAAGTAATCCGCCCTCCTTGGCCTCCCTAAATGCTGGGATTACAGGTATGAGCCAATGTGCCGGCCATCAGTTGGTAATTTTAGATGATATCAGTGTGTACTTGGTAAAGATACCAATGACCCTTTTTTTGTTAAATCGTAACATCAGAGCCTAGGCACTCATTTGTTACGGGTCAGTGTTATTCCCTTATATCATCTCTTAAAACCGTGACCTGTGAACTGCTAAGTAGATGTCCCCCTCAGGTCCCTTCTGCCAGTTCCGTTTTCTGTAAATGTGGAAGGGTGGCTGGGTTGACTCAAAACCTTATTACAGCAGAGCTTATATGTTCATGAAAAAATTTGCTGAGCGCTCATTTCTGCAGCTGACAGTCTTTCACTGTTTTCAGCACCAAGAGCCATGTCTTCACAGTTCTGCGTTTCCTAAGTGTGCTGTGTTTTTCTGGAAAAGCGGAATTAAATGTTTGGGATTGATGTGACAAAGAAGGGGTTTTGTTTTTGTTTGTTTGTTTGTTTTCCCAGGTATATGAAAGAAGGTCCTGGAATTTTCCAGGGGAGGTGTGAGAAAGTCTAGTGTTCCCACTGGCCCTTCAGGGCTGTCTTATCAGAGTCAGACTCATCTTCTCATTCAACCTAGGCTGACGTGGTGAAACCTCTCCCGCTCCAGCCCTCAGTAAACCCACCTGCAACGTGAAAGTGAAGGCCTCAATCAAGATACCTCAGTCCGAGCAACACTGACCCCCTTAATGTTTGGCAAAATTAGGTATCCATCCAAGTTCTTCTAGGAAGAGGGGAGTGCCCACCGCAATTAAAAATTTAAATGGGACCAGGCACAGTGGCTCATGCCTGTAATCCCAGCACTTTGGGAGGCCAAAGCGGGCCGTTCATCTGAGGTTGGGAGTTTGAGACCAGCCTGACTACGTGGAGAAACCCCGTCTCTAATAAAAATAGGAAATTAGCCAGGTGTGGTGGCACATGCCTGTAATCCCGGCTACTTGGGAGGCTGAGGCTGGAGAACCACTTGAAGCCGGGAGGCCGAGGTTGCAGTGAACTGAGATCGCACCACTGCACTTCAGCCTGGGCAACAAGAATGAAACTCCATCTCAAAAAAAAAAGGGGGTATTTAGTGCTCTAAAGTTTAAAACAAAATTTTAATTTGTTTTAAATGGAAGGTTTAATGGATGGAGGCTGGGGCATAAACTCAGAGTCAGAGAGACAGACCATCTTTGAAGGCCGTTCTCCGTATTAGGATATCACAGCTCAGTCTAAAGCAGGTCATGTCGGTCCCTGGTAGGGAACCCTCTACCGGCTTCCTGTGTTCCCCAGGACAAAAGCTTGACTCCTCCGTGTGGCTCCACAGCCCTGTGTCCGGGCCCCAGCCAGTGTCCAGCCTCCTCCTGGGAGCCTGCCCTCATCTCATGACTCCCTCTGCGCCAGTCACATTTGCTTTTCTGTTCCCAAACACCAGAACCCTTCCAGTCTCAGTCTTTGTCCCTGCTCTTACCCCCCGTCTCCCCAAATCATCACAACTCTGTTCCTTTCTTCTCCTTCAGGTCTAGGCTCAGATGTCTCCCATGACCTCCCACCCCCAAATGACGTTCTCTCTGCCCATCAATGTCTGTCACATTACTCAGGTTTTATTATCTCTGCATCAGTCACCACATCAGACACAGTCTTCTGCGTGGATTATTTCAGTGTTTTGTGTCTTCCTCCGTTGGAGGACCCACAGTCTCCATCTTGGCCACAGGACAATCCTTGCACCTGCTCTGGGGTTGTGGTTTAGATGCTGGGGTTGGGGTCATGCTGAGTAGTCCTCAGGGGAGACCAAGAGGTTGGGGGGGGTGTGAGAATGCTCCCGTGTTTCTTCTGGAAGTTTCATCTGTAATTGATGTAAACCTCCTGTGGCTGTTTATTCCAGTCTGTATAGAGGAAGAAGGCCTCACTGAGGCCTGAAAAGCCCTACAGACCCTGTGTCCTCAGGCAGTGCCCGGCGTCCCCACTGCCTAACTCCAGCTTCCCCATCCTCCACACTCTGCACATCACCAGGGCCCAGTTGCCATCCTGGGCAGGGGCTTTGCCTTCTAGCAGGTGCTCAGAGTCAGGGGTCCTGGGTTTCTTCTAGGAAGGGTGACGAGAAGTTCAGAAGCCAAATGAGCCATGAAGGAGGCACACCCTAAACAACTGGGGAATTTTGGAAGTGACTGTGAGAAAGAGACGAGGGAACAGTGGCAGCCTCCCTCAGGAGGTCTGGGGGCCTCTCTTTTTCTTGGACATTCTCTGTCAGCTCAGTCCAGCCTGTCTTCGTTCTGGACTCCGTGGTGTCCCCAAATTGCTGGCATTGCTGGCAATTCCTTCCAGCATGGCCAGCGTCCTAGACTCCATACTCGAGGCCCATTGTCCTTCAGATGGCAGTTTGTGTCCATTCCTGCTGCGTCGTTTGTGTCCAGAGGCCTTTCAAGCTGGTGTGCTCTGGCTGGAAGAGAAGTAGAAAAATGGGGACAAAGGAAGGAGTCCTTAGAGGTGTCGTGTGAGGTATGGAAGCAAGGGTGGGCCTTTAGGTAGGCTGGGTGAATGCTGCATATGCCTGTCACACGCGTGATTGTGGGCTCACGGGGTGTGTGGCACACTTGGAAAGAAGTCTCGGGTCTGCTGTAGCACCTGGAAGTGAGCTTTGGGTGGCTGTGGGCTGCAGGATCATTTTGTAATACCCCGATGTCTCAGCTCAGGTTACCTAGGAAACAGATGCTGACACAGAGATTTGCATGCAGGGGTTTCATTGGGAAACTCATCCTCACAGTGAAGAGTACTCAAGGCAATGAATCAGGCAGAGAGAAACATCATCCTGAAGTGTAGTCGGAACCAAGGCCTAAGCTGAGCCCACCGGGAGCATCAGCAGCAGGAGGATGGGCACCTTGGCCTGAGGGTGTGGATCCCAGAGCTGCCCACAGCATCATTCCCCAGATGATTTCTGCGGAGGCTTTGAGGAGGGCAGAAACCAGCCTGAAACCCACAGAGGGAAGATGGGAATCTCAGAGATTGTGTTCTGGGTTGCCTTTGGCACTCAGGGTATTGGCAGTTTGCAGATCAGTAAGCTTTCAGTTGCATTTTGGAAGATGAAAGGATAATTTGGAATGCTTCCTTTTATGCTGCTGGGGTCTCATTGGCGCCTGTGTGTTGTCAGAGACATGTCTGTTTCATCAGTAGGTTTTGGTGGTATTCCTGGGTGGCTGGAGTCACTATGAGTGGAAATACGTTGTCCTGGGTCAGTGAGTCCCTGGGTGTTTATGAACGTTATTCCATGAATGACTGGGGCTTGTGAGATTTCATAGAAGGGCTTCTGGATCTTTGGGAAGTATCAGGGGAGTGTGGGATCTCTGTGAAGCATATGGGGAGTGTGGGAGTTTGTAAGCACGTCTATGTCCAGGAGGGCAACAGAGAGGCCAAAGAAGCAGGCAGATGGTTTTCATTGGGGAGGGTTTGCTGTGGGGCCTTGCTGAGGGAGGGTTTGCTATGGGCAGGTGCAACTCAAGAGGGAGTGGTAATCAGGGTCCCAGAGTTAGGGAAAGATTTTTCCAAGAATCAGAGTGAAACACAGCGCACAGACCTGCAGCCCAAAGGCTGGGACTTAGGCTGGGTCTGCCCTTGGGATGGTAAAGCTGCCACTTTCTTGCTGCCAAGCCAGTGGCCTCTCCCTGTTTATTCCAAGATAACAGAGTCACAGTCACGGTGGCTCACGTCTGTAATCCCAACACTTTGGGAGGCCAAAGTGGGTGGACTGACTGAGCTCAGGAGTTCACGGCCAGCCTGGGCAACACAGTGAAACCCCATCTCTACTCTAAAAAGTACAAAAAGTTAGCTGGGCATGGCAGCGTGTGCCTGTAATTCCAGCTACTTGGGAGGCTGAGGCAAGAGAATTGCTTGAACCCGGGAGGCAGAGGTTGCAACGAGCCGAGATCGCACCACTGCACTCCAGCCTGGTGACGGAGCGAGGCTCCATCTCAAGCAACAACAGTAAAACCCAGAGAGTCCCAGAGTCACAAGGCAGCTGAGGGGCGAGGTCCTTGAAACCCACTGTGGAACGGATCTTTCTCCAGTGCAGAGGGGTCACTGGGCCCTGGGAAGGGAGTTTGAGGGTTCCAGCCCTGGTCATGGCGGGCAGACTCAGGAACTGGAGAAAGGAAGGGCTGTGTTCATCCCCGCAGGGTGCCCCTCTGCCCAGGAATGTGCAGTAGAGTGAGGTGAGCTACTGGAGTCCCATTGAGGGGAAGGAGTTTTTCGGTCCACTCAACACACATCTCACCCTATGCACACACCTCTGCCTTTCCCCATCGTCTTCTCTAACAAGGGAAACGAATGCTTCCCCAGGTGGGTGGCTGAGGGAGAGGAGGGGTTGGTCTGTGTCTCTTCTTCATCCCCTCCCTCAAGTCCTCAGCCTTCCTTTCTGCTGCTCTCTCTGTTCAGGTCTCACTTCCTGCAGTCCTACTGTCAGTTTGCCCCACACAAGACCCAGGGATTCGGGTCTGTGAACAATATTCAAGCCAGTGTCATTGCCAAGTGAGAAATCTCAGACCCCAGGGACTTTTCTCCATCGAGGAGTCTCGCGCAGAGAAGTCTGTCTTCTTTTTGTAGAGTGTAGGGTCTTCTGTTGACCATGTGGGTGTGCTCAGCCTCAGGCAGTGACCCCAAAGTCAGCCAGATGTGTTTCTGGCTGACCTGATGCTTGCCCTTCCACCTGTTGAGTAAGCAGAGCTCCATGAAAGGCCTGTGGCTCTGCCCCTCAGCTGGTCCTGCTCAGCTCCCCCGTCACGATGAAGACGACCCCTGCATACATCAGTCCACCAAAGTGAACGCCATGAAAGTGGCCGAATATTTTGTTTATTTTTAATTATTTACTTAATTACTCAATATTTACTACACCCCCATTTTAGCAATACTAATATTTCATTTAATGTTGCTATTACTATTTACTGTTATTGTGACAGAAGCTTTGTCTGTCTTAGATGCTGATCTCATGTAACATGACTCTTACAATTGTGCATAAACAGACAATTTGGATATTCATAAGATTAAGGCATCTTTCTATTCCTCATTCGTTATGGAAAGACTAGACACTGGACCGCCTCTCATGAGAACAAACCGGCAGACAGTGGGAAGCATCCACTGATTATGGTAGAGGTGCTCACCAGCCACCAACTGGGATTATTCAAAAGAGCAATCCAGTCTCCAAAGACAGGAGAGGGTTCAAATCGCAGAAAAGCTGCAGAGCCACCGGGTCTCAGTTTCCCACGGGAACGCTGGGACTTACTACCAATCCTATGGGCGCACCCGGGGATTTTAACGTCTGGTGGGATGGGGGATTCCGAGTGTGGTTGGAAAGGACTGGAAGCCCTGAAAGGCAGGTTTGAAAACTGGAAGTGGATTCTGGGCGGGAGCTGTGGCCAGTGAGGGGGCGGGGCTTGGGTAGTGGGGCGGGGCCAGGGTGGGGAGGGTGGAAGCCATCATGGGGTGGGGGCTGGGCAATGGAAAAGGGGTGGGAGGGTGGAACTGCTGTGAGAGCAGGACCTGGACGGTGGGGAAGGGGCAAGGTGGGAAGGTGGAAGCCTGGAAGCCGCTGTGGGGGCGGGGCCTGGGCAGTGGGGTGGGGCGGGGTGGGAAGGGTAGAAGCTGCCATGGGGGTGGGACCTGGACAGTGTGGGTGGGTCCAGTGTGGGGTGGGTAGAAGCCACCGTTGGGTGGAGTCTGGGCAATGGAAAAGGGTGGAAGAGGACGGAGTGGGAGGGTGGAACTGCTGTAGGGGTGGGGCCTGGACTGTGGGAGGCGGCGGGGTGGGAAGGGTAGGAGCCGCCATCGGGCGGGATCTGGGCAATGGGCAAGGGTAGAAGAGGGTGGGGTGGAAGGGTGGAAGCTGCTGTGGTGCAGTCTGCGCTGTGGGCAGCGGGCAGGGCCTGGAAAGGAGTGGGTTTGGGCTCTCTTCTCCACTAGGACTGGATCAACAGCATTGCACTGCTGAAAGAAAATTTCAGCTGATTGAAATTAGGCGGGGGTGCTTCCTGCGTATTTTCGGTTAATAAGCAGGGATGTTTCCTGCTTATTTTGAATTAATACAGCATTTCAAATAATTTAAGGCAAAAGAACAGAATTGTACTGGCCCACTTACTTGAAGGGTAAGGTATTTTTATTCTTCCATTGAAAACGATTTAAGTGAAAAACTCATTTTGTTTGCAGGTGGAGACAGGCATCCCACCATTGAGAGGATCACAACTCATCTTAGCTCAGGGCACCAGGAGGGGTGCAGGGGCGTCAGCAGATGGTCCCTGTGGGGCTCTGTGGTTTCACCCTGGAGCTGGCAATTAGAACCATTTAATTAATCCTGGACCTGATTTGTCTGTTTACAGGATGAGATGAAGGTGAACTTTCTTCTTGTGCTGTGTTCAGTTTCATAGTGACAGGATCAGAACATCGTCTCCATTTCTGTCTGCCAGGCACCAGGATGGGAGAGAGAGAACTCTGGGCTTAGGTCCAGGGATATTTCAAGGACCCTGGACCAGGGTGTGTGGAGGAAGGGTATCTAGTAATTTAGGTCACCAACCATTCCCTTAAAGATAAAGAGAGAATACTTTTTAAAATAGAGAAATTAGAGGGGAAATCCCAGAGATAATTTTCTGGGTTGCCTTTGGTATTTTGGAGTATTTTGTGTTGTAGGTCAAGAAGCTTTCAGATGAGTTTTGGAAGATAAAATGATAGTTTGGGGTGTTACCTTGTGTGATATTGGGGTCTCATTGGGGCATGTGCATCACTAATGCCTTGTTTCCTTATATTTCAGTTGTTGATCTGTTATACAATTGTAAGGGAACTTGACATGTATATGGCTTTGAAATTAACTTGGTGCATCTAGGTTTTTCACTTAGCTCAAGTTTTCTTTTAGCAGTGAATGATGTCCCTTGTATGTGACAGGAACAGTCAGTACGCCCACAGTGAAAACTGAGTGCCCCTCAGTGCTTTTTTTCTTTTTTTGTTGGTTGTTTTTTGAGACAGACTCTGTCTCTTAGGCTGGAGTGGCGTGATCATAGCTCACTGCAGTCTCAAACTCCTAGGCTCAAGCGATTCTCTCACTTCAGCCTCCTGAACAGCTGGGACTGTAGACATGCACCACCACACCTGGATAGTTTTTAAATTTGGGGTATAGATGGGAACTTACCCTGTTGCCCAGGCTGGATTCAATGCCTCTCAAAGGCCAAGGTACCAGGGCAAATGTGTTACTATTATTTTAAGTTTAAAATTTGTCATATTCCAATTTTCAAATATATGTGTATTCATTATTTTTGAATTTCACTTGGTATTATGTGTTGACAATGTAGAAGCTTATTTTGACCCATAATCCTAGCTGATAGCAGAGGTTAAGCCTCCCCACTGCATCCTTTCTTCTTTTTTTTTTTTTCCTCTGAGATGAAGTCTTGCTCTGTCCCTCAGGCTGGAGTGGCATGGTGCAGTCTTGGCTCACTACAGCCTCCCCCGCTCCAAGTTCAGTTTTCTGCCTCAGCCTCCAGAGTAGCTGGGATTACAATTACAGCCATCATGCCAGCTAATTTTTTTGTTTGTTTGTTTGTTTGTTTGTTTGTTTTTGAGATGGAGTTTCACTCTTGTTACCCAGGCTGGAGTGCAATGCCGCGATCTCGGCTCACCGCAACCTCCGCCTCCTGGGTTCAGGCAATTCTCCTGCCTCAGCCTCCCGAGTAGCTGGGATTACAGGCAGACGCCACCATGCTCAGCTGATTTTTTACATTTTTTTTTTTAGTAGAGACGGGGTTTCACCATTTTGACCAGGATGGTCTCGATCTCTTGACCTCGTGATCCACCCGCCTCGGCCTCCCAAAGTGCTGGGATTACAGGCGTGAGCCACCACGCCCGGCCCAATTTTTGTATTTTTAGTAGAAACCGAGTTTCACCATGTTGGTTGTCTCCAACTACTGACCTCAAATGATCCACCTGCCTTGGCCTCACAGAGTGAAGTGCTGGGCTTACAGGCATGAGCCACCGTGCCCAGCTGGAAATATTCTTTTTAAATTTCTTATGACTATGTTGATTTTGCTTTAATGAACATTTTATAAGCATTTAAACTCTGTATATACAAAATGGATGCATGGCTTTCACCTATAATCAGATTCATCCCTACTGTTCTCAATTTAATGAAGGGATCCACAGTCAACTCATTTCTTGCCTTGAAATCATGGAAGTACGGCCGGGCGCGGTGGCTCGCGCCTGTAATCCCAGCACTTTGGGAGGCCGAGGCGGGTGGATCACGAGGTCAAGAGATCGAGACCATCCTGGTCAACAAGGTGAAACACCGTCTCTACTAAAAATACAAAAAATTAGCTGGGCATGGTGGCGCGTGCCTGTAATCCCAGCTACTCAGGAGGCTGAGGCAGGAGAATTGCCTGAACCCAGGAGGCGGAGGTTGTGGTGAGCCGAGATCGTGACATTGCACTCCAGCCTGGGTAACAAGAGCAAAACTCCGTCTCAAAAAAAAAAAAGAAATCATGGAAGTCCATGCTGAAACTGCTTTCTTGGCAACATAGGTACTTAGCAATATTGCATAGCGCAGAACAGTCTACCTTGCAGAAGTCCCCAAATCTCTCCCAGACACTGTATCTTTTGAAGCTGTGTTGATATTTCTTTTCATATTCATCTCTGTGCCCTGACAGGACATCCTGCTCATTTTAAACCAAAAAATTGTTAAATATGCTATTTTCCTATCTAAACAATTATATTTTCAATTGATCACCACTTTTCCATTGATGAAATCTTCCACATGGAGAGATGTGAGAGGCAAACATACTTCAAAGTGGAGGTAAATTCGCAGATGTTGACATAAAATTATTGCTAGTAGATATGCCATTTAATATTTGTTAATCTAGTTTTACTTTGTGTAGTGTTCAGATGAAAGAAAATACCCAGCTGGGCGTGGTGGCTCATGCCTGTAATCCCAGCACTCTGGAAGGCCAAGGCAGGTGGATCACTTGAGGTTAGGAGGTCAAGGCCACCCTGGCCAACGTGGTGAACCCCCGTCTCTACTAAAAATACCAAAAAAATTAGCTGTGCATGGTGGCTCATGTCTGTAATCTTGGTTACTTGGGAGGCAGAGACAGGAGAATAGCTTGAACCCAGGAGGCGGAGGTTGCAATGAGGCGAGATCGCACCATTGCACTCCAGCTCGAGTGACAGAGGGAGACTCTAACTCAAAAAAAAAAAAAAAAAAAGAATGCCCTATAAAATACCCTTAGAATTACCCTTGAGGTGAATATAAATGCCAATGTTTTCTGAAGACGATTTTACTGGCTTCTTTTCCACAACAGATGAAAATAAGTACTTAGAAAACAATTTTTACTTAAAAATTATAATCTAGATTAGCTCTTTGGTTTCTCTCCTATTTCTTCAAGTACTTTCCGAAAGCATGTAAAGTGAATTCCAAATTACATTATATATAGAAACTATTGACATAAGCATGTTATGATGACAAAAGTTTATCTCAAAGGTATTTGAGGCTGTGTCATCTCAAGAGTGGAGTGGGATAAAGGAAGAACAATGGGATTTATTTCTATTTGTAAAAAGTTACTGCTTTTAAAAAAGCAGGTTGTTGGCCCAACTAATCATAGGCCTTAGCCCTGCTGTGGAACTGAGCAGAAGGTTGACGCTGTCCTTCTTCGGTGAGTGGTGAATGGTCATGGAAAGGAGATTCTGCTGGTCAGCATGAAATTGTACACTCCCTGCCACACTCAGGTTTTGCATAACATTCTAGTTTGCATTTCGTTCACAGTTACGGGGTTTCTCTAAATGCTCAATTTTAATTGCAGAAACTTTCCTGGATTCGAATGCTGCCCCAGGCCGACCTAGAGAGATCCCAGCTCCCAGCCCACTGAGTGGCTTCAGCATCACTGGTGGTTCTCCTCCAAAGCCCTGGAAACAGAATCCTGGGAACCAGACAGAGGGAAGCGCAGGTGCATACCGCCCCCACCCTCTCAGGCCGCCCCCTTTCCCCAAGCCCTCCCCACTTCATCCCTCAGGCCCCTCCCAACTCCTGGCCCCTCTCTCTGCAGGCCGGCTGCTTGTGGTACCCTGCCCAGGCCTGGCCTGCAGGGGACGCAGCTCTTCTGGCAGATTCCTGTAGACTCTGGAGGCTGATCGCTTGGAGTGAAGGCCTTACATGTGTTTCTCTCTGTTTAGGTTAAAATTGGACTTCCCAGACTCCTGGACTTCCATACTTGATTTCTGGCAGTCCTTAGAGACATTTATTTACTTATTTATATTAATTAAGAGAGGGTCTAGTTCTGTAGCCCAGGCTGGAGTACTGTGGCAAGATCGTAGTTCACTGCAGTCTGGACCTCCTGGGCTCAAGCGATCCTCCCACTTCAGCCTCCTGAGTAGCTGGGACCACAGGTGTGTGCCACCATGTCTAAATACTTTGTTTAATGTTTAGTAGAGAGGAGTCTCACTGTGTTGCCTGAGCTGGTCTTGAACTCCTGGGTTCAGGGATCCTCCCGCCTCAGCTGGGATTACAGGCGTGAGCCATCGCTCCGGGTCCTACAGACCTTAGTGTCTCCTCATGGTTTTCTCATCCCCAGGTAAATTCAGAGGTGTCCATGAGATGTCAGGGGCCACTTCCCATTGGGCCACACAGGCTGGACCTGCTCGCAGCATTTCTGCCTTCAGCCCTGGTAGACACCTTTTACGCCATTTCCTGCTTCCAACCCTTTATTCATTTCCCACGCTGTGCCTTGTAAGGTCCTCACCCTCGAGGTGCATTCACCCTTTGGGTCCCCTAAGCCTTGCCCTTCATTGCTTCTGCTCAGCAGCACTGCAGCTCCGGTGCAAGAGTCCTTGCCCTGGTCCTGGGAATCCACAGATCCCACCCCTCCCCTGGACACCCGCCCATCTTGCTCTCATCAAGCCTTGCCCTTCTGCCCTGAAGGCCTCCTCGTCTTAAGCATGGCTTCCTCTGACCCAGCATCCAAAGTGACTTGAGCCGGTCTGTTCACCTCCAATGTTCTTTCGTCCCAAATTCCACCCCACTAGAAAATGTGCTTTCAGTAAGCGGGCATCTTATCCTTTCCCTTCCCTATAAATATGTGGCCAAAGGGGCAGGAGAAAGAGGGGGGCAACCGAGAGGAAACAGAAAAACTGAGGAGGAGTAAAAAGGACGGGTGAGAACTATGAACAGATGGCAACGCAGAGGATGGGTGGGGGATTTCAGACGGACGCTGAGAGTGAAAGACAAAGCTGAGAAAGTGTGCGGTGGGGAGCAGCTGGAGAAGTAGAGAGAAAAGCTGCGTCTCCAGAGACATGAAGGACAGCAAGATAGGGAGAGGGGCAGAAAGGGGGAGGCTCCTCAGGGAGTGGGGGAGAAAAGGAGGGATTTGGAGCCAGGGCAGAGAGGGCAGCCTGGTGCTGGGACAGCAAGAGGGGACAGCTGGTGACAAGGAGAGCAGAGGGAGAACCACGGCAGCGCGAGGCCTGGGATCTGGGGTACCAGAGAGTGGGGACGGGGAGGTGTAGCCGGGAAGAGGGGATTTAACAGGGGGAGCAGATGGGGAGCAAAGTTGGGGAAGAAAGTGGCAGAAATATGTGGAGATTGAGATTGAGACAATGGAAAGATTGGGCAGAAAGAGGAATAAGAGGTGAGGGAAGCTGTGAGAATGGAGCAGAGCAGGTGGAAGAGAAGGAGTGGAGAGGAGAGAGAAGGAGTGGAGGGGAGAAGGGGAGAGAACGGGAGAGGAGGGGGCACACGAGGAGCAGAGCAGGTGGAAGAGAAGGAGTGGAGGGGAGAAGGGGAGACAGAGCAGCAGAGGAGGGGGCACACGAGGAGCAGAGCAGGTGGAAGAGAAGGAGTGGAGGGGAGAAGGGGAGAAAGAGCAGGAGAGGAGGGGGCACACGAGGAGCAGAGCAGGTGGAAGAGAAGGAATGGAGGGGAGAAGGGGAGAAAGAGCAGGAGAGGAGAGGGCACACGAGGAGCAGAGCAGGTGGAAGAGAAGGAGTGGAGGGGAGAAGGGGAGAAAGAGCAGGAGAGGAGGGGGCACACGAGGAGCAGAGCAGGTGGAAGAGAAGGAGTGGAGGGGAGAAGGGGAGAGAACGGGAGAGGAGGGGGCACACGAGGAGCCGAGCAGGTGGAAGAGAAGGAGTGGAGGGGAGAAGGGGAGAGAACGGGAGAGGAGAGGGGCACACGAGGAGCAGAGCAGGTGGAAGAGAAGGAATGGAGGGGAGAAGGGGAGAGAACGGGAGAGGAGGGGGCACACGAGGAGCCGAGCAGGTGGAAGAGAAGGAGTGGAGGGGAGAAGGGGAGAGAACGGGAGAGGAGGGGGCACACGAGGAGCAGAGCAGGTGGAAGAGAAGGAATGGAGGGGAGAAGGGGAGAGAACGGGAGAGGAGGGGGCACACGAGGAGCAGAGCAGGTGGAAGAGAAGGAATGGAGGGGAGAAGGGGAGAGAACGGGAGAGGAGGGGGCACACGAGGAGCAGAGCAGGTGGAAGAGAAGGAGTGGAGGGGAGAAGGGGAGACAGAGCAGGAGAGGAGGGGGCACACGAGGAGCAGAGCAGGTGGAAGAGAAGGAGTGGAGGGGAGAAGGGGAGACAGAGCAGGAGAGGAGGGGGCACACGAGGAGCAGAGCAGGTGGAAGAGAAGGAGTGGAGGGGAGAAGGGGAGACAGAGCAGGAGAGGAGGGGCACACGAGGAGCAGAGCAGGTGGAAGAGAAGGAGTGGAGGGGAGAAGGGGAGACAGAGCAGGAGAGGAGGGGCACACGAGGAGCAGAGCAGGTGGAAGAGAAGGAATGGAGGGGAGAAGGGGAGAGAACGGGAGAGGAGGGGGCACACGAGGAGCCGAGCAGGTGGAAGAGAAGGAATGGAGGGGAGAAGGGGAGAAAGAGCGGGAGAGGAGTGGGGCACACGAGGAGCAGAGCAGGTGGAAGAGAAGGAATGGAGGGGAGAAGGGGAGAGAACGGGAGAGGAGGGGGCACACGAGGAGCCGAGCAGGTGGAAGAGAAGGAGCCAGAGGGAGAAGGTGAGGACGAGGTATGTCCAGAATGAGGGAGGGAGACTCATGGGAAGGAGGAAAGAGGGGACCCTGGTTCTAGCGGGTGATGAGTTGATTGGATATTGGTGATTTAGTTGTGACATGTTGGTCTCTGTCTTTGTAATCTAACAGATTTTAAATGTGTTTAAAATAGACAGATAAACCTGAGAACTGAAATCTCCATCTGTAAGGCTGTGCATTTTGTGATTATGGCATCAGAGGTTAGCTTCCGCTTGTCATCTCTTTTCAGCCAGAGGGCAGTGACTTGACTCATTCATTTGTGGGTCACCCTCTTCTTCCCTTTCCCTGGGATGGGGTTGGGTAGGGGCGAGAATATGAGTAAACATAATACTGATTATATACATTTAGTATTATATAATGCTTATTGTTAATATAGTCAATATAATAGTCAATATAGACCGGGCACGGTAGCTCACGCCTGTAATCTCAGCACTTTGGGAGGCCTACGTGGGTGGATCACCTGAGGTCAGGAGTTCAAGACCAGCCTGATCAACATGGAGAAACCTCGTCTCTACTGAAAATACAAAAAAATTAACTCGGTGTGGTGGTGCGTGCCTGTAGTCCCAGCTACTCAGGAGGCTGAGGCAGGAGAATCGCTTGAACCTGGGAGGTGGAGGTTGCAGTGAGCCAAGATCATGCCATTGCACTCCAGCCTGGGTAACAAGAGCAAAACTCCATCTCAAAAAAACAAAAATTAAAAATTCAGTCTAAGAGTTTACACTCAATATTTAAAAGTGAACACGCAACACAGAAAACTGATCACCAGAATGTGGAGGAACTTCTTCCCACCAGCAATGCATTTTCCGTCCAACGCTAACGTGATGATAACTTGAGGACCTGTCGTTCAGCTCCATTCTGACACTGTCCAGCTTGAGTTCAGATCACAAGCTACTGCTTGGTCAGTTCCACAGGGCTGCCCCCATTTCACATGCCAGTCCCAAGTCGCAGGTTGTGACCTGAACTTGTGGGTGACCAACTGTAAATTGGGGATTCCCTTGACTTCCTCCTCAAGTTGTAGTCATGCCAGGGCCCTTCACCGAACTCAGGAAAAGACTTAGTTTCCTCATTTGTTATAAAAGATATTGCAGAGGACACAGATGAACAGCCAGATGGAAACGCTGTGCTAGCCAGTGATTCAAACCCACGGAGAGTGTTGGGGAAGCATATTGACGAGGCCAGTCAGAGCATACAGCCTCCGAAGTGACGGCATTCTGTGCTACTGAGCTCTCAAGCTGTGGTGTCTGATTCTGTCTTATAGACAGTGTCAGAACTGATGAAACTGCAGGTCGCCCTTGCTGGGAGGCTGCTGGAGAACCGTCATTGTGGGGACAACAACATACATTCTGGTGACTAAATGTGACATATTCTCTGTTGCATGTGAGAATAGCATGAATGAGTTTTTTTCCCCTCAGCAGATCTCCAAACGCATAATAAAGACTTTTTTTCCTTCTACTCTTCCATCTTTAAACAAAAAATACTCTCAACTACATTTTCCTCTGTAATAAGTGCGTTTTAATGCTCCATTTAAGACCATAATGTACTAAAAACTAGTTTTTACTTTGTCTTCAAAACTCAACAATATAGAGAGACAGTATCTCACTGTGTTTCCCAGGCTGGTTTCGAACTCCTGGGCTTAAGTAGTCTTTCCTGCCGGGCGCGGTGGCTCAAGCCTGTAATCCCAGCACTTTGGGAGGCCGAGGCGGGTGGATCACGAGGTCAAGAGATCAAGACCATCCTGGTCAACATGGTGAAACCCCGTCTCTACTAAAAATACAAAAAAATTAGCTGGGCATGGTGGCGCGTGCCTGTAATCCCAGCGACTCAGGAGGCTGAGGCAGGAGAATTGCCTGAACCCAGGAGGCAGAAGTTGCAGTGAGCCGAGATCGCGCCATTGCACTCCAGCCTGGGTAACAAGAGCGAAACTCCATCTCAAAAAAAAAAGTAGTCTTTCCACGTCAGCCTCCCAAAGTACTGGGATTACAAGCGTGAGCCACTGTGTCCAGCCACTTTGTCTTCAGTTCTTGCTTAAACCTTTGAATTGTTGCTTGAATCTGGCTTTCATACCAGCATTGCACTGATTCTTCCTTTTTCCGTCATCAGTGACCTCCCCATTTCAATGCCATGGTTCATGTCCTGTTCTCCTCTTTCTCTTCCTGTCAGGAGCATGTCGCACAGCTGGTCACTTCCTATGACACCCCATTAACTTTTGCAAGAAGATTGAATACCGTCTGTTCATCTCCTCGCCTCTCGGATCACTTTCCGTTTTCCTCTTCTGGTGTCTCCGGGACTGTCTGTTCTCTGGATGTGCGAGTGTTCATGGCTCGGTCCTTACACCTCTTCTTGTCTCCATCCACACTCACTGCCTTTCCTTACTGCCTCATCTCGTGGCTTTCTGCCCTACCTATTAATACAAGGCTCCATGTCCCTGCAGACCCTCCCCTGAGGTCTAGAATCCTGTGTCCACTTGTCTCCAAAACTCTGCAGGGATGTCCCAGCAGGCATCTTCATCTTCATATGTCTCAAAGTGACTTCCTGGCCAGGCACGGTGGCTCACGCCTGTAATGCCAGCAATTTGGGAGCACGAGGTGGGCGGATCACCTGACGCCAGGAGTTCCAGATCAGCCTGGCCAACATGGTGAAACCTGGCCTCTACTAAAAATGCAAAAATTAGCCAGGTGTGGTGGTGCACACCTATAGTCCCAGCTACTCAGGAGGCTGAGGCAGGAGAATTGCTTGAACCCAGGAGGCTGAGGCTGCAGTGAACTGCACTCCAGCCTGGGCAACAAGAGTGAAACTCCGTCTCATGAATGAGTGAATGAATTAATTAATTAATTAAAGTGACTTCCCAAACTCCTCCAAACATGTTCACTGCTGTAGTCCTGCACATATCAGCCAAGGGCAACCCTGTACTTCCTGGGGCTCAACTGAACTTCCTGTCATTTTTGTTTTTTGTTTTTTTTGTTGTTGTTGTTTTGTTCTGTTTTGTTTTTTGAGACGGAGTTTCGCTCTTGTTAACCAGGCTGGAGTGCAATGGCACGATCTCGGCTCACCGGAACCTCCGCCTCCTGGGTTCACGCAATTCTCCTGCCTCAGCCTCCCGAGTAGTTGGGACTACAGGCACACGCCACCATGCCCAGCTAATTTTTTTGTATTTTTAGTAGAGATGGGGTTTCACCATGTTGACCAGGATGGTCTCGATCTTTTGACCTCATGATCCGCCCTCCTAAGCCTCCCAAAGTGCTGAGATTACAGGCATGAGCCACCATGCCCAGCCTCCTGTCATGTTTAAAATACATAAGATATTACATTGTAAGTGTGTTACTTTGTAAAATGAAGAAAAAGTTATTCATTTACTTAAAACAAGTGAAGAATTACATGGCTTCATAAATTCTTTTGAGGTATGGGAGAAAAATGTTTGAAAACCTCTCCCTGCATGATCTGCTCCCCCAGGACCTCTCTGACGTCATCTCCTGCCTGTGTCCTGCCCACTCCCTCTGCTCCAGCCAAACAGGCCTCTTTCCTGTTCCTGGAGCCAAGGTTGCTCCTGCGTCAAAGCTTCCATGTGGGCTGGCCCACTGCCTAGGACTCTCTGGCCCCTCAGCTACAAGTGACAAGCAGCCTTTCTTCCCTAGGTCTTTCTTCTGACATCACTTTTCTCTGTGGAAACCTTTGTGATGTCCCACAGCCCCCCATTTGACATTGCAGCCCCACCTTCCCCACTTCTGGTCCCTGTTGCCTGTTCTGTGTGATTCTTTTTGCTCCTTCAATATCCAGTCTGGATCCTGGAGAGAACAGGTTCCCAACGGGAGAGCAGAGCCAGACAGTGGGCTGTGCTGGGCTTGCCCGCTCAATGGAGCTCAACCCTGGCTTCATATTAGAGTGCCCAGGCCTTTTGCAGAAACATCTCTTGTGCCCCGTTGATATATTTTCATTTAAGTGGTTTTTTTTTTTTTTTTTTGAGTCCAGACTGAGTAACATTTAAAGGTGACTCTATTCTATATCCAGCATAGTACCAGGCCCTGTCTTTGTTTCTGAAGGCTGAGCTGAGCCTGTGAGCCACAGAGAGGTGAGGGGCTGCCCTGTGCGTGGGGTTTGGTCATGGCTGGGTCTGTGCCCTGAAGGGGAGCTCAATCCAGCCCAGCTCCCCACTGCTGCCTGGTGTGTGGGGCTTCTCCAGGAGGACAGCAGGTTCTGAAGAAAGGGGCCAGAAACTCACTTGTTCTTCTTCTAGGAGTTTCTCGTTCCTGTATCCCCTCTGCTGCAGTGGGCTGCAGAGGACCATATTTCCACAGGGTGCAGTCTTCCGTGTGTGTGATTGTGGCACATGAAGGGGATGTATCGATGCTAAGCCCTAAACAGCATATTTTGGATATTCAGTGTTGACTTATAAAGACTCTCTTATATTACCAAAGGAAGAAGTCTGGAAGAAGAGGAAGAGGAAGGAAAAGAAGTCAGGGATGGCTCTCACTCAGGTAAAGTGATATTCCTGGAGGATTGTTCTTTTATTTCTTCCTGAAATGCTGGGCCTTGGAGTTGCGAATCTCTGAGTCTGAAGCGTCCTGCTGGACACGTTTGCTGGCACTCACCCACGCCTTCCCTCAGTCCCTCTCCTCTCACTTAGATTCCATCTGATCGGGACCCAGTGACATGAGCTTGGGAAGAGGCTGCACTGGGCATGGTCCTGGGAAGAGCTCACCCCAGTCATGGATGGAGATGGGGCATGAGTTCCATGGTGTCAGGGCTCTTAGGCTGCAGGGATTGTTCAGGGGCCACATCGGGATGCACCGTCAGCTCTGTGTAAACCATGGTGACAGAAGCTGCCCATGAAGTCAGGTATTACCGTGCAGAAGTACCTGCTCACTGGTCGAGTGAGAACACTAAGGGGACGCTTTCCCGCCTCATATTTATATTGCATTTCAAGTTGAACAAGTGAGTCACTATGTTTCTGACTCCAAACTCTTAAAGACTGGGAACAAAATGTAAAGTTTAGACACAGATGTCAGAGATAGATGCTTCTTCCATTTCATCATTTTAGTGTATGACGTCAATGTAAATGTATAGCAACACAAGATTCATTAAACTAGTCTCAGAAAATCTATCTCATGGAGACTGCGGTGTTCTTACAAGAACCTTTGTCCATCGGGTATTGTAGGTAGTTTTGTTCAGATATATGAGCAGAACAACCTTGCCATTAGAGAGACTGGAACTGCCGGGCGTGGTGGCTCACGCCTGTAATCCCAGCACTTTGGGAGGCCGAGGCGGGAGGATCACGAGGTCAAGAGATTGAGACCATCCTGGTCAACATGGTGAAACCCCGTCTCTACTGAAAATACAAAAAATTAGCTGGGCATGGTAGCGCATGCCTGTAATCCCAGCTACTCAGGAGGCTGAGGCAGGAGAATTGCCTGAACCCAGGAGGCGGAGGTTGCGGTGAGCCGAGATCGTGCCATTGCACTCCAGCCTGGGTAACAAGAGCGAAACTCCATCTCAAAAAAAAAAAAACACTGGAACTGTATTTTTGTTTTACCAATTACGATTCAACATTCCATTTCTTTTCTTTTAAACGTGTATGTATTTGTTTGATAGTGAAACGATGCATTTATGTGCCAAGAGGCAAAGCATCCCCCTTCCTGTCCAGCCTTCCACCTTCCTTGACATCTCAACGGGGAGCCACCGTTCTCAGTTCTGTGGGGAGGGTCAGTGCGAGCCCTGTAGAAATGCATTTTTACATCCTTGTGAAATTTAAACAGATCCCTCAGTGAATGTTGTGTGATATTTTAACCTGCAAGTTTGGAACATTTACACGTTTCCATGTTAGGAAATGGAGCTCGCCTTTCTGCATCCTCGTTGGAGCATCTGGGAATGAAGACAGGTGGACCCTTTAACTTTTTCCCTTTATGAAGAATGCCACACAGGGTGCTGCATGCTGGCCCACACCCAGCGTCCCAGCACTTGTGGAGGCCAAGGTGGTAGGATCATTTGAGCCGCAGAGGTTGAGGCTGCAGTGAGCCGTGATAGCGCCATAGCACTTCAGCCTGAGTAACAGAGCAAGACCTTGTTTCAGAAAGAGAAGGCCACACTGGCCGCCATGACCATGCCAATTTCACTACACATATTGGAGGGTTCCTCCAGGTTGGGCGACTGAAGAGTGATCGCATCTAGGATGGTGCATTTCCTATGCTGCTAGATCTGGCAAGATTCTATCCCTACCCCAGGCGCAGAGGCGCCCTCTCCCACCAGTACCACATAAGATTTCCCCTCATTAAGCTAACTTGCCACTGTGTTCATTTCACATTATGAAAATCTGGGGATAATGCAACCCATTGTGTTTTCATTTCCTAACTCCTCTGAGTCTGAGTGGGTTGCATTACTTTGTGAATGTGTGTATATGAAATGAATTTTTATACTTGGCTCTGTTTTCTGTTCCTGGAATTCAGGTTAACGGATAGTCATGACTCACTGTAGCCTTGGCCTGCTGGGCTCAAGCAGTTGTCCCACCTGTCTCCTGAGTAGCTGGGACTACAGTTGTGTGCTGCCACACCCAGCTAATTTTTTATGTTTTTGTGTTTTGTAGAGACAGGATCTCACTATGTTGCCCAGGCTGGTCTCAGTGTCCTGGGCTCACTCAATCCTCCTGGCTGTGCCTCCTAAAGTGCTGGGATTACGGGCATGAGCCATCGTGCCCGGCTTGGTTTAATTCTTTACATATGTACTGTTTTCTTACTTTTGATTGTACATTATTCTACTGTAAAAAGAATCTTTGCTCACCCCTTTCTCATTTACTTGCTCAGTTTGTCTTGCTTTGGAAGGCCTCACGAAGGGAAATATTTGTCACATGCCCTTTGTCTTTGACCCAGTTCCTGACATATAAAGCTTCTAAAATCTGTAGTTTCCAACGTGTTGTCTTTTTGTATGCTGATGTATTGACTGGTAGCTGGCAGCCTCTCACAAGCTTCAGGATGGGGCTGGGCCACCAGAACATCCAAGGCAAGACTGGAAGGTTGGACTTCACACTCTACTCCTCAGCTACCAGGGAGGGGAGAGATGATGAGGGTTTAGTTGATCACCAGTGGCCAGTGGTTTAGTCATGCCTACTTCATGAAGTTTCTATGAAAACCCGAAAGCACACGGTTCAGAGAGCTTCAAGTAGGTGAACACATGGAGATTCCTGAGGGTGGCACACCCAGGGAGGGCACGGAAGTTCAGCCCCTTTTCCCATTCCTCGCTGTGTGCATTTCTTCATGTATATTTGTTGTAATATCCTTTATAATAAATGGGTAAATGTACATAAAGTGTGTCCCTGAGGTCTGTGAGCCACCCTAGCAAATTAACTGTAACCCAATGAAGGAGTTACAGGAACTCTGATCAACAGTCAAAAGCACAGGAAAAACAACCTGGGGCTTGCTGTTGGCAGCTGAGGTAGGACTAAGCCCTCAACCCGTGGGATTTGATGCTATCCTCAGGTAGATGGTGTTGAAATGGAACTGGGGTTGGAGGACGCCAGGCAGCGTCTGCTGCACAATTGATTGCTTGCTGGTATGGGGGGAAAATACATGTTTGTTTATTTATTTCTTGTCTGAGACAAGGTCTCACTCTGTCATCCAGGCTGGAGTCCAGTGGTGTGATCGCAGTTCACTGCAGCCTGGATCTCCGGGCCTCTGGAGTAACTGAGGTGACAGGCACGTGCCACTACACCCAGCTTGATTTTTTTTATAGAGATGAGGTTCGATTGTATTGCCCAGGCTGGTCTCCTGAGCTCAAGCAATCCCTCCAGCCTTGGCCCCCTTAAGTGCTGGGATTGCAGGCGTGAGCCACTGCCTGGCCACATCTGATTGTAGAAGCATTTCTGATAGTATAGTAGGAGAAACAATTTGACTTTTCCACAGAATGTGTCCCATGAATTCTAATCGTGTGTGCACATTGGTGTTCAGTTGATTCGTTTGATACTATTTATTTTAGATTCGGGGGTACACGTGCGGTTTCTTATGTGAGTATATTTTGTGATATTGAGGTTCAGTCTTCCAAAGATCCCATCGCCCGAGTAGCGAACATAGTACCCGACAGACAGTTTTTCAGCCCTTCCCCTCTTCCTTCCTGTCCCTCCTTGGCGTCTCCAGTGTTTGTGTTCTTGTGCACCCAGTGTTTAGCTTCCATTGTGAGAACACGCGGCACTTGTTTTTCTGTTTGTGCATTAATTCGATGGGGACAGTGGCCTCCAGCTGCAGCCATGTTGTTGTAAAGGACGTGATTTTGTTTTCATGGCTGTATAGTATTCCACAGGGCATATGTCTACTATACTTTCTTTATCCGATCCACTGTTGATGGGCCCCTAGCTTGATCCCATATCTTTGCTATTGCGAATCATGCTGCAACAAACCTATGAATACAGGTGTCTTTGATAGAACAGTTTGTTTTCCTTTGGGTACACATCCAGTAATGGGATTGCTGGGTTGAGCTGTAAATTCAAGTGGCCCTCCTCCCGCAGCCTCCTGAGGTATTAGGAGAAGGGGCGTCAGCCACCGTGGCTAACCTCATTTTCTCCTTTTTTAGTTTGGTTTACTGCATGGTCAAGTCTCCCTTTTTTTTCTCTGATGTTTTTTTTTTTGAGACAGAATCTTTTCTGTCACCCAGGCTGGAGTGCAGTGTCGTGATCATAGTTCACTGCAACGTTGAACTCCTGGGGTCAAGCAGTCTTCCCACCTCAGCCTCTCAAGTAGCTGGGACTAAAGACGCATGCCACCATGCCCAGCTAATTTTTCACGTTTTGTTGTAGATACAGGGTCTTACTATGTTGCCCAGGTTGGTTTTGAACTCACAGGCTCAAGCAGTCCTCTCCTCACCTCCCAAAGTCCTGGGATTACAGGCATGAGTCACCATACCTGGACGAGTCTGCTTTTTAACCACCTCTAGTGTGTTTCTCTTTCTTTTTTTTTTTTCTTTTCTTTTCTTTTTTGAGATGGAGTCTCTTGTCGCCCAGGCTGGAGGGCAGTGGCACAATCTCGGCTCACTACAACCTCCACCTCCCAGATTCAAGCAATTCTTCTGCATCAGCCTCCTGAGTAGCTGGAACTACAGGCACGTGACACCATGCCTGGCTAATTTCTGTATTTTAAGTAGAGACAGGGTTTCACCATGTTGGCCAGACTGGTCTGGAACTCCTGACTTCAGGTGATCCTCCCACCTTGGCCTTCCAGAGTGCTGGGATTACAGGTGTGAGCCACCACGCCTGGCTCTAGTGTGTTTTCCAGTTTAGTTAGTTTTTCAACTTTGGAATTTCTGTTCCTTCTTCATAGTTTTTATCTCTTTGTTGATAATCTCATATTTGTTGTTTTTCAGCTTTTATGAAGTTGTTTATAAGTACTGTCGTAATACACTGAGCAGCGTTAGGAGTCTGCTATTTCTTTGTCTGATAATATATATGTCTCTGCCTCTTCAGTATTACTTGGTGGTGATTTAATATGTTGCTGTGTGTGGTCCATGTTTCTTTTTTTCTTCTCTTGTTACCTCCTTTTGGGACCTCAGCAATTCACTAATCAACCACTTCTAGTTTTTGGTTTGAAACTTTGTTCTTAGTAAGCCTGTTACTTCAGTTCTGATATTCAGGCAAGACAGAAACTTGTGCCTTATCAGTTTCCTCAAAGTCAGAACGTCACGAATCTTGCGTGGTGTCACAGAAGAAAAGAGAAAAAGAAAGTCAGAATGTTATTTGGATAGCCCAGTGCTTTCTCTCCCCGGGAGGAAGTGGGAGTGTGCCGCATCATGCCCGGGTAGGGCCCCAGGTGAACAGGTGTTCCCAGAGCTCCAGACTCTGACGTGGTTGCCAGGTGTAGCACAAAGGCAGTTCGGTCCATGTAGTGTCATTAAATCTGTGTCTCCATGGAGGAGGTAGTGTTTGGGGCTTCCTGTGTTTGAGCGATTCTCCTGCCTCAGCCTCCTGAGTAGCTGGGATTGCAGGTGCCCACCACCATGTCCAGCTACTTTGTGTATTTTTAGTAGAGACAGGCTTTCACCATGTTGGCCAGGCTGGTCTCAAACTCCTGACCTCAAGTGATCCTCCCGCCTTGGCCTCCCAGAATGCTGGGATTACAGGCGAGCCACTGCACCCGGCCTGTTTTTGTTTTTGTTGTTTTTTTTAGGTGGAGTCTCACTCTGTTGCCTGGGCTAGAGTGCAACGGTGCCATCTCAGCTCATTGCAACCTCCACCTCCCAGGTTCAAGCAGTTCTTCTGCCTCAGCCTCCTGAGTAGCTGGGACTACAGGCGCATGCCGCCATGCCTGGCTAATTTTTGTATTTTAGTAGAGATGGAGTTTCACTCTGTTGCCCAGGCTGCTCTCGAACTCCTGAGCTCAGGCAATCCGCCCGCCTTAACCTCCCAAAGTGCTAGGATGACAGGCCTGAACCACCACGCCCAGTCTCTGTGCAGTTTTCTAATTTCTTTTCATAGGTCTGGAAAGGTACTTTAATAGCATGGTATGTTTTCTGCTGGAATTGCTGGCTGTATCCTGTGTGTGTGTAATGAGAGCTACTAAAGGAGAAAGATTGTCTTCACTGTATTTTTATTAGTTCTCGTACTTAAATTATATGCTCTTTTGAGGTTGAGATGATGTCATCTGCTCTGATCCTCACAGATCCAGCTATTGCTCTTTGTCCTCCTTTTTTCACCCACCCCTCTTTCCTGGTCTGTGTTCAGGCATACTCTGACATGTTTGCTTGGAACAGCCCCATTTCCTTCACCTTAGAGGAAATGTACCCAGTGTGTACTGTTGATTATGATGTCTGCTGGGGTTTTCTTGTCTACTATTAGATTTTTTTCCCCCCAAATTTCCTTTTTGGCATGATTTTTAATCATCCAGTAATTTCCTCAAGTGAGTACTGCTATGATACATACTTTTAACAATCTAAATCAGGCCAGGTGTACTGGTCCCACCTGTAATCCCAGCATTCTGGGAGGCCAAGGAAGGCAGATCACTTGAGGTCAGGAGTTCAAGGCCAACCTGGCCAACACAATGAAACCCCGTCTCTACTAAAATATAAAAATTAGCTGGGCATGGTGGTGCGTGCCTGTAATCCCAGCTACTCAGGAGGCTGAGGCAGGAGAATATCTTGAACCCAGGAGGTGGAGGTTGCGGGAAGCTGAGGTCACGCCACTGTACTTCAGCCTGGGCGACAGAGTAAAACTCTGTATCAAAAAAAAAAAAAAACAAATTAGTTTTACATATTAGTAAGTTAAATTGTGTCTTAAATATTTTCTCTGACCTTAAATGTGTTCTGCACTGACACATTAATGAACAGTACGAGTTGTAATGTATTAAGGCAGAAATGTGTTTGTGTATGTAAAGACCTTTTACGAAGTTCCATGTTGTTATTCTTGAACTTATTTCAACTTTGCTCAGTTAGGTAACGTACTGTCAATTTACTTTCTTTTCTTTCTTTTTTCTTTTTTCTTAAATTTGAGATTAAGTCTCACTCTATTGCCCAGGCTGGAGTGCAGTGGCACAGACTGGACTCACTGCAACCTTTGCCTCCCCGGTTCAGGTGATTCTCCTGCCTCAGCCTCCTGAGGAGCTGGGATTATGGGCTCCTACTACCACGCCTGGGTAATTTTTGTATTTGTAGTAGCAACGGAGTTTCACCATTTTGGCCATGCTGGTCGTGTCAGTTTACTTTTGATGGTATATTTGTTACTTATCTGTTTTATTCTTTAAGTTTCATTTTAATTTCTGGATGTCTGGGTGCAAGTGCTTGCTCTGTCGTTTTTAGCTGTTTGACCTGAGGGGAGTTTCTTAGAGTGTCTCGGATACCGTTCTTTCCTAGTAAAATGGCAACAGATCTTTCCCATGAGCCGTTGTGTTTTTATACAGATGAATACATATGCAGCATTTAGAATGATGCCATGCATGTGGACAGTGTTCAGAAATACCTGTCATTGCTATTACTGTCACCGTCAGTTTTTAGATTCTGACCTTTCTTTAAAGTCATGGTATGCGTCATTTTTTTTTTTTTTTGAGATGGAGTCTGACTCTGTTGCCCAGGCTGGAGTGCAGTGGCGCAATCTTGGCTCTGCGACCTCCGCCTCCTGGGTTCAAGTGATTCTCCTGCCTCAGCCTCCTGAGTAGCTGGGATTACAGGCACGGGCCACTACACCCGACTAAGTTTTGTAGTTTTCATAAAGATGAGGTTTCGCCATGTTGGCCAGGCTGGTTTTGAACTCCTGACTTCATGATCCACCCGCCTCGGCCTCCTAAAGTGCTGGGATTACAGGCATAAGCTGCTGTACCTGGCCTGCGTCATCATTTCTTAAGACATCAGTTGTGCTTTAGTTCATGTGGATTTGAATATCACTTGGTATGTCAAACATAATATCTAACACTTCCTTGTTTTCAGTTTATTCTTTGTATGCTTACTGTGTTGTCCATAAAAAGCTGAGATATCGACACTGATATAGAGGATATCATAGCCTCCTAGTTAAAAGAATAATAAAACAGAATTAGGGAGACATACCTTGCTCAAAAGTCCTTAATGTGTGGAAAATATGGGAAAAGCAGACTCAGTTTCTCCTACTTTGCTTCCATAATACAGAATCCTTCTGTGATCTTGGATGTATTGGGTTTTCCTCCACACATCAAGTAAGCAGTTCTGCAGTGGACACAAAATGCATGTTCTCATATTTGATTCCATTCTGACACTGTCTATCTGGATATAGGGTCAGCTCCCATAGGCTGAGGGCTCAATCCCACAGCCTCGCACGCACTTTAACGGCAGTTGCAAACAGAGGTTATGGCCTGTGCTTCTCAGTGACCAGCTGTGAACTGTGAATTCCTATAGCTCCCTCCTTGGAATCAGTTAGTTTGCTTGAGTGGCTCACAGAACACAGGGAAACTCTGTTCTTCTGTTTACCTGTCTGTTCTCAAAGATGCTACCAGGCACACAGGTGAGCATCCAGATGGAAGTCATCCATCAGTGAGGCACGGGAGAAGGAGCGAGGAGCTGCGATGTGTTCTCACGTATTCTTTTTTTTTTTTTTTTTGAGGTAGAGTCTCACTCTGTTGCCAGGCTGGAGTGCAGTGGCACGACCTCAGCTCACCGCAACCTCCGTGTCCTGGGTTCAAGCGATTCTCCTGCCTCAGCCTCCTGAGTACCTGCGGATACCACCATACCCAGCTAATTTTTGTACTTTTTTTTTTTTTTTTGAGATGGAGTTTCGCTCGTTACCCAGGCTGGAGTGCAATGGCGCGATCTCGGCTCACTGCAACCTCCGCCTCCTGGGTTCAGGCAATTCTCCTGCCTCAGCCTCCTGAGTAGCTGGGATTACAGGCACGCGCCACCATGCCCAGCTAATTTTTTGTATTTTGAGTAGAGACGGGGTTTCACCATGTTGACCAGGATGGTCTCGATCTCTTGACCTCGTGATCCACCCGCCTCGGCCTCCCAAAGTGCTGGGATTACAGGCGTGAGCCACCGCGCCCGGCCATTTTTGTACTTTTAATAGAGATGGGGTTTCACCATGTTGGTCAGGATGGTCTTGATCTCTCGATCTCGTGATCCACCTGCCTCGGCCTCCCAAAGTGCTGGGATTACAGGCGTGAGCCACCGCGCCTGGCTGTAATCTGCCTTTTTTGAGTTTTCATGGAGGCCCCATTACGTAGGCATTGCTTCCGTCGTTGGCCATTGGTGATCAATTGAACCTTCATTCCCTCTGCCCTCCCGAGGGGACAGACACGTAGTCTAACCGAGCTTCATTCTTTCGAGTGACCACCGTCTGAGCCTTGGTTCGGTGACCACCCTCCATCCTGAAGCTACCCAGGTGCCTCCAGGCACCAATGATCCCATTAATGTACAAAAAGATACTTCACACTCCACAGATTTCAAGTGAGCTCTTTTGTCAGGAGAGGGGGATGAAGACCAAATCCGTATGTCACATTGTCACAATCTGGATCTGTCAGCCCACCCACTTCAGTTTGACTTGTCATCATTTTCACCTCTTCTCCTTTTACGTGAACTTTAGAACTCTTCCCTTAGCCACTTGGTGAAATATGTTTTCATTTTAGGTACGGTTGACATTCAGGGATGTGGCCATAGAATTCTCTCAGGAGGAGTGGAAATGCCTAGACCCCACTCAGAGGGCTTTGTACAGGGACGTGATGCTGGAGAACTACTGGAGCCTTGTTTCTCTGGGTGAGGATGACTTTCTTCCAGAAGTCAGGATCTGTTCTTGTCTATCTTTGCATTTTCCCTTCTGAGTCCCTGGAGAACCCCTGCATTGCTTGGCTGAGATGGAAGTCCTGTTGACTCCGAAATGGAAAGCTTAATCATGGGAAACCTGGACTTCAGTCTTCACCTTCCTCAAATGTTCTGCCTCCTTCGGGCTTCAGCATTTGAGGTTTCAGAGCTTTTGTATGCAAAATACCTTGTGTGGGACTTTTGAAATGTCAGATTTCCTGTTTTCTGCCTCTCTGCTTTGGATTCAGTGGTCGTGGAATGGAACCCTCTATGTGCATGTTACCATGTTTCCTGGGTATTCAGGAGGAGGCATTCAGTGGATGCATGTCTGAAGTTTTCTTAGATCCACTTGTAATGTCCTCTCATGTAAACATAGGGCTGGGATTCTGGAAAAGCCCTGGCACATCGTGATCCTTCCTTTTTATAAACAGGACTGTGTCATTTTGATATGAATATTATCTCCATGTTGGAGGAAGGGAAAGAGCCCTGGACTGTGAAGAGCTATATGAAAATAGCAAGAAAACCAAGAATGCGGGAATGTGTCAAAGGTGCGGTCACAGGTAAGAACTCAGATGGGCAGAGAGAAGGCCACTCATTAACTAGAGTGTGGGAGGCTGGGCGCAGGGGCTTATGCCTGTAATCCCAACACTATGGAAAGCCAAGGCAGCAGATCACTTGAGGTCAGGAGTTCAAAACCAGCCTGACCCAACATGGTGAAACCCCATCTCTGCTAAAAATACAAAAAAATCCGACAGGCATGGTGGCGGGCGCCCTGTAATCCCAGCTACTTAGGAGGCTGAGGCAAAGAGAATTGCTTGAACCTGGGAGGCGGAGGTTGCAGTGAGCCGAGATCATGCCACTGCACTCCAGCCTGGGCAACAGAGCAAAACTGTCTCTAAATAAACAGAGTATGAGAAACTCTGCAAATGGGAAAGTTCCTTGGGAAAATAAGTTGCCTCAGAGACAGAGGCCGTCTTAATTGTGATGCAAACACCCTGTCATTTGGACTCTATGGTTCCTTTTGAAGGGTTTGCTTTCTTCCTTGGTCTGTCCCTCTGTATTTATTTCCATATGGTGCTCAGTTCTCAGTCCATGTAGATCAGACATGAAGCCTCCATAGTCCTGAGTCCTATGGCATCTAGACCTATTTCTGTTCCATGCCATTTCCTGTGTGTGAGGACCTGCTCAGGAGATGGAAACACTGGCTGCTCCTCCTTTGCATCTGCAGCCCCAAACCTCATGGAGGTGTCTCCAGCCCTCTCTGCCTGTCGAGGCCCCTCAGCCATTTCTTTCATTCTGCTTCTGCCACTCTTCACAGGGTGTGTGATGAGGGAGTGGTCGTATCTTCTGAGACTGTTGTCACCGTAACTGTAAAGACACCTACAGAATTCTCGTTGGTGCTCAGTCCTACGTGGGGCGCCTGTTCTGATTTTCCAGGCGGTAGCCCAGAAATACAAGTACCGCATGTCCTCACTATATATGGAATCTAAACCAGTAAAACTAAAGGCAGCGAAGAGTAGAGTGTTCGTTACCAAAGGTTGGGGGCTGAAGGGAAGAGGAGAAGTCGGTCACAGGGTGAAATCGTTAGAAGTAAAGGGTGTGTTTTTGAGAAGACTTGTGTGGTAATAAGCTTGTTTCCATCAGTCCATGTTGTATGCCTATAACAGGATATCAGTTTGTTTCCTGTAAATATATATAAGTATAATTTGTTAACATAGAATTTTTTTTTAAAAAATCTTATTTTGCCTGGGTGTGGTGGCCCATGCCTGTAATCCCAGCACTTTCAGAGGCCAAGGCAGGTGGATCATGAGGTCAGGAGTTGGAGACTAGCCTGACCAACATGGTGAAACCCCATCTCTACTAAAAATACTAAAATTAGCCGGCTTGGTGGAGCACACCTGTAGTCCCAGCTACTCAGGAGGCAGAGGCAGGAAATCACTTGAATCTGGGAGGCAGAGGTTGCAGTGAGCCAAGCTCGCAGCACTGCACTCCAGCCTGGGCTACAGAGTGAGACTCTGTCTAAAAAAAAATTGTATTCCAGTTACTGTTACCTGTGCTGGTTCTGAAATAGAAATCCTTCTTTCTCTCAAGAGAAAACTGTTTATTCTTCTAGTCCTTTTTTTTAAGTTTCCATACATGGCATTAAACAAGAGCATTTTATGTATGCAGTGACTCCCCTCCATTCATTTTATCAGGGGCTGCTAGAATATCTTATTCGTTGATTTTCAAAAAAACACACTCTGGTTTTCAGCAGGTGTTATGAAATATAACCGTCATGTGCGACTTATCAGTGTTGCAAAATGCCTGCTCTGTGTGGATATAGTTATGTAACAGGTATTTAAAACAGTATTTTTTCTGACATAATTTTATTGAGTATTCATTTTCCTAGTGCCGTTTCTGTTTTTGCTGCTTCTTAATTATGTTTCTTTGAGCTCTTTGCCATTACAGTTTATTATGTTGTGCTTTATTATGTATTTGTACGTAATGAATATGCTTTTTTTTTTTTTTTTGAGACGGAGTTTCGCTCTTGTTACCCAGGCTGGAGTGCAATGGCGCGATCTCGGCTCACCGCAACCTCCGCCTCCTGGGTTCAGGCAATTCTCCTGCCTCAGCCTCCTGAGTAGCTGGGATTACAGGCACACGCCACCATGCCCAGCTAATTTTTGTATCTTTAGTAGAGACGGGGTTTCACCATGTTGACCAGGAAGGTCTCCATCTCTTGACCTCGCGATCCACCTGCCTCAGCCTCCCAAAGTGCTGGGATTACAGGCTTGAGCCACCGCGCCCAGCCATGAATATGCTTTAAATGTGTATAGCTTATTTTTCTTCCATTGAGATAACCATATGTTTTTGGCTAATTGGTATGGCCCTGAGGTCATGGTGGAGAAATAATCCTTTGCCGGCTAACATAGGATTGCACAGTGTGAGTGTTTTGGTCATAGGTAGTCTGAATCTAGGCTGCCACAATTTTTTTTTTTTTTTTTTGAGACATCTCACTGCCTCTAGTACAGTGAGATGTCTCAAAATCTCACCATCTCACTGGCTGTAGTACAGTGGTGCAATCATAGCTCAGTGTAACCTTCAGCTCCTGGGCTAAGGCAATCCTCATGCCTCAGCCTCTTGAGTATCCAGAACTACAGGCACATGCTGGCATGCCAAGCTAACTTTTTTTTTTTTTTTGAGAAGGAGTTTCCCTCTGTTGCCCAGGCTGGAGTGCAGTGGCATGATCTCGGCTCACTGTAACCCTCACTTTCTGGGTCCAAGCGATTCTCCTGCCTCAGCCTCCTGAGAAGCCAGGACTACAGCACACGCCATCACACCCGGCTAATTTTTATATTTTAGTAGGGTTAGGGGAGGTAAGGAGATGGGGTTTCACCATGTTAGCCAGGATGATCTCAATTTCCCAACCTTGTGATCCCCCTGCCTCATCCTCCCAAAGTGCTAGGATTACAGGCATGAGCCACAATGCGTGGCTTAATTTTTAAATTATTTTGTTTTTGTAGAGATGGGGTCTTTTCGTGCTGCCCAGGCTGGACTCAAACTCGTGGCCTCCTGTGATCCTCTCACCTTAGGCTCCCAAAGCATTGGGATTATAGGCATGAGCCACAACACACAGCCCTTCCCAAATACTTGAATTACACATAACTGCATTTTCTGTGTTAAAAAATACTACCTTTTTGTTCCTAAAAATTGAAATTCACGGTTCTGAAGTTCCAAAATCTGTTCAGTGTAAGTGTTACTTTTGGTGGAATGTGTTTTCAATGTAAAATGTTTGCTTATGTACTGTAATTAATTGGAAATGTGTGTTTCTTTATCTCTTATAGATATCTCTCCTAAATGTACAATCAAGGGTCTGCTACCAAAAGAGCAGAGCAGTACAGAAGCAGCATTCCACACAGTGATGTTGGAAAGACGTGGAAGCCCTAACATCGAACACTTCTCCTTTAAGGAACTCCAGAAAAATATACATGACTTTGAGTGTCAGTGGGGAGATGACATAGAAAATCACAAGGGAGTGCTTATGACCCAGAAAGAAGGGAAAAGAGATCAACACGATAGAAGAGACATAGAAAACAAGCTTCTTAACAGTCAGCTGGGAGTAAGCTTTCATTCACATCTGCCTGAGCTGCAGCTGTTTGAAGGCGAAGGGAAAATGTATGAGTGTGATCAAGTTGAGAAGTCTGTCAACAGTGGTTCGTCAGTGTCACCACTTCAGCAGATCCCTTCTAGTGTCCAAACCCACAGGTCTAAAAAATATAACGAACTTAACCATTGTTCCTTACTCACTCAAAGACGAAAAGCAAACAATTGTGGAAAACCTTACAAATGTAACGAATGTGGCAAGGCCTTCACCCAGAATTCAAACCTTACAAGTCATAGGAGAATTCATAGTGGAGAAAAGCCTTACAAATGCAGTGAGTGTGGCAAAACCTTTACCGTTCGTTCAAACCTGACCATTCATCAGGTCATTCACACTGGAGAGAAACCTTACAAATGTCATGAGTGTGGCAAGGTCTTCAGGCACAATTCATACCTTGCAACTCATCGGCGAATTCATACTGGAGAGAAACCTTACAAGTGTAATGAGTGTGGCAAAGCCTTTAGAGGACATTCAAACCTAACTACCCATCAGTTAATCCATACTGGGGAAAAACCATTCAAATGTAATGAATGTGGCAAGCTCTTCACTCAGAATTCACACCTTATAAGTCATTGGAGAATTCACACTGGAGAGAAACCTTACAAGTGCAGCGAGTGTGGCAAAGCCTTTAGTGTTCGTTCAAGCCTAGCTATTCATCAGACAATCCACACTGGAGAAAAGCCTTACAAATGTAATGAGTGTGGCAAAGTCTTTAGGTACAATTCTTACCTTGGAAGGCATCGGAGAGTTCATACTGGCGAGAAACCTTACAAGTGTAATGAGTGTGGCAAAGCCTTTAGTATGCATTCAAACCTAGCTACTCATCAGGTCATTCATACTGGAACAAAACCTTTCAAATGTAATGAATGCAGCAAGGTTTTCACTCAAAATTCACAACTTGCAAATCATCGAAGAATTCATACTGGAGAGAAACCTTACAAGTGTAATGAGTGTGGGAAAGCCTTCAGTGTCCGTTCAAGCCTAACCACCCATCAGGCAATCCATTCTGGAGAGAAACCTTACAAATGTATTGAATGTGGCAAGAGCTTCACTCAGAAATCACACCTTAGAAGTCATCGAGGAATTCATTCCGGAGAGAAACCTTACAAGTGTAGCGAATGTGGTAAAGTCTTTGCTCAAACATCACAACTTGCAAGGCATTGGAGAGTTCATACTGGAGAAAAGCCTTACAAGTGTAATGACTGTGGCAGAGCCTTTAGTGATCGTTCGAGCCTAACTTTTCATCAGGCAATACATACTGGAGAGAAACCTTACAAATGTCATGAGTGTGGCAAGGTCTTCAGGCACAATTCATACCTTGCAACTCATCGGCGAATTCATACTGGAGAGAAACCTTACAAGTGTAATGAGTGTGGCAAAGCCTTTAGTATGCATTCAAACCTAACTACTCATAAGGTCATCCATACTGGAGAGAAGCCTTACAAATGTAATGAATGTGGCAAGGTCTTCACTCAGAATTCACACCTTGCAAATCATCAAAGGACTCACACTGGAGAGAAACCTTACCGATGCAATGAGTGTGGGAAAGCCTTCAGTGTTCGTTCAAGCCTAACCACCCATCAGGCAATCCATACTGGAAAAAAACCTTACAAATGTAATGAATGTGGCAAGGTCTTCACTCAAAACGCGCACCTGGCCAATCACCGAAGAATTCATACTGGAGAGAAACCTTACAGGTGTACAGAGTGTGGGAAAGCCTTTAGGGTACGGTCAAGTCTGACTACCCATATGGCAATCCACACAGGAGAAAAGCGTTACAAATGTAACGAATGTGGCAAGGTCTTCAGGCAGAGTTCAAATCTTGCAAGTCACCACAGAATGCACACTGGAGAAAAACCTTACAAATGAGTGTGACAAGGCCATTAGTTACAGTTCACTTCTTTCACATTGGTTCATTCATTCTTGAGAGAATCCTTACAAATGCAGTGACAGTGGCCAGCCCGCATGGGTTTAAGCATAATAGATATGAGAGGCCATAAGAAAGAGGCATCATGTACAGATACGTGGCAGAGGGTTTATCCAGGCCTCACAGGTTACTAGGCGTCAAAATTTATGTCCTCGATGAAACCAAACACATGTAATGTGCATCCAGTGACTAACTGGCCAGTACCCGGTGACTAACAGTAAGTGAGGATTCCTATGAGGAATAACTGTCTCTGGTCCCCTGTTTGCCTTTGATGTTATACACTGTAGAATACTTACAAGTCCAATATGCTAAAAATTATATATTTTTAACTCATATATGAAAAGGTCACAAGATATTTGTAGGCAGTCAGTTACCTTCAGCTTATAAGATGTTGTATTGAATTATTTAAGGTTTTTTTTTTTTTTTTTTTTTAAAAAAAACCTGCTATTGAGTTTCAGTGTGAGCTTTGACATCTGTTATTGTGCATCCTTACCCACCTTCCATGGTGATTTTTTGGAAAAATCATTGGGATAGAAGCACTCACTTGATTGGGGAAGGATTATTGCTATCCAGTTTGTGATGAAGGAGGGACTTTGCTTTTAAAATTAAATATTGTCTGAATTAGCATTTGGGAGTGGTGAAAAACGGTGTAAAACTATGCTGTCACTCACCATTCTGATGATGTCCAGGGTGCATGTCTCCTACCGGGAGAGTACTGTGGTTGGAGGAAAGAAGTGGTCGATCAGCTGAACATGAAATGGAGCAGGCCAACACCCTAGGACTTTTGTGGGAGGAGAGTAATAGGGGATTGGAGACTGTGTGGTAGAAATAATGCAGGAGAAAAGGTTGCCCCTTATCCATTAAAGAGCAATACCTGTTGTTTAGCAAAGAGTGATATGAAATTGAAAAGAGAGGCTGGGCGCGGTGGCTCACGCCTATAATTCCAGCACTTTGGGAGGCTGAGGTGGGTGGATCACCTGAGGCCAGGAGTTCTAGACCAGCCTGACCAACATGGAGAAACTCTGTCTCTACTAAAAATACAAAATTAGCCAGGTGTGGTGGCGCATGCCTGTAATCCCAGCTATTTGGGAGGCTGCGGCAGGAGAATCGCTTGAACCCAGGAGGTGGAGGTGGTGGTGAGCCGAGATCGCACGATTGCACTCCAGCCTGGGCAACAAAAGCGAAACTCCATCTTAAAAGAAATTGAAGAGAGTAGTTGTCAGCGTCAAGAGTTTAATCAACAGAACTAGAGTAACATATTCTTCAGCAGAACTCACATTATCTGCTCCAAGTACATTTTGCTAATATTTTATTCAGAATGTATCATAGATATGTTTTAACTAATAAAACGGAATTGGTTTTTCTCTATGAATGAATCACATTCTTTCTACCGACATAGTTGTATCCTGTCTCAGTAGGATACTTCATAACAGAATACAATGTACCACTAGGCTCTTAAAGGATCAAGAACATTTTTCTTATGGTGAAATCAAATAACACAGTTTGGAAACCTATAACCACACTTTGTGCTTAATTAAGTGCCCCACACTGTGGCTTAGGGTACTTATTGGGGTATAAGAAAAATCCTACTGAAAGTTAATTACACATTATCACACCCCAAAATCTGCATTGCCATAGATGCATATACACCATATTATATTTCCAAGTCAGTTTCTTGTGTGCCAAGTAAGACCCATGCTATGCATGTTGGTGTCCATGAAGTGAAAATACATAGTAAAAATGTGAGAAATATGAAATAGGCCAGGCACAGTGACTCATGCCTGTAATCCCATTGCTTTGGGAGGCAAGGCAAGTGGATCACCTGAGGTCAGAAGTTTGAGACCAGCCTGGCCAGCACGGTGAAATTGCATCTCTACTAAAAATATGAAATTAGCTGGGCTTAGTGGCACATGCTTGTAGTCCTAGCTACTCGGGAGGCTGAGGCAGGAGAATCGCTTGAACCTGGGAGGCGGAAGTTGCAGTGTGAGCCAAGATCACACCATTACACTCCAGCCTGAGCAATAAGAGTGAAACTCAGCCTCAAGAGAAAAAAAAAAAAGAAACAAAGTTGGCTGGATGTGGTGGCTCACGCCTGTAATCCCAGCACTTGGGGAGGCCAAGGCAGGTGGATCACCTGAGGTCAGGAGCTCAAGACCAGTCTGGCCAACATGGTGAAACCCTGTCTCTACTAAAAATACAAAAATTATCCCAGCATTCTGGAGGGCGCCTGTAATCCCAGCTACTTGGGAGACTGAGGCAGGAGAATTGCTTGAACCTGGGAGGTGGAGGTTGCAGTGAGCCAAGATCACGCCACCACACTCCAGCCTGGGCAACAAGATCAAAACTCCCATCTCCAAATAAAAATTAAAAAAGTGATGGAGAACAAAGATAAAACCTCCTTCATGATGTTCTTGGATTATTGATGTAATTTGAAAAGATTAATGTACATGGGTTTCCTTCAAGAGTGAGTATATAAAATGGGAATTTTATTTTGCTCTGGTAGATAAACTAGGAACATGTATGTTTGCTTATCACACATGCATGACCCTCCCATCACCCATTAGTGTGTTTACTTAATATTGAACATATTGCTGTTAAGCATACATTCCTGCCTCCGCTTTCCTCCTCTGAACTGCCTGTGTTGTTTCTGGCTGAGACTGTGCTTCCCAGCCTGCTGTCTGCAACCCTCTGTAAGAAATAAAGGTCTCCTTGCTAAAGTTAGACATTTTGTGACCTTTTTGGTCAACACTGGCAAGGGTTTCTTGGTGGACACTCTGCAGCATCCTGAAGCAACATAGCACATCACATTGTGAGAGGGCTGAGTATACTGTTTGCTCAGATCTCTCTTCTTCTTCCTATAAAAGCATCACTTCTGCTCCTGTGATAACACAGTCCCTTAATCTGTGCATGGATTGATTCATTCATGACAGCTGAGCTCTCATGATCTAAGGACCTCTTAAAGGCCCCACCTCTCAATATGGTCACATTGGGGATCACGTTTCCAAATGAGTTTTGTTGGGGATATTCAAACCGGAGGAGTATTGTTTTTTTATTTTCAATTTCCATGTATTAATGGCTAGTATATAGAAATAAAGTAGATTTTTGTATGTTGATTTTGTAGTCTATTTCCTTAAAATCATACTCATTCTCCAGATTTTTTAGATTTCTTAGGCTTTTCTACATACAGCATTTTATTAATTTGCCATTGCTGCTGTAACCATCACCACAAGTGAGTGGCTTGAAACAGCAAAGATTTGGCCGGGTGTGGTGACTCATGCCTGTAATCCCAGCACATTGTTGGGGGTGGATCACTTGAGGTCAGGAGTTCAAAACCAGCCTGTCCAACATGGCGAAACCCCGTCTCTACTAAAAATACAAAATTAGCCGGGCATGGTGGTGCATGCCTGTAATCCCAGCCACTCAGGAGGCTGAGGCAGGAGAATCCCTTGAACCTGGGAGGTGGAGGTTGTAGTGAGCCAAGATTGTGCCACTGCACTCCAGCCTGGGCAACAAGAGCAAAACTCCATCTCAAAAAAAAAAAAAAAAGATTTATGCTGTCAATATGTGGCGGTCAGAAGTCAAACAGGTTTATAGAACTATCATCCTTGAATCTCTAGGGGAGAGTTGATTTCTTTACCCTTGGTAGGTTCCAGAGGCCACTTACATCCTCTACCCGTTGGCATGCTTCCTCCATTTTCAGTCAGAAGGCAGTGTCATAGAATCCCTGTCTCTTTGCTATGCGAGGGTTGCCAACTCTGATTCTACCTCCACATGTATTTGTCCTATATGGACTCTAGTGATTATACTGCTTTAACCAAATAATCCTGGATATTCTGCCATCTCAAGATCCTCAACCAGATCACAACTGCAAACTCTGCTTTGAGAGACCGTGTAATACAGGTTCTAGGGCTACCGAGAAGGAAACCCTTTGTATGTGTATCTTTGTGTGTGTACCTTTGTGTGTGTGTGTATCTTTGTGTGTGTACCTTTGTATGTGTACCTTTGTGTGTGTATCTTTGTGTGTGTGTGTACCTTTGTGTGTGTATCTGTGTGTGTACCTTTGTGTGTGTATCTTTGTGTGTGTATCTGTGTGTATCTTTGTGTGTGTCTTTGTGTGTGTACCTTTGTGTGTACCTTTGTGTGTGTATCTGTGTGTGTGTCTTTGTGTGTGTACCTTTGTGTGTGTATCTGTGTGTGTATCTTTGTGTGTGTCTTTGTGTGTGTACCTTTGTGTGTGTGTATCTTTGTGTGTGTACCTTTGTGTGTGTACCTTTGTGTGTGTATCTTTGTGTGTGTATCTGTATATGTATCTTTGTGTGTCTTTGTGTGTCTTTGTATGTGTATCTTTGTGTGTGTACCTTTGTGTGTATCTTTGTGTACCTGTGTGTGTGTGTATCTTTGTGTGTGTACCTTTGTGTGTACCTTTGTGTGTGTATCTTTGTGTGTGTATCTGTATATGTATCTTTGTGTGTATCTTTGTGTGTGTCTTTGTATGTGTATCTTTGTGTGTGTACCTTTGTGTGTGTGTATCTTTGTGTGTGTACCTTTGTGTATGTGTATCTTTGTGTGTGTACCTTTGTGTGTGTACCTTTGTGTGTGTATCTTTGTGTGTGTATCTGTATATGTATCTTTGTGTATCTGTATATGTATCTTTGTGTGTATCTTTGTGTGTGTCTTTGTATGTGTATCTTTGTGTGTGTACCTTTGTGTGTGTGTATCTTTGTGTGTGTACCTTTGTGTGTGTACCTTTGTGTGTGTACCTTTGTGTATGTGTATCTTTGTGTGTGTACCTTTGTGTGTGTATCTTTGTGTGTGTATCTGTATATGTATCTTTGTGTGTGTACCTTTGTGTGTACCTTTGTGTGTGTATCTGTGTGTGTGTACCTTTGTATGTGTATCTTTTCGGGTGGAGGTCATCAGCTTACCGCAACCATCAGGTCCTGTGCTCATGGGTACACAGTTATGTCTTCCTTTTTGGTCTCTATTATTTTTCTTATTTCACCATTAGTAGTAGCAGTCTTTTCTAGGTGGTGTCTTGCTTTGTTTCCCAGGCTGGAGTGCAGCGGTGCAGTCAAGAGCTTACTGCAGCCTTGAAGACTTGGGCTCAAGGGATCCTTCTGCCTTAGCCTTCCAAAGTGCTTAGATTACAGGCGTGAGCCACCTCGCCCAGCCAACAGCCAGTTTTCAATTTTTTCTTTTTTTTTTGTAGAGATGGGGTCTCCCTATCTTGCCCAGGGTGATCTCAAAATCCTGGACTCAAGCAATTCTCCTGCCTCAGCCTCCCAAAGTGCTGGTATTACAGATGTGAGCCACTACACCCAGCCAAGGGTTGCTAACACCATGTGCAATAGAAGTGGTAAGAGTGTACATCTTTGCCTCGTCCCCAACCTTTGGAAGGAATCTTTCACTTTTTGACCATGATGTATGATGTTCGCTATAAGGTTCTGTAGGTACTGTAAGAAGTTTTCCAACATACAGTTTTCCATAGTGGGTGTGCCACTGTACATTCTCACCACCAAGTGTGGGAGGATTACAAACTCTCCTTGCCTGTGAAGGAGGTTCACTTCGCACCGGTTACCAAATTGTCTGACTCCAGTGAGACAGAACCCATGCACACAAGTTCGGTAAAGTGAGTTGACTACTGCAGGCAACAAGGGGCAGTAGAAGCCTAGGACTGATTCACTGCAAGCCAGTCTCCCAAGTTTCAAGAAAACTGCTTCGGGAAGATGGAGTCTCATCCACTGGTGTCCCACTGGCACTGAAGCTGAGGGACCCCAGAAAGCAGCCCACCCTAGGTTTTATGGCACATGGCCTCGTGATGACCTTCCCAAAAGCACTGAAAGACATCCTGTTCTTTGAAAGCGGGGAAGGAAGCTCTGGAATGGAGCCCAGGCTGCTCTGGCCAGTTTCTTCATATTTCAGGGTGTTACATTTCCAGTACATCCTGAAGTTATTCTTGAGAACAAAATTAAGAAAGGGGATAAAAATAGTTTAAGGTCGTTCCTTTAATGTGTGCACTCCAGAGTACCTTACTTCTACAAAACGAGAAGACAGCTCCGGAAGCCTTATCAAATTTGCTGTCTCCACCTCGTCTGTTGGAAATTTCAAGTGTCAACAATATCAAGTGAATTAAGAAGAGAATCGATGGGGGAAAACAGTGGGGGAAAAAATGGTCATTAAGAAAAAAGGTGGATAAAGAAAACATTCATGGGCCAGGCACGGTGACTCACACATGTAATCTCAGCACTTTGGGAGGCCAAGGAAGGTGGATCCCTTGAGATCAGAAGTTCAAGACCAGCCTGGCCAACATGGTGAAACCCCCATCTCCACTAAAAATACAAAAAAAAAAAAAAACAAACAAAAACAAAAACAAAAACTAGCCAGGTGTGGTGGTGCACGCCTGTGATCCCAGCTACTCGGGAGACCGAGGCAAGAGAATCGCTTGCACCTGGGAGACAGGTAAGAAGTGATTGGGTCATCAGGGCTCTGCCCTCATGAGTGAATTAATTAATGAATTAATGGGTTAATGACCAATAGATTATCACTGGAGTGGGACTGGTGGCTTCATAATAAGAGAGAGACTTAAGCCATTACCCACAGCCCTCTGGCCATATGATGCCTTGTGCCCACCCCTCAATTCTGTTGAGGGTTGTCACCAGGAAGGAGGCTCTCACCAAATGTATCCCCTGGTTCTTAGACTTTCTCAGCCTCTAGAATTGTGCAAAGTATCTTTCCATCAAAATTACCTGGTTTCAGGTACTCTTATAATCAACAGAAAATGGACTATGGAATGGGGCAACAATGTTGCAGTATTTTCTTAATCTATAATTCTGGAAAATAGCAAAGATTAAAGCACCCATCGCAACCCTTTGTGTTACTGAAAAGAGCTTACTGCAAAGAACCACGTTTTCCAGTGAGGTATCCTCAAGTCTAATGAGAATATTCTTGTTTACATAGAAAAAAAAAAAACAGATACGCCGGGCTTGGTGGCTCACACCTGTAATCCCAGCACTTTGGGAGGCTGAGGCAGGTAGATCACGAGGTCAGGAGTTCGAGACCAGCCTGGCCAACATAGTGAAACCCCATCTCTATTAAAAATATTACATATTAGCAAGGAGTGGTGGTGGGCTCCCATCATCCCAGCTACTCGGGAGGCTGAGGCAGGAGAATCGCTTGAACCCAGGAGGCAGGGTTGCAGTGAGCCAAGATTGTGTCACTGCACTCCAGCCTGGGCGACAGAGCGAGAGTCCGTCTCAGAAAAAAAAAAAAATGTAAAGGAGGATCCTTTGGACAATAGCATTACGTGTCACATTCCTTCCGGGCAGAGTTTTGCATTTCAGTCTGGTTTGCATCCCCTTCACAGATAATTTCAGAGCTTTTAAAGTAAATTACTTGAATTAAATTGATTTGCAGGAACTTTCCCAGATCCAATCACCTTTCCTCCTGGGACCCCACGGAATTCCCAGTTCCCAGACCGCTGAGCTGCAGGAAACTCCCTAGCACAATCCAGTCCAACCCACTGGCAAAAAGAGTTTTGAGATAAACCGTTTTCCTCTTGGTAAGAGGAAAACATTTTCCTTTCCAACACAAGGGGCCCCCACAACACTAAGCTTTTACCTTAAAACTCACAGGCCCCGCCCCGGCCCCGCCCCTGGCTACCTGGCTCTTCCTGCGCGCATGCGCAGTTTCCTGCATTCTCGGAAGCGGGTCGCAGTGTGGGCAGGTGACGCCGACGAACGTGAGTGTACCTCTGTGTAGATTAAACCTTCGATTCGCCGTCCCCCTTTTCCACACCTCGGTGCCCGGGGGACTCTGCTGACCTTAAAGTCCCCACACCGCCCCCTCCACCCCAGGTGAATACAGACCTCGCCACGTAGGTGAGTCTCCGTCTGAGACTGGTCCCTGTCCCCTGCCTTTCGCGTCTCCTTCCCTTTCCTGTCCCCTCGTCCCACCCCGCGCTTTTAAAAGTCGTCACCGGTGAGCTGGATTCCCGCCCTGGGCGACCCCCAGCCTCGCCCTCTTGGGCCCCTGGAGCGCAGCGCGCAGCCCCTGTCCCGGGGAGGCGCGTCCTCTGCCTGGTCCTGGGATCCTGCAGACCCCACCCCTGTCTGAAGGCGCCGTCGCCCCTCACCTTCCTCCTCCTCAAGCCGGGGCCTGCCCTGTGACACCCGGTCTTCTGGCCTGGAAAATGCGCCCCTCCAGGATGTAGACGTCTTACTCCAAACCCTCCTGTGAATGTGTGGGCCGAGGGGATCGGGAGACAGAGACAGAGGAAAGAATGAGAGAAACCCGTAAACACGTGGCAGAGCAGAGGGTGGGTCGGGATTTGCAAAGAGACTGACAGAGTGAAAGGAGGAGCTGGGCGGGGTGGCTCACGCGCGTGATCCCAGCACTTTGGGAGGCCGAGGCGGGTGGATCACTTGAGGTTAGGAGTTTGACACCAGCCTCCCCAACATGGTGAAACCGAGTTTCTACAAAAAAGTTATCCGGGTGTGGTGCTGCACGCCTGTAATCTCAGCTACTCGTAGGCCGAGGCGGGAGAATCGCTTGCTCTCGGGAGGGGAAGGTTGCAGCGATCTCAGCATTGCACTCCAGCCTGGGCGACAGAGCAAGACTCCGTCTCAAAAAAAAAATTTCTTTTTTAATTAAAAAATAATAAAAATATATTTCTCTTAATTTTCTTCTTGCCTCCCTGATCACTTTACACTTTTCTCTTCTAGCGTATCTTGAGCTCTGTTCTCTGAATGTGGAGTGACCCTGAGCTTAGCCCTTGGATTTCTGGTATCGGTCCACACCACTGCCCTTCCTCATCATCTCATCTCACGGCTTTAAACCCGCCTGCAGGGCTCCATGTTCCCTGCAGACCTTTCCCCTGAACACTGGAATCCTGTGTCCAGTTGTCTCAACTCTCCTCTGGGAGTCCAGCAGGCATCTCCACTTTCATGTGTCCAAAAGTGACCTGAACTTCCCAGACACATTCCCCCTGCAATTCTGCACATCTCAGATGAGGGTGACTGGATTTCGGGCGACTTAGCTGAACATGTCAACGTGTATTAAAATTATTAAATAATGACATCATTAGTGTGTTAATTTATGGGAGAAAGAAAAAGGTACAGAACAGGTAAGGAAATAAGTCATTTCTAGATTCTTTTGAGGTGTGGGAAAAAAATGGTTTGAAGACCTCCCCTCTGCCTGATCTGGGTTCCCAGGACCTCTCTGACCTCATCTCCTGCCTGTGTCCTCGCTCCCCTCTGCTCCAGCCACGCAGGCCTCTTTCCTGTTCCTGGGGCCGAGGTTGCTCCTGCCTCAAGGCCTTCACGTGGGCTGTGTCTCTGCTGGAACTCGCTGGCCCCTCAGCTGCAGGTGCAGACACGCCTCCTTCCACCCGTCTTTGTTCTGATACCACCTCTCAGTGGGGACTTTTTCCACAGAATGTGTCTCATGAGCTTGAATTTTGTATACATTTGTACATACTTTATTTGATTTTTTTCTTTTTTTGAGGTGGAGTCTCACTCTGTCGCCCAGGCTGGAGTGCAATGGTGCGGTATCAGCTCACTGCAGCCTCCGCCTCCTGGGTTCAAGCGATTCTCCTGCCTCAGCCTCTCGAGGAGCTTGGGATTACAGGTGCATGCTACTATGCCCGGCTAATTTTTGTATTTTTAGTAGAGACGGGGTTTCACCATGTTGACCAGGATGGTCTCGATCTCCTGACCTTGTGATCCACCCGCCTCGGCCTCCCAAAGTGCTGGGATTACAGGCTTGAGCCACCGCACCCAGCCTGGTTGCTACGTTTATCTGTTCTCCCAGGACCTCTCTGACATCATCTCCTGCCTGTGTCCTTGTTCCCCCTCCTCCTGCCATGCCGGCCTCTTTCCTTTCTCTGGTGCTAAGGTTGCCCTTGCCTGACGGCCTCTGCCGGGGCTGCCCTAGGACTCTCTGGCCCCTCAGCTGTGTGTGCGAACTCGCTTCCTTCCCCAGGTTGCTCCTGCCTCAGGACCTTCATTTGGGCTTCCCTTCTGCCTAGGACTCTCTGGCCCCTCAACTGCAGGGGAAAAAAAAACCCTTCCTTAGGTCTTTCTGCTGATACCACCTTCTTAGGGGGGACTTCTCTGGACTCCCACCCCAATTCACCACTCCAACCACACCCTCACCCCCACCTCTGGGTTCATATTGGCTGCTGTGGATGTTTCTTTCCCCTCCTTTGCTGTCTACTGTTTTGATCTTGATAAGGCTGAAGGGGGTGAGCAGAGCCCAAAGGTGGGTGTGCTGGGCTTGCCCCCTCTGGACAGAACCCAGCCGTGGCTTCACATTATAGTACTGGGCATTTTGCAGGTACACCTCTGGTGCCCCCTTACCTGAAGTTTTCATTCAAATACTTAATCAAATCTAAAGGTGAGTCCACGTGTGTTCAGCATTGAGCTCCAAGGCCCTGCAATTTGTTTCTGAAGGCTGAGATCAGCCTGGGATTCAGAGAGGGGAGGGGACTGCATGGGGTTTGGTTAGTGTGGGATCTGTGACCTGAAGGGGAGCTCAGTCCATCCCAGCCCCCCACTGCTGCAGCGTGTGTGTGGCCCTCTCCAGAAGGGGAGTGGGTTCTGAAGAGAAAGGCCAGAAACTCACTTGTTGTTCTTCCTGGAGGAGTGTGTGTGCCATCTGGTGCAGTGACGTGCAGAGGACTGGCTTTCCACAGCGAGGCCTTCCCTGGACGGGTGTTTGAGGCACAAAAATGAAGGTGTTGGCCAGGTACGGTGGCTCACGCCTGTAATCCCAGCCCTCTGGGAGGCCGAGGTGGGTGGATCACAAGATCAGAAGCTCGAGACCAGCCTGACCAACATGGTGAAACCCCATCTCTACTAAAAATACAAAAATTAGTCGGGTGTGGTGGTGCACACCTGTAGCCTTAGCTACTCAGGAGGCTGGGGCAGGAGAATCGCATGAAGCCAGGATCATGGCATTGCACTCCAGCCTGGGTGACAGAGGGAGATGTTGTCTCAAAAAAAAAAAAAAAAAAAAAAAAAAATGACGGTGTTGAGTCTAGTCATTAAACAGCATATTTTGGACATTCGGGATTGACTTCTAAAGGCTTTTCCCTGTTACCCAAGGAAGATGCCTGGAAGAGGAAGAAGAGAAATAACAGGAAACAGGGATGGCTCTTACTCAGGCAAAGTAAAAGCATCGGTTGATTTTTATTTCTCTTATTTCTGAAATCGTTACGGGCGGCCAATCCATATCCATACAGGTCTGCACCAACCTCAATTCTTGCCTCCTTAGAAGAAAAAAATTCACCTGAGGGGCACAAGGCAGAAGGAGAGACTGAGGCAAGTTTTAGAGCAGAAATGGCCAGGCACAGTGGCTCTCACCTGTCGTCCCAATGCTTGGTAGGCTGAGGTGGGCGTCTCGCTTGAGTCCTGCAGTTCGAAACCAGCCCGGGCAGCATGGCAAAACCCCATCTGTACAAAAAAGACAAAAACTAGCCAGGTGTGGTGGTGCATGCCTGTAGTCCCAGCTCCGTGGGGGGCTGAGGCAGGAGAATCCTTTGATCCTGGGATGGGGAGGTTGGCAGTGAGCCAGGATGATGCCATTGCACTCTAGTCTGGGTGACAGAGCAACGCCCTGTCTCAAAAAAAAAAAAGTTTACAGCAGAAATGAAAGGAAGGAAAGTACACTTGGAAGATTGCCAAGTGGGCAACTTGAGGAGCCTGCCTTTCCGTGGTGCCAGCTGTGATTAATTATTTTAGACAGCAACCACCTGACCATCACCTAATGGTGGCCCGACATTCCTGACGTGTGTGTATGGGGAGGGGGAGCCATCTCCTGCCCTGTCCTACTCATACCAGAAGAGCTGCCCACTGCAACAAAATGTCATTCTTTGGAGTTGCAAGTCTCTGAGTCCAAAGCACCCTGCCTCACATGCTTGCTCACTCACCCATGTCGTCCATCAGTCCTTCTCATCTCACCTACCTTCCATGGCCCATGACCTCATGACAAGAACCTGGGAAAGGGTGCTTGGAAAGGGTTAATACCCAGGCATGGATTGGAGATGGGATGTGGGCCCCCTAATATTATGTTCAGGACTTTTTCACCAATATTTTCAGGGACGTTAGTCTATAGTTTTGTTTTCTTTTTCTTTTTCTTTTATTTTGAGACGGAGTTTCGCTCTTGTTACCCAGGCTGGAGTGCAATGGCGCGATCTCGGCTCACCGCAACCTCCGCCTCCTGGGTTCAGGCAATTCTCCTGCCTCAGCCTCCTGAGTAGCTGGCACTACAGGCACACACCACCATGCCCAGCTAATTTTTGCATTTTTAGTAAAGACGGGATTTCACCATGTTGACCAGGATGGTCTCGATCTCTTGACCTCGTGATCCACCCGCCTCGGCCTCCCAAAGTGCTGGGATTACAGGCTTGAGCTACCGCGCCCGGCTCTTTTTTTATTTTTAGACAGAGTCTTGCTCTGTCACCCAGCTGAAGTGCAGTGGTGTGATCTTGGCTCACTGCAACCTTTGCCTCCCTAGTTTAAGGGATTCTTCTGCCTCAGCCTCCCGAGTAGCTGGGACTGCGGGTACGTGTCGCCACACTGGCTAACTTTTTGTATTTTTTTTTAAGTTTTTTTGTATCTTTAGTATAGATAGGGTTTCACCATATTGCCCAGGCTGGTCTCAAACTCCTGACCTTGTGATCTGCTCACCTCAGCCTCCCAAAGTGCTGGGATTATAGGCCTGAGCCACTGCGCCGGCTGTAGTTTTGTTTTTCTTGTCATATATTTGTGTGGGTTGTATGCTGGGCAGCAGGGATTGTTTAGGGACCACATCTGGACACATGCCACCTCTTTGTAGAACAGGATTCAAGAGGCTGCCCATGAAGTCAGATATTGCTGTGCACAAATTCCTGTTAAATGCTTTAAAATGAGAACACTGAGGGGAAAGATTTCCTGCCTCGTCTATATTATATTTGAAACTTTATGAGTGAGTCACTGTGTTTCTGACTTCATTTTTTTTTTTTTTTTTTTTTTCTGAGACCCAGTCTCACTCTGTCACCGGATTGGAGTGCAGTGGCATGATCTTGGCTCACTGCATCCTCCACCTCCCAGGTTCAAGTGATTCTCTTGCCTCAGCCTCCCAAGTAGCTGGGATTACAGGCATGCACCACCATGCCTGGCTAATTTTTTGTATTTTAGTAGAGACGGGGTTTCACCATATTGGCCAGGCCGATCTTGAACTCGCCTCATGATATGCCTGCCTCACCTACCAAAGTGCTGGAATTACAGGCGTGAAGTCACCATGCCTGGCCTTTATCATGAGATTTTTAAAAAAAAGTTTTCAGTGCTCTCCCTCTTTTTCTTCCTCTCCTTCACTCTTTTTTTTTCTTTCCTTATCTCAAAAAATAAAAAAAGAAAAAAGAAATCAACTTGTAGACCTCTAGATCCAGGTCGGGAATTGCTCTCTCATTGCCTGATTTCCTTCCTTCCCTTCTCTCCCTCCCTCCCTCCCTTCTCTCCCTCCCTCCCTTCCTTCCTCCCTCCCTCCCTTCCTTCCTCCCTCCCTCCCTTCCTCCCTCCCTCCCTCCCTTCCTGCCTTCTTCCCCCCCCAAAAAACAAAGTTGTCAGTGACTGTTTTGATGTGGTATTTTGACTTGCAAGTTTTGAAAATTTTCGTTTTTGTGCTGGGAAACAGGAGCTTGCTCTCCTGCACCCTTGCTGGAGCATTCTCTCTTGATGCACAGGAGCTTTTCACTTGGATGTAGTTCCGTTCATCAGTTTTTGCTTTTCTGCCAGTGCTTTCGGTATTATATCCAAGAAATCATGGCCAAATCTCAGCTTCTCATATTTTCTTCTCTTCCCAGTTTGTCGTTTGTTTTTTTGTCTTTATCATGAACTGTATTGAATTTTGTCAGATACTTTTTCTGCATGAGTTGAGATGCTCATGTGATTTTTGTCCTTCACTCTACTAGTGTGGTATCTTCTCTTAAACCATCCTTGTCATCCCATTTGGTCATGGTCCCTATTAATGTGCTATACAGTTTAGTTTCCCAATACTAATATTATGTTGAGGACCTTTTCATCAGTATTTTCAGGGATATTGGTCTGTAGTCTTGCTGTCATGTATTTGTGAGTGTGTTGTGTGCTGGTAATGGTGGTATGCTAGTATGGTTGAGTATGGTTGTGTGCTAGTAATTGAAGGAATTCTTTTTGTGTCTTTTCTCTTGAGTTATTTGGAATTGAGAAGGATTGGTGTTAATTCTTCATTAAATGTTCAGTAGAGGCCGGGCGTGGTGGCTCACGCCTGTAATCTAAGCACTTTGGAGGCCAAGGCAGGCAGATCACCTGAGGTTGGGAGTTCAAGTCCAGCCTGACCAACATGGTGAAACCCCATCTTTAAAAAAAAATGTTCAGTAGAATTATGCAATGATTATAAATTATGTGTCTATACCTGGTCTTTTTTGTTGGGATTTTTTTTTTTCAATTTACTTGTTGGGACATTTTGATTACTACTTAAGTGTTATTATTTGTAGGCATGTACAGATGTTTTAAATTTATTTTTTATTCAGTCATAGTAGGTTGTATATTTCTTTCTTTCTTTCTTTTTTCTTGGAGTTGGAGTCTTGCCTTGTCTCCCAGGCTGGAGTGCAGTGGTGCAGTCTCAGCTCACTGTAACCTCTGCCTCCCAGGTTCACGCCATTCTCCTGCCTCAGACTCCCTAGTAGCTGGGATTACAGGTGCCTGCCACCACAACTGGCTAATTTTGTAGTTGAGATGGAGTTTCACCATGTTGGCCAGGCTGGTCTCGAACTCCTGACCTCAGACAGTCTGCCTGCCTTGGCCTCCCAAAGTGCTGAGATTATAGGCTTGAGCCACTGTGCCTGGCCTGCCTTTCTTTTTTTTTTTTTTTTTACTGCATGTTTCTTCTACCTGATCAAGTCAGTTTTTTAGTTTCTCAAGTGTGTTTTTCAATTCAGTTATTATGTTTTTCAGCTCTAGAATTTTTAATTTTTTATTTATTTATTTTTCTCTCTCTCTTTTTTTTTTTTTTTTTTTTTTTTTAGATGGAGTTTTGCTGTTGTTACCCAGGCTGGAGTGCAATGGCACGGTCTCGGCTCACCACAACCTCTGCCTTCTGGGTTCAAGCAATTCTCCTGCCTCAGCCTCCTGAGTAGCTGGGACTACAGGCACGCACCACCATGCCCAGCTAATTTTTGTATTTTTAGTAGAGACGGGGTTTCACCTTGTTGACCAGGATGGTCTCGATCTCTTGACCTCGTGATCCACCCGCCTCGGCCTCCCAAAGTGCTGGGATTACAGGCGTGAGCCACCACGCCCAGCCTTATTTATTTTTTTGAGATGGGATCTCATTCTGTCACCCAAGTTGCGGAGTGCAGTGGTGTGATCTTGGCTCACAGCAACCTTCACCTCCCAAGCTTAAGGGATCCTCCAAACTCAGCCTCCCTACCAGTTAGGACCACAGGCATGTGCCACCATGCCCAGCTGTTTTTTTTTTTTGTTGTTGTTGTTGTTTTTAATTGTATTTTAGGTTTTGGGGTACATGTGAAGAACATGCAAGATAATTGCATAGGTACACACGTGGCAGTGTGATTTGCTGCCTTCCTCCCCAACACCTATATCTGGCATTTCTCCCCATGCTATCTCTCCCCAACTCCTCACCCCCCACTGTCCCTCCCTAGTTCCCCACCACAGACCCCAGTGTGTGATGCTCCCCTCCCTGTGTCCATGTGTTCTCATTGTTCAACACCCACTTATGAGTGAGGACATGCGGCGTTTGATTTTCTGTTCTTGTGTCAGTTTGCTGAGAATGATGGTCTCCAGGTTCATCCATGTCCCTACAAAGGATATGAACTCATCGTTTTTTATGGCTGCATAATATTCCATGGTGTATATGTGCCACATTGTCCCTGTCCAGTCTATCATCGATGGGCATTTGGAGTTTTTTGTTTTTTTTGAGATGGAGTCTCGCTCTGTTGCCTAAACTGTAGTGCATTGGTGTGATCTCAGATCACTGCAACCTCTACCTCCCAGGTTCAAGCAGTTCTTCTGTCTGAACCTCCCGAGTAGCTGGGATTACAGGCGCCCGCCACCATGCCTGGCTAATTTTTGTATTTTTAGTAAGGACAGGGTTTCACTTTGGTAGCCAGGCTGGTGTCAAACCCCTGACCTCAGGTGATCTGCCCACCTTGGTCTTCCAAAGTGCTGAGATTATAGGTGTGAGCCACTGCACCTGGCCACTTTTTGTATTTTTTTTTTGATAGAGACAGAGTTTCACCATGTTGCCCAGACTGGTCTTGAACTTCTGGCCTCAAGCAGTCCTGCCTAGGCCTCCCAAAGTGCTGGGATTACAGGTGCGAGCTACTGCACACAGATGCTAGACTCTATTGGTGTTTCTTCTTGATGGTTTTTCATTATTACCAATCTCATTTTGTTCATATCTTGTATTCCTGATTTCCTGTGGTTGAGCATCTTATGACTCTTATTTTGAATTGTTTAGTAATTAATATATCTTTGTTTCTTTAATGTCAGTTTGTGGTGACTTAATTTGTTGTTTTGTATGGGTCACTTTTTTTTTCTCTTTGCTATCTTGTTAATCTGTTGAAATTTCAGCATCTCACAAATCATCGACTTCACTCATTTTTTGGTGTCTGTCTTTGTTCATGGAGGACACACTTTATTCAGCCTGACTGGAGATTCTGGAGGCCTCTCAAGCCTTTTCTGAGGGTGCATCCTGTCTATGCTTTTGCCTGTAATGTAACTGAAGAGATTTTGCCAGTGTATACTTGGGAGGACCCCTGTTGTCACCAGATGTTCTGCAGCCTCTGTGATGCTGTAGTAAATTCTGATCTGGGTCTGCACCTGGTATCTTGCCCATGTTACCACAGGCATCGAATTATGTTGATTGCCTTTATTCTTTTTTTTTTTTTCTTTTTGAGACAGTCTCCCTGTCACCCAGGCTGGAGTGCAGTGACACAGTCATAGTTCACTTCAGCCTCTACCTCCTGGTCTAAAGCAGTCCTCCCACTTCGGCCTTCCAAGTAGCGAGGACCACAGGCATGAGCCACCGTGACTGGCTTTGTGTGTGTGTGTGTGTGTGTGTGTGTGTGTGTGTGTGTGTAGATTGGGGGGTCTCACTATGTTACTCAGGCAGGTCTTTTTTTTTTTTTTAAAGACGGGGTTTCACCTTGTTGGCCAGGCTGGTCTTGAACTCCTGACCTCAGGTGATCTGCCCGCCTCAGCCTCCCAAAGGGCTGAGATTACAGGTGTGAATCACCGCACCCAGCCTCAGGCAGGTCTTGAACTCCTGGGCTCCGTGATCTTCCCACCCCAGCCTCCCAAAGTGCCAGGATTACAGTCATGACACACCACACTAAGGCTGATTGCCTTTATTCTCAATGGCTCCCTGACCTGGTGCTGTTCCTTTCAGTGCTGATGTTCGGCCAAGACAGAAACTTGTTCCTTTAGCAGTCCCTTGAAAGATCAGAATGTTTGATGGGTGTTCTCATACTCTCCTTCCCCCAGGAGAAATCGGTATTTGGGGATGTCCTTGAAGTGATAACACATCATGCCAGGGTAGAGCCACTGGGGAATAAGTGTCACATTTGCCTATCCGGCTTCCATTAAGTGTTCCAGGCTGGCCACGATGGTTCATGCCTGTAATCCTAGCACTTTGGTAGTCCAAGGCAAGAGGATCGCTGGAGCCCAGGAATTTAAGAGACCCCATTTTTACAAAAACATTTAAAAAATTAACAGGGGCCAGGAATGGTTGCTCATGGCTGTAATCCCAGCACTTTGGGAAGTGGAGGCAGGTGGATCACTTGAAGCCAGGAGTTCAAGACCAGCCTGGCCAACATAGCAAAACTCATCTATACTAAAAATATAAAAATTAGCTGGGCATGGTGGCACATGCTTGTAATCCCAGCTGCTTGGGACGCTGAGGTGCGTGGATCACCTGAGCCCAGGAGGCAGAGGTTGTAGTGAGACGAGACTGTGCCACTGCACTCCAGCCTGAGCAACAGAGTGAGACTCGGTCTCAAAAAAAAAGTTTTGGCCGGGTGTAGTGGCTCATGCCTGTAATCCCAGCACTTTGGGAGGCTGAGGTGGGTGGATCACCTGAGGTAGGGAGTTCAAGACCAGTCTGAACAACGTGGAGAAACCCCATCCCTACTAAAAGTGCAAAAATTAGCCTGGCGTGGTGGTACGTGCCTGTGAGCTGAGCTACTCGGGAGGCTGAGGCAGGAGAATCGCTTGAACCCAGGAGGTGGAGGTTGCAGTGAGCCGAGACCACACCATTGCACTCCATCCTGGGCAACAAGAGTGAAACTCTGATTCAAAAAAAAAAAAAAATTTTAACCTTTTAAGTGATACCTAGATTTCTCACAAAGGCAATTGGTCCATGCACTGTTACTAAATCCATGTTTCCAGGAGAAAGTTAGTGTCTGGGGCTTTGTATTCTGTTAAAGACATCACCACTTTAGTGAAAGTCTATAATTTCTTCTCGTAGGGCTGGAAATGTAATCAGGTGTCATTGCGTATCTATCTGCTAGTGGAGAAATCTAATGTATTGTGTGTGTGCATGTATGTGTTTAATGAGAGCAACTAAAGAAGGAAGATAGTTTTCAGTATATTTGTATTAGTGCTTGTTCATAAATGAAATTAAGTTTCTAGATCATAAGGCCGGGCGCAGTGGCTCACGCCTATAATCTTAGCACTTTGGGAGGCCAAGGCAGGTGGATCACGAGGTCAAGAGATCGAGACCATCCTGGTCAATGAGGTGAAACCCCGTCTCTACTAAAAACACAAAAATTAGCTGGGCATGGTGGTGTGTGCCTGTAATCCCAGCTACTCGGGAGGCTGAGGCAGGAGAATTGCTTGAACCCAGGAGGCGGAGGTTGCGGTGAGCCGAGATCGTGCCATTGCACTCCAGCCTGGGTAACAAGAGCGAAACTTCGTCTCAAAAAAAAAAAAAATTCTAGATCATAGTCATGTCGACTATTAATTTTAACAAATCCAGCACTTTCCTCTCCACCATGCCCTTCCACTTTTTTCCTTTTCCTTCTTCTCTTCTTTCTTTCTTTCTTTTTTTTTTTTTTTGAGACAGAGTTTTGCTCTTGTTACCCAGGCTGGAGTGCAGTGGTGCGATCTCGGCTCACCGCAACCTCCACCTCCTGGGTTCAGGCAATTCTCCTGCCTCAGCCTCCTGAGTAGCTGGGATTACAGGCGCACGCCACCATGCCCAGGTAATTTTTTGTATTTTTAGTAGAGACGGGGTTTCACCATGTTGACCAGGATGGTCTCGATCTGTTGACCTCATGATCCACCCTCCTTGGCCTCCCAAAGTGCTGGGATTATAGGTGTGAGCCACCGTGCCCGGCCACTTTTTTTTTTTTTTTTTTTTTTTGAGACAGAGTCTCTCTCTGTTGCCCAGGTCGGAGTGCAATGGCACGATCTCCACTCACTGCAACTCCCACCTCCCTGGTTCAAGTGATTCTCCTGCCTCAGGCTCCCAAGTAGCTGGGACTACAGGCGCGCACCACCATGCCCGGCTAATTTTTTTGGTATTTTTTAGTAGAAATGGGGTTTCACCATATTGGCCAGGCTGGTCTTAAACTCCAGACCTTGTGATCTGCCCACCTCAGCCTTCCAAAGTGCTGGGATTACAGGCCTGAGCCACCGCGCCCGGCCTGTGTTTACTAGTTTAGATGCTCTTAATCCTCCATTGGGAAATGCTTCAGCTCTTGGTCTTCCTGAAGGAAAGAATTCAATCAGGAGACATACAGAAAGAGTTAAAGGGTTAAGTAACCTTTATTTAAAAAGAGAGGACACGAAGAATAGACCCAACTGGCTGCTCAGAACAATGAACCAGCTGCTAGTGCCTTAGGAGATTTTATGGGAGCTTTTAGTCATAGAAACAGTACACCCAGAAGGACACACCAGGGAAGGCTGCTCAAAAGAATGTGTCTGCTCCGGCCGGCGCGGTGGCTCATGCCTGTAATCCAAGCACTTTGGGAGGCCGCGGTGGATGGATCACAAGGTCAATAGATCAAGACCGTGCTAGCCAGCATGGTGAAACCCCATCTCTACTAACAGTACAAAAATGAGCCGGGCACAGTGGCGCATGCCTGTAGTCCCAGCTACTTGGGAGGCTGAAGCTTGAGAATTGCTTGAACCCAGGAGGCAGAGGCTGCAGTGAGCCAAGATCACACCACTGCACTCCAGCCTGGTGACAGAGTGAGACTCTGTGTCAAAAAAAAAAAAAAAAAAGTTTCTGCTCGTACTGCAGATGCTTTTTATGAGAATTTTACATGATTATTCATGCACATGCTATTCAGAAGTGTTCTGAGTGAAAAGGTTTTGAGAAGTCCTCTGGGCATGCGTGCATTGTGAGTATACATGCTCTTACACACATCGCATGTCTCATTAGCATCTAAAATCTCCTAACATGGAATCACTTCTTAGAAAATAAACAGAAAAAATAGAATCTCCACCCAGGGGAGTGATTTTTAGTACTATAATAAACAAATGGGGGCCAGGCACAGTGGCTTATGTCTGTAATCCCAGCGCTTTGGGAGGCCAAGGTGGGCAGATCACTTGACGTAAGAAGTTCAAGACCAGCCTGGCCAACATGGTGAAACTCCGTCGCTGGTAAAAATAAGAAAATACAAAAATTAGCCAGGCGTGGTGGTACATGCCTATAATCCCAGCTACTTGGGAGACTGAAGCAGGAGAATCATTTCAACCTGGGAGGTAGAGTTTGCAGTGAGCCGAGATCATGCCACTGCACTCCAGCCTGGGAGAAAGAGCAAGACCCTGTCTCAAAAAAAAAAAAAAAGAAAAGCAAATGGCTACTCTGGGGTGGGTTATTAGACAAAGGAATGCTCATTAGTGGGGAGAATCCCCTACCTCTGTCATCCCTGATGTCTCTTCTGGGCCAGACAAGCCCAGCCACAAATCACACGTAGCCAGTGCAGCCCTGTCCTCTTTGCTGACTGTCCGTGGGCAGCATCACCAAGGAGGCTGTCAGTGGGCTCCGTTCCTAAAGATTCCTTTCCCAAAGGCTCTCTTACCCGCTCATGCCTGCCTATCTGCCTGCCCTAATCTTTTCCTCCTCAAGAGATGGAGACCCTGAAAAGCTTTGGGTGTAAGGACGTCGTGGGTCTTCTGTAACTACTTCCTGCTGACGTGGGACGAAGAAGTCGACAGGGTCTCCGTCTCTTCCTCAAAGAAACTCCCCCGTGGTTTCCCGGAATCTTTGCCCACTGGCATCCAAGGGGGAGATGTAGGTTCTGGGGCTTCCAAGGACTATTAGCTGATGTCTTTCCTTTTTGGGGGACTTCGTGTGAAATTGCTGTATCCTAGAAGAGACAAACTTAATCAGTAAATTAAAGAAACAAGGGCCAAAGAGGAGAAGGAGGAGGATAACTGTAGCCGGTCCCAGTAAAGGGACAAACCAATTGAGGGAGGGGAGAGCAGATTTCACAGCGTCCCAGACGGCCCTTGCTGAAGCACCTCCTTTTCCAAACTCGTGGAGCCACGTGGCGTGGTCATAGATCCTTTTGATATCCTCCTCTATTGCCCCGCTGTTATTGACATAAGTGCAGCAGGATTTATTGATCACTGCACAGACTCCGCCCTGCTCTGCTAAGAGGTAATCTAAGGCCAGTCTGTTGTCCATGACCACGTTTGCCAGAGAATCGAGGGAGGCCTTGAGTTTAGAGATGGCGTCTCCGGTGCTCTTAGCCAGGTTCCCTATTTGTGTGGAGAGATTTCGGAGGGTGATTTCGTGATAGGCGAACCCTCCCCAAGGGGCGATCATTCCTACGGTCGCTCCTATCCCTGCCAATATGAGACCCAGAGCTCTTTTCTCTCTGGGTTGGGTGGTGTTATAAATGGTTACCCCTATCCCCCGCGGCCCCAAAAGTCCCACGGCGCATTCCCCCACGTGCTGGAGGTTATTGATGCAGGTGAAGAGGTTTGCCGAAGGGGGGTTTGAGTAAGTTCTCTTAGGACTCCCCTCGAAGGGCAGCTTATTTTGTTTGGGTCCACATAAAAATACATAGCCAGGAGGGGTACAGGCCCACCGGGGGCTCTTGGTGTTGAACCACCTGTGTAAATGCGATTTCCACCCTGTTTGAATCGTTTGATTGCATGTAGGGGATAGAGGCCCTCCCCGGAGAGTGGTACTTTTTGGCCAAATGTGGGCAGTGTGTGCCTTGGGAAGCGAATACAGAACCCTCCATGTTATCAGCTCTTTTCCTTCCCAAGCTCTACACCGATTCCGGACTGACTTCTCTGGATTGTTCACTGGGTGATTGTCAGCCGGGCACCAGTGAGTCGAGTTAGGGCGGCAACCTGTTGAGGAAAAACTCATGGGCTGGACGGTGGGAGTGGGGAATTCCTCCGCCAAGGTGGCGTTCCAGTCACAGTGTCCTCGAGGGCACGGACAACAGGTTTGGTTTAGAGAAGAGCAGTTGAACAAATACACGGAAGTTTTATAGCTTTGATTGAAAGGTGGAGTGAGATCCAGGCAGGGGACTTGGTACGCTGAGTTAGCAAGTGAAACCTGGAGTGGAACAGATTTGTGTTGGCCTTCAGGGAATCCGGAACCAAACATTAGGTTTAAGGAAAAGTTTCGTAACAAAATATATTGATAAGACGAGGATCTGGTGATGAAGTCGTGACAAATCCAACAGTTGGTCAGATGGTTTCCAGAAGCAATGATTTTGGAGAAATTGACAAGCAAATTTTCACTCCATTGGGCTTGTGAGAGCAGGGGCATGGGAAGGAGGTAAAGATAAAGGAAAAGGTATTTCTCTGTCATAGTGGATTTTCCCTTAAGCTTTATGAAAACAAAAGGAGTTTGCTTCCGAGTCATGGCACCAAAAACAAAAACAAACAGAAAGCAGAAGGAAAGTGGTGAAATAGGAGATAAAATAATTGAATGGTTAGATGGAGCGTTTAGTGATGAAACAGGCTGTTATCAAGACTTCAGGTGCCATGCAAGTTAGGGCCAAAATGAGGGGAATAACCAATGCCACTGCAACCAAGATTCCCAGTTCTGAGACTGACTTCGGATTTCAATGAAAGGGAGAAGGCTTTACTTATCTTTTCACTTGAAGAGGAATTTTAAGGCCTCCGTTGGCTCTTAAGAATGCTTAGGTGCTGATTCTGTTGTTGGTTCTTTGGGACCTTCCCACAGTTATACTCGGGAATGATGTATCCACTGGAGATGCCAGCAATGTTGATAGCTGTTGGAGTGGAAAGTAAGACAGTAAAGGGGGCTTTCCAAAAGGGGGTTGAGACCGAGGTAACCCATCTCTCCAGGTTTTGATGAGGTGTTCTGACCCTGATTCGTATAAGGGATGTTGATTACTGAAAGGGTCAACAGTAGTTCACCCAAAAACAGTACCTTCTGTCCAAACTCCTATTGCACATATATATATATATATATATATATATATATATATATTTTTTTTTTTTTTTTTTTTTTTGAGATAGAGTATTACTGTTGTTGTCCAGGCTGGAGTGCAATGGTACAATCTCAACTCACTGAACCTCTGCTTCCTGGGTTCAAGCAATTCTCCTGCCTCAGCCTCCCGAGTAGCTGGGACCAGTGACTGCCACCACGCCTGGCTAATACTTTTGTATTTTTAGTAGAGATGGGGTTTCACCATGTTGGCCAGGCTGTTCTCAAACTCCTGACCTCAAGTGACCCACCCTCCCATAGTACTGGGATTACAGGCATGAGCCACTGCACCTCACCATTTTGTTGTATTTATTTTTTATTTTTTGAGCCTGTTTTGCAGCCTTTACAAAAATCAGGATTTTCCCACGAGATCCTGAAGATTTTCACATAAGGGACCTCTGAGCATTTGTATTGGTGTTGGCAGTAAAGGTCAAGCTGGAATATGATATTGATATTTAAGCTCCCACATTTGGCCAAGTTCCTGCCCTTCTAAATCATATTTTGACCAAACCATACAGCAAAGGAAAATCAGTCTCTTTTGTTTTACAATCTGAGGATCAACCTTATCCCAGGTTCTAAGGATGAATCCAGGCACTATCTCAGCTCACTGCAATCTCTGTCTCCTGGGTTCAAGCCATTATCTTCTCTCAGCCTCCCAAGTAGCTGGGATCACATGTGCACGCCACCATGCCCAGCTAATTTTTATATTTTTAGAAGAGATGGGGTTTCACCATGATGGCGAGGCTGGTCTTGAACTCCCGACCTCAGGTGATTCCCCTGTCTCGACCTCCCAGTGTGCTGGCATTTCAGGTGTGAGCCATTGCACCCCACCAAAATGAGGGATTTCTTTAAGCAGGCATCCTGCCAGTGCTGGTCCCTCCAGTGAAAAAGGAGGCAAGGGAAAGGATGAAGCTGAGTCTCATTTCTGAGGAAAAAAATATAAACATTAGCACAGGCCTGCAGAGGACTCCAGCACCTGGCAGTGAATGAAGCAAATGTAGCAGGTACTGGACGGGCAGGCTGTGCAAGGGGCTTACACATGAAACAAGAATTCAAGAAATCCCAGTGGCAAGGACAGGGACAGCAGAGAGTAAGCAGAATGACCTGGGAGCATCATCACTGATGGCAGCATATTGTGTCCAAGGGAATGAACTGCCAGGAGTAGCAAGTGGAAGAGCCAACTTAACACGGCATTGTAGTTTTAGTTAGAAGATAAAGAGCTGGGAGCAGTGGCTCACACCTGTAATCTTAGCACTTTGGCAGGCTGAGGCTGGTGTATCACCTGAGGTCAGGAGTTCAAGATCAGCTTGGCCAACATGGTAAAACCCCATCTCTACTAAAATTACAAAAATTAGCTGTGTGTGGCAGCGGGTGCCTGTAGTCTCAGCTACGCAGGAGGCTGAGGCAAGAGAATCACTCGAACACGGAAGAAGGAGGTTGCAGTGAGCGGAGATCGCACCATTGCACTCCAGCCTCGGGGACAAGAGTAAAATTCTGTCTCAAAAAAAAAAAAAAAAAAAAAAAGGTAAGGAAGCTCCAAGTCATTGCCCATTGATGGCATATTCCCTGCCTTTCACAAGCCTCTGCAGGGAGGGTCACCGTGTCTCAGATCTTCCTGGTGTGGACTCGAAAATCCTCCCTTGTCTGCCTGTCACCCCTCAGGCTGAGCTGAGAAATCAGCCAGAGGGAGCAGAGTCACAGCGGCAGAAGGGAAATGGTACTGGGCATTTGTTAGTAAACACGGCCTGAGAGGAAAAACCCCTCCCCTTAAAGCTACAAGAACTGCATTCAGGCAGGAGGTTCTTCAGTGCAGAAAGCAGCAGAGGTTTTCGGCCAGATAATCTGGCACCACGTTTTTGCCACTTACCTGGGAGAAGAGTTCACAGGCCAGGTAACCAGCCGAAAATGCCAGATGTTACCAGGAGGGGCGTGGAAGTCCTCTGGTTCTTGGTCTTGAATTCAGTCAAGAGACACTCAGAAAGAGTTCAAGCTTAAGTGCCCTTTATTTCAAGAGACAGGAGCTTAGAAAGAAGAGACACCCTGAATGACAGAACCTGGTGGGCTCCTGAAAAGAAGGAGTCTGTCCTTACTAATGCTGGCCTGACCCTTTTCGTGAGAAGCCGACATGATTATTCATGAAGGGGCTGTGCACAGGCATTATTAGTAAGCACCCTTCGGGAAGTCCTCTGGGCAGGAATGCGCTGTGACCGTCCATGCTAGTGCACACATCACCTGTCTCATTAGCATCTCAAATCTCCACCCAGGGGTGTGGTTTTTGTTTTTTGTTTTTTAATTTTTTTTTCCAGTTGTCAAATGATTCGTTATTGAAGTATTTTCCTTTGTGCTTCTTACCTAGCTGGGCATTCCACAGCACCACTGTTGATGTCATCTATAATGGCATGAGGGCGGTGGCCAGCAACATGACAGCCCACAGACTGGGCAGTCCGCAGGATCTCTTTAATGGTTCTAGAGAGTTCTCTGGCTCAAGATCAGTGCCATCTGTCGAGCAATGTTGACCATCTCATCAAAACTGATACTCCCTCTGTGTTTAATGTTTCTCTGTTTCCTCTGTCTCTGGTTGGTTCCTTGAGGGCTTTGATGACCCAGGCAGAGGCAGAGGGCACCACCTCAATCTGAGCCTGCCTGTTCTGAATGGTCAGTTTCACTGTAATCCTCAGGCCCTTCCAGTCACCTGTTGCCTTGGCAACGTCATCACCAACCTTTTTTGGAGACAGACCCAGGGGGCCGATCTTGGGGGCCAGCGCAGGAGCGGCACTGACTTCCCCCCCAGTGCACCTCAGGTATATGACTTTCATCTCTTTGGGGTCGAACTTCGGCAGCATGGTGGAGGCTGCTGGTGTCGGATGACCCTGGATTCAGGACGACAAAAGAAAGTTGTACATTGGCCTCCTCCAAGCTGAAAGCCAAAAGGTGTTTTATTTTATTTTATTTTTGTAAGATAGGGTTTCACCATGTAGGCCAGGCTGGTCTCAAACTCCTGACCTCAGGTGATCTGCCTACCTCGGCCTCCCAAAGTGCTAGGATTACAGGCGTGAGCCACCGCGCCCAGCCTTTATTTTGTTTTTGAGACAGAGTTTCACTCTTGTTGCCCAGGCTGGAGTGCAGTGGCACGATTTTGGCTTACCGCAACCTCTGCCTCCTGGGTTCAAGTGATTCTCCTGCCTCCCGAGTAGCTAGGATTACAGGCATGCACCACCATGCCTGGCTAATTTTGTATTTTTAGTAGAGACGGGGTTTCTCCATGTTAGTCAGGCTGGTCTCAATCTCCCAACCTCAGGTGATCTGTCCGCCTCGGCCTCCCAAAGTGTTGGGATCACAGGCGTGAACCACCATGCCTGGCCCTGAACTGTTGTTTTCATAGATAAATGAGAAACAGAGTTTCCTCAGCCTTAAAGAGAAAGGGCATTTTGCTTTTCCCAGCTAAAAGGCTGACTGGGGATGAGTGGGAGTGTCTAGGGGTGTGACGCCCTACAACATGCAGTGGCCCTTCTGGGAATCCCAAAGAAAATTAGTTTAAAAAGTCTCATCCAGGAAATGCATCACTTTGTGTTTTGAGCCCTCCCAGAGCAAGTGCTAGAGACCTCCAGAGAGACATTAAGGAGACATGAAAAAGGGTGGAGGCCGGGCGCGGTGGCTCACTCCTGTAATCCCAGCACTTTGTGAAAAAGGGTGGAGGCCGGGCGCGGTGGCTCACTCCTGTAATCCCGGCACTTTGTGAAAAAGGGTGGAGGCCGGGCGCGGTGGCTCACTCCTGTAATCCCGGCACTTTGTGAAAAAGGGTGGAGGCCGGGCGCGGTGACTCACTCCTGTAATCCCGGCACTTTGGGAGGCAGAGGTGGGCGGATCAACTGAGGTCAGGAGTTTGAGACTAGCCTGGCCAACATGGCAAAACTCTGTCTCTACCAAAAATGCAAAAATTAGCCGGACATGATGGCAGCTGCCTGTAATCCCAGCTAGTCGGGAGGCTGAGGCAGGAGAATCACTTGAACATGGGAGGCGGAGGTTGCAGTAAGCTGAGATTGCACCACTGCACTCCAGCCTGGGTGACAGATTGAGACTCCATCTCAAAAAAAAAAAAAAAAAAAAAAAAAAGAGGTGGGAAAGAAGTAATCTAAGAATGAGGAAGAACAAGGAGAATGACCCCCATTCAGGCACTCCCTTGGTTTTGTGGCATCTCTGCTTGCAAGTGTTTGTGTAAAATGGACATACATGGTCTTTTTTGGGAAAAGTCAGAGCCCAAATGTCCCCAGCAACTATGGACTTCCCGAGTTCTCTATCTCTCTGCTTTCTTTCTTTTCTTCCTGTTTTTTTTTTTTTTTTGGCCAATCATTGAGAGCTTGTAAGGTTGCTGAGGTTGGTTGGCCTTGAACTCTTGGCCTCGCCTTCGCAAGCGCCACGACATCCGGCCGGAGCCACTTTGGGCCCCCTTCTTCCTGTTTTAAGTCTGCAATTACTTTTCTTTTCTTTCTTTCTTTCTTTTTTTTTTTTTTTTTTTTTGAGTTGGAGTCTCACTGTTGTGACCCAGACTGGAGTGCAATGGCACGATCTCAGCTCACTGCAACCTCCACCTCCTGGGTTCAAGCAATTCTCCTGCCTCAGCCTCCCGAGCAGCTGGGACTACAGGCACGCGCCACCATGCCCAGCTAATTTTTGTGTTTTTAGTAGAGACGGGGTTTCACCATGTTGACCAGGATGGTCTCGATCTCTTGACCTCGTGATCCATGCGCCTCGGCCTCCCAAAGTACTGGGATTACAGGCGTGAGCCACCTCGCCCGGCCTGCAATTACTTTTCTACTGAGATGAAATTCATTGTTTGCACCCAACCATTTCTTTTTGTTATCGTTTTTTGCAAACCAGTGAGGTATTAATATCTCATGGCTAGAGTTCTGAAGTAAAAGTTTAAGGATGTTTGGCTGTATGAGTTTGTGTGTGTGTTTGTGTCTACGTATACATATTGTATTGTGTTTTTAGCCACAAGGTAGCAAATTGGGTAAATTTTAAAGAGTACTCATAAATTAAATAATGATCCCAAATGATTTTCAAGTTCACATAACTTGCACAAAATCTTTAATAGGTTAGCATTGCCGAGCGTGGTGGCTCACACCTGTAATCCCAGCACTTTCGGAGGATGAGGCGGGCGGGTCACCTGAGGTCGGGAGTTTAAGACCAGCCTGATCAACATGGAGAAACCCTGCCTCTACTAAAAATACAAAATTAGCCGGGCGTGGTGGCGCATGCCTGTAATCCCAGCTATTGGGAGGGCTGAGGCAAGAGAATCGCTTGAACCCGGGAGGCAGAGGTTGCAGTGAGCCGAGATCGAGCCATTGAACTCCAGCCTGGGCAAAAAGAGCGAAACTCCGTCTCAGAAAAAAAAAAAGTTAGCATTAAAATTATTGGTAAAATAGTATCAGAAATGTCTTAAGAATTGCCAGGATACATTTTCATTTCGCTTATTGATCAGGCAACTTCATACTTACTCTTGCCAAATATGATAAGGTGTCAAAATTTGGCATGACTTACAAAACTATAAACCTGGGCCAGGCATGGTGGTTCATGCCTGTAATCCCAGCACTTTGGGAGGCTGAGGCGGGCAGATCACTTGAGGTCGGGTATTCCAGACCAGCCTGACCAGCATGAAGCACCATCTACTAAAAATACAAAAATTAGCTGTGTGTGGTGTCTCATGCCTGTAATCCCAGATACTCTGGAGTCTGAGGCAGGAGAATTGCTTGAACCCAGGAGGTGGAGGTTGCAGTGAGCTGAAATCGCACCATTGCACTCCAGCCTGGGCAACAAGAGTGAAACTTTGCCAAAAAAAAAAAAAAAAATCTATAAACCCAGCCTCAAACAGAATGATCTTTATGTAATATTTGATAAATAAAATGAATATTGGTTTAATGAAAATAGCTAAATCTTAAGTTGTTTAGTAAAATAACCATATACTTAATCTTAAGATTCTCTCTATCTAATAAAAAAAATACAATTATCTAGTTGTGGTGGTGTTTGCCTGTAGTCCCAGATACTTGGGAGGCTGAGGCAGAAGAATCAGTGGAACTCAGGAGGTGGGGGTTGCAGTGAGTTGAGATTATACCACGACATTCCAGCTTGGGTGAGAGAGTGAGACCGCATCTCAAAACAAACAAACAAGAAACAAGAAAGATTTAGCAGGACTTGATGTCCTTGCTAAACCTAGGAGCTGAAGTTTTGTAACTTAATGGCACAAGGTGAAAAAGAAAAATACATCATTTGTATATTTGTCAATTTATAAGAGAAAGAAAAAATTTACTTGTACTTACAAGAGGTGATGAAATAAAGCATTTCCACGTTCTTTGAGTTGTGGGAGATGATTGTTGGAAGACCTCATTGCTACATTTTTTGTTTGTTTTGAGATGGCGTTTGGCGCTTGTTGCCCAGGCTGGAGTGCAGTGGCGCAATCTCAGCCCACTGCAATGTCTGCCCCCCCGGGGTTCAAGCGATTCTCCTGCCTCAGCCTCTGGACTAGCTGGGATTATAGGCCCCTGCCACCATGCCCAGCTAATTTTTTGTATTTTTAGTAGAGATGGGGTTTCACCATGTTGGCCAGGCTGGTCTCGAACTCCTGACCTCAGGTGATCTGCCCACCTCAGCCTCCCAAAGGGCTGGAATTACCCATGAGCCACCACACCCGGCCTCATTGATACATTTATCTGTTCCCTCAGGACCTCTCTGACATCATCTCCTGCCTGTGTCCTCATTGTTCCCCCTCCTCCCGCCATACAGGCCTCTCTCCTTTTCCTGGGGCTGAGGTTGCCCTTGCCTACGGGCTTCTACCGGGGCTGCCCTAGTCTGGCCCCTCAGCTTCGTGGAACTCGCTTCCTTACCCAGGTTGCTCCTGCCTCAGGACCTTCATTTGGGCTCTCCTTCTGCCTAGGACTCCCTGGCCCCTCAGCTGCAGGGGAGAAAACCCTTCCTTACGTCTTTCTGCTAATATCACTTTCTTTTTTTTTTTAATTATAAAAATTTATTATAAAAAAATTTTAAGGCCTGGCACGGTGGCTCACGCCTTGTAATCCCAGCACTTTGGGAGGCCGAGATGGGTGGATCACGAGGTCAAGAGATCGAGACCATCCTGGTCAACATGGTGAAACCCCGTCTCTACTAAAAATACAAAAAATTAGCTGGGCATGGTGGCGCGTGCCTGTAATCCCAGCTACTCAGGAGGCTGAGGCAGGAGAATTGCCTGAACCCAGGAGGCAGAGGTTGCAGTGAGCTGAGATCGCGCCATTGCACTCCCGCCTGGGTAACACGAGCGAAACTCCGTCTCAAAAAAAAATTTTTCTTATGTAGAGATGGGGTTTTACCATGTTGGTCAGGCTGATCTCAAACTCCTGCTCTCGTGATCCGCCCGTCTTGGCCTCCCAAAGTCCTGCATTACAGGTGTCAGCCACCATGCCCAGACTGGTTTTTTTTTTTTTTTTTTTTTTTTTTTTTTGAGATGAAGTCTCACTCTTGTGCCCAGGCTGGAGTGCAGTGGTGCAATCTTGGCTGCAACCTCTGTCTCCTGGGTTCAAATGATTCTCCTCCTTCCCCCTCCTGAGTAGCTGGGATTACAGGTGTGCACAACCACACCTAGCTAATTTTTGTATTTTTATAGAGATGGGGTTTTGCCACATTGGTCAGGCTGATCTCGAACTCCTGACCTTGTGATCCACTCGCCTTTGTCCCCCAAAGTGCTGGGATTGCAGGCATGAGCCACTGAGCCTAGTTTGATACCACATTCTTAGAGGGGATTTCTGTGAACTCTCACCCCACCCCAATAAAACACGCTAGCCACGCCCTCACCTCCACCTCTGGTTTGTATTGGCTGCTGTGGATGTTTCTTTCTGTGCACTCTCTGGAACTTGGACAAGGACCCAAGGAGAGAGCAGAGCCAGAAGATTGGGGTTGTGCTGGGTGTAAGAGTTAAAGAAAAAGGAAAGAAACACAAAACATGGCTTAACAAAGACAGGTTTATTTTAGAGAAATAAACTTGAGAGGGTCTTCTGGTTGATTTCAGTCAGGAGCATTTTCTCTTACAGACTAAGAGTATATATTGGTTTTAGGGTGATGGGGCTTATCACAAGCTTGGACTGTTTCTGTGTGAGGGAGTTTATGGTGGGGTTGGAAAGTCTTTGGGCAGAGGGGGTAGTTACCTTGGGGCTGACTTCTTTCTGCCTGGGGTTGGGGTGAGGTTATTTCCAGGCTGGCATGTCTCTGGCAAGGGAGGGGTTTAGAATGTTTCTGGTCGGAGATGTTATTGGTGGTTTATGGTCATGTTGCCCTTAGCCAATAGGCTGATGCCCTTTGGATTTAGGAAGTTTTTAGTCAAGGTGAACTTAAAAGGACAGTGCTTCTCCAAGATGGCGATACTCCTGCTCTGTCACTGGGCTTGCCCCCTCTGAATAGAGCTCAACCCTGGCTTCACATTAGAGTGTTGGGGCATTTTATAGATACTCTTCTTGTGCCCCCTTAGCTGAGGTTTTCATTCACTAGATTCAGGCCTGTCCTTAATATGATAATACTTAAAGGTGATTCTATTCTGTGACCACTTTTTTTTCTTTTCATCTTATTAAGATAAGGTCTCACTATGTTGCCCGGGCTCGTCTTGAACCCCTGAGCTCAAGTGATCCTCCCACCTTGGCCTCCTAAAGTTCTAGGATTACAGGTGTGAGCCACTGCACCCAGCCCTTTTCTGTGTTCAGAATTGAGCACCAAGACTCTGCTCCTTGTTTCTGAAGGATGATCAGCTTGTGATCCACAGAGAGGTGAGGGGCTGTGCTTTGCATGGCGTTTGATCAGGCAGAGGTCTGTTCCCTGAAAGGAAGCTCAGTCCAACCCAGCTCCCCCCACTCCCTGCCAGCTTCAGCATGTGAGTGATTCTCCAGGAGGAGAGCAGGTGCTGAAGAAAGGGGTCCGAAACTCACTTTGCGGTTTTCCGTTGGGAATCTGTTGTTTCTGCATTTCCTCTGATGTAGTGAACAGCAGAGGACCATCTTTCCAGAGGCCTTGCCTATATGGGTGAGACACAAAAAAGAGGGTGTTAAGGCCGGGTGCCATGGCTCACACCTGTAATCCCTGTACTTTGGGAGGCTGAGGTGGGAGAATTATGAGATCAAAAGATCAAGACCATCATGGCCGATATGGTGAAACCCGATCTCTACTAAAAATACAAAAAATTAGCTGGGTGTGGTGACGTGCACCTGTAATCCCAGCTACTCAGGAGGCTGAGGGAGGAGAATTGCTTGAACCTGGGAGGCAGAGGTTGCAGTGAGCTGAGATGGTACCACTGCACTCCAGCCTGGCGACAAAGTGAGACTATGTCTAAAAAAAAAAAAACCAACCGTCTGACCATCACCTGATGGTTGCCTGACATTCCTGATGTGTGTATGGGGAGGGGGAGCCCTCTCCTGCTCTGCCCTGCTCATTCCACAGAACTACCTACTGTAACAAACTCTGACTCTTTGGAATTGCTAATCTTTGAAGCATCCTGCCTGACGTGCTTGCTCACACTCACCCATGCCGTCTCCTGGTCCCTCTCATCTCACTTAGATTCCACTGTGCATGACCCGGTGATATGAACTTCTGAAGAGCCCAGCCCAGCAACATGGCGAAACCCCATCTCTACTAAAATACAAAAAAGTAACCAGGTGTGGTGATGAGCACCTGTAATCCCAGCTTCTCAGGAGGCTGAGGCAGGGGAATTGCTTGAAACCTGGAAGTGGAGGTTGCAGTGAGCTGAGATCTCACCACTGCCCTCCACCCTAGGCAACAAAGCAAGACTCCATGTCAAAAAAGTAATAAATAAATAATAAAATCCTCCTCTGCTGAGCTCACCCATTAGTGAGCATTCATGTGGGACTCAAATATCCTCACTGTTTTTGACCACTTAGGTCCATCCACATACCTCTTCCTCAGATGTGTCTGTCATCAGTTTTTCAATCATGCTCCTTCCAGGGACCATCCAGCCAAACCATTAGCGACAGCCCATGATTCAGTATAGAGTCACACATCTGGCCATTTCTTCTTCCAGCCAAAGTGCACAGCCAGGTGCGCTGCTCAGACTTCTGCCCACTGGGAAGATTTCCCTTCACCGCTCTTCTTCAGGAATGTTCTACAGAGCGGTGCAGCCGTCCACTTTCAGGTGGTACCTGCACATCATGCAGAATCATCCGTAATTTGGGCCTTAGTCTTTTGCTCTGTTAACTGATTGTAGGGAGTCCCCCATGAGTCCACTGGTGCAGGCTGAGAGAGAGAAGACAGGGCGGTGGGAGTAGGGACTGTGGGCATTTGAGCCACTTCCTCACGTAACTTACTTATGCCTTCAGGAACTGCTTGAGCCCATCAAGGATATACCATTCCCATTTGATGATGGAATGCTGCTGTGCATGCACAGCTTTATGGCTCTGTGAGTCAGAAGACACTCAGGTCATGACAGGCAGTTCAGATCCCATGGTAACTTGGTGACCCATAGTCAGATGTTCAGTTTCTACCAAGGCCCAGTAACTGAGAGCTGTCTTTCAAAAGGTGAGGCATTATCTGCAGAAGATGGCAGGGCCTTGTTCCAAAATCCTAGAGGGCTCCACTGTGATTCACCTGTGGGGCCTGACAAGGGATCCCAACAGCATCCCTATCTGCCATTGACACCTCAAGTACCATTGGCTCTGCTGGGTCCTATGGCCCGAGAGGCACAGCAGCTCGTACAAGAGCCTGGACCTGTTGTGGCGTCTTCTGTTCTGGAACACACTCAAAATTGGCAGGCTTTTGGGTCACTTGTTAAGCAGGCTGGAGTGACACACCCAAATGAGGAATGTCTTGTCTCCAAATCCAAACAGGCCCACTAGGTGTTATGAATTTTTTTTTTTTTTTTTTTTAGAGATGGGGTTTCTCCACGTTGGTCAGGCTGGTCTCGAACTCCCGACCTCAGATGATCCGCCTGCCTTGGCCTCCCAAAGTGCTGGGATTACAGGTGTGAGCCACCATGCCCGGCCTATAACTCTTCCTTGGTTGTAGGAGAGGTCCAAATACGACAACCTGTCCTTCACCTTAGAAGGAATCTTTTCTTTTTTTTTTTTTTGAGACAGAGTTTTGCTCTTGTCACCCAGGCTGGAGTGCAATGGCTCAATCTCCGCTCACTGCCATCTCCTTCCCCCCGGTTGAAGCAATTCTTCTGCCTCAGCCTCCTGAGTAGCTGGGATTATAGGCACCTGTTACAACACCTGGCTAACTTTTTGTATTTTTAGTAGAGGTGGGATTTCACCAGGTTGGCCAGGCTGGTCTTGAACTCCTGACCTCAGGTGATCCACCCACCTCGGCCTCCCAAAGTGCTAGGATTACAGGCATGAGCCACCGCACCCAGCCAGAAGGATTATCTTGGCAGGTCCCACATCACTGGAGCCCTAGAAATCTCACTGAGGTAAAAGAATCCTGAATTTTCCTCAGATTTATTTCTCATCCCTTGGCGTACAAATGTCTCACCAGCAGATTCAGTGTGGTTGCTGCTTGGTGCTCACTGAGTCCAATGAGCATAACGTCATCGATGTAATGGAGCCGCGTGATTCCTTGTGAAAGCAAAGTGATCAAGATCTGTGTGAACGAGACTATGACATAAAGCTGCAGAGCTCATATTCCCCCGAGGAAGGACAGTGAAGGTATATTGCTGGCCTGGCCAGCTAAAGGCAGATTCCTTCTGGTGAGCCTTATGGATAGGAATGGAAAGAAAAAAAAAAAAGCATTTGCCAAATCGATGGCCGCATACCAGGAGATGTGGTAATTTGCTCAAGCAATGAAAACATACTGGTACAGCAGCTGCTACTGGACTCCCCACTTGGTTGAGTCTATGATAATCTACTCTTATTCTCCCAGATCCATCTGTCTGCTGTGCAGGCCAAATAGCAGAGCTGAATGGGAATATGGTGGGAATCACCACCTCTGCGTCTTTCAAGTCCTTAATGTGGCACTAATCTCTGCAGTCCCTCCAGAGATGTGATTTTTTTTTCTTTGAGATGGAGTCTCACTCTGTCGCTCAGGCTGGAGTGTAGTGGTGCAATCCTGGCTCACTGCAACTTTTGCCTCCTGGGTTTAAGTGATTCTCCCTGCCTCAGCCTCCCGAGTAGCTGGGATTACAGGTGGCCACCACCAGGCCTGGCTAATTTTTGTATTTTTAGTAGAGATGGGGTTTTGCCACATTGGCCAGGCTGGTCTTGAACTCCTGACCTCAGGTCATCCACCTGCCTCGGCTTCCCAAAGTGCTGGGATTACAGGCATAGCCACCAGACATAGGCTTTTTTTTTTTTTTGAGACGGGGTCCCACTCTGTTGCCCAGGTTGGAGTGCAGTGACACAATCACAGCTCACTGCAACCTTCACCTTCTGGTTTCAAGTGACTGTCATGCCTCAGCCTCCTGAGTAGCTGGGACTACAGGCCTGTGCCACCATGCCTGGCTAATTTATTTATTAATTAATTTATTAATTTATTTATTTATTTTGGAGATGGAGTCTTCTCCTGTCACCAGGCTGGGGTGTAGTGGCACAATCTCTGATCACTGCAACCTCTGCCTCCCTGGTTCAAGTGATTCTCCTGCCTCAGCCTCCTGAGTAGCTGAAACCACAGGCACACGCCAGCACACCCAGCTAATTTTTGTATTTTTAGTAGAGATGGGGTTTCACCATGTTGGCCAGGATGGTCTCGATCTCTTGACCTCGTGATCTGCCTGCCTCAACCTCCAAAAGTGATAGGATTACAGGTGTGAGCCCCCTCACATGGCCTAATTTTTGTATTTTTAGTAGAGATGAGGTTTCACCATGTTGGCCAGGTGGTCTTGAACACCTTACCTCCAAGGGTCCACCTGCCTTAGCTTCCCAATGTGCTTGAATTACAGGCATGAGCCAGTGTGCCCAGTGAGTCAGACAATTTTGATTGCTGCTTTGCCTCTGCTGTTTTTATGTTAACTATGCCCACCTCACTTTTGACATTTGAGTGCCACTACTTGGCCCCTGTCTCCTCAGGATTCAATTATTTCCATTGCATTTAAGTTTTCCAGTTGAGTGACTGTGGTTCCCACTGTAAGATCTGGAATACAGAGATCGATCACAGAGCTCTTCAAGGATGCAGGTGCTCCCTTCACAAATCTATTTCACAAGTGAGGACTAAGCTCTGACTTTTTATCTTACCCAAATTTTTATGTAAGTGGTCTAGGGAGTCAGGCCCTACAAACCATAAATTCTCATCAGATGGTTTTTATTTGACCCTATATATTGTGACTTACTTTTCAATCTGACTCTGGCATAACATTATGAAACAAGGAAAAAAAAAAAAAAAATATATATATATATATATACACATACATTTTTTCAGATGGAGTCTTGCTCTTTCACCCAGGCTGGAGTGCAATGGTGTGATCTCTGCTCACCATAACCTCCGCCTCCCAGGTTCAAACAATTCTCCTGCCTGAGCCTCCAGAGTAGCTGGGATTACAGGTGCACGCCACCACACCCAGCTAATTTTTTGTATTTTTAGTAGAGACAGGGTTTCACCATATTGGCCAGGCTGGTCTCAAACTCCTGACCTCGTGATCAGCCTGCCTCAGGCTCCCAAAGTGCTGAGATTACAGATGTGAGTCACCCCGCCTGGCTCTTTTTTCTTCTTCTTTTTAGCTGGAGTCTTGCTGTGTTGCCATGCTGGAGTTCAATGGTGCAATCTCAGCTCACTGCAACCTCTGCCTCCTGGGTTCAAGCGATTCTCCTGCCTCAGCCTCCCGAGTAGCTGGGATTACAGGCATGCACCACCACGAATGGCTAATTTTGGTATGTTTAGTAGAGTCAGGTGTCACTACATTGAGCAGGCTGGTCTCGAACTCCTGACTTTGTGATCCGCACACCTCAGCCTCCCAGACTGCTGGGATTACAGACATGAGCCACAGCACCTGGCTGGAAAAAAATACTTAACCCCAAAATATATGTCCTTGCCACACCTTGAAATTGCCCTGCAACATCTCTTGTGGGAAAAATTCACATTCTATGGAGAATCCTCTTCCCGCTTTATTTTTCTTTCTTCCTTCCCAGATCCAAGAGATAATCAACTAAGATTCAGGGACCGTTTTAAGTCTGATAAAAAACAATTTACAGTCCAGGTGTGGTGGCTCACGCCTGTAATCCAAGCACTTTGGAGGCCAAGGTGGGCGGATCACCTGAGGTTGAGAGTTCAAGACCAGCCTGACCAATATGGTGAAACCCCATCCATATATTAAAAAAAAAAAAAGAAATTTTTTTTTGAGATGGAACCTCCTCTGTTGCCCAGGCTGGAGTGCAGTGGTGCAATCCCAGCTCACTGCAACCTCTGCCACCTGGGTTCAAATGAGTCTCCTGCCTCAGCCTCCTGAGTAGCTGGGATTACAGGCGCCTGCCACCACGCCCGGCTAATTTTTGTATTTTTAGTAGAGATGGGGTTTCACCATGTTGTTCTTGCTGGTCTCAAACTCCTGACCTCGTGATCCACCCATCTCGCCTTCCTTAAGTGCTGGGATTACAGGTATGAGCCACCGCACCTGCCGACTTTCACTTTTTTTAAGCAATAAAATCTTCATGTATTTTAAGTTGTGGTTTTTGTTTTGTTTTGTTTTGTTTTGTTTTGAGGAATAGTTTCACTCGTTGCCCAGGCTGGAGTGCAATGGTGCAATCTTTGCTCACTGGAACCTCAGCCTTCCAGGTTCAAATAATTCTGCTTCAGCCTCCTGAGTAGCTGGGATTACTGGCACATGCCACCTCATCTGGCTAATTTTTTATATTTTTGGTAGAGATGGGGTTTTACTATGTTGACTAGGCTGGTCTCAAAGTCCTGATCTGCAGGTGATCCACCCACCTCGGCCTTTCAAAGTGCTGGGATTACAGGTATGAAAACTACACCTGGTCTAATTTAAGTTTAAGTTCCAGCATACAAGTTTGTCACATAGGTAAACCATGTGCCATGGTGGTTTGCTGCACCTATCAACCCGTCACCTGGGTATTAAGCCCCACATGCATTAGCCGTTTATCCTGATGCCCTCCCCGTCCCACCCCTCCAACGAGCCCCAGCGTGTGCTGTTTCCCTCTCTGTGCCTATGTGTTTTCATTGTTTCGCTCCCACTTGTAAGTAAGAGCAGGCAATGTTTTGTTTTCTGTTACTGTGTTAGTTTGCTGAGGATAATGACGTCCAGCTTCATCCATGTTCCTACAGAGGATACTACTTTGTCCTTTTTTATGACTGCATACTATTTCATGGTGTAAATATACCCCATTTTCTTTATCCAATCTATTATTGATAGCCATTTGGGTTGATTCCATATCTTTGCTATTATGAATAGTGCTGCTCAACTGCACTTTTAAAAGCTATATTTCTAATCCATGATGATTATAGTAAATGAATGAAAAATCTATTCTTTTCTTTTTTTTGAGTTAAAGTTTGGCTCTCGTTGCCCAGGCTGGATTATAATGGCATGATCTCGGCTCACCACAACCTCTGCCTCCCAGGTTTAAGCGATTCTGCTGTCTCAGCCTCCCAAGTAGCTGGGATAACAGGCATGTACCACCACCACGCCTGTCTAATTTTTTGTATTTTTAGTAGAGTCCAGGTTTCTCTATGTTGGTCAGGCTGGTCTCGAACTCCTGACCTCAAGTGATTCACCCACCTTGGGTCTCCCAGAGTGCTGGGATTATAGGCATGAGCCATGCACCTGGTCATGAAAAATTCTTTGTGTCATTTTTAACAATGGCAAAGCTGAAAATAATAATGAATTTTTAATTCTATACCTAGTTACATAAAATTACTTAATACTTTAATTAGTATTGCTGTTAACATTGACGGTTATGGAGCAGAAGCTCAGTCTGTGTAAGTTACAGTATAAGAGAGTGGTCTTCATCTCATATTATGCTAAGTGTCCACAGTACATAAGTAAAGAAATTTAGTAAATATTATGCAAAACCAGTCAATTTATGTTTCTGATAGTATTAAGGAATTCTGTATTCCTCATCTACCAGGCAAAGCAAGGACTAGATTCTGTAGAGTCACCTTTCATGAGAAAATAGAAGTTAACAGCTTAAAAACATGTATTGATTAAGGTAGAGGCCTTCACCACCCAACAACTGGGATTCTTGTAGGGTGTGTTTGTGTGTGTGTGTGTGTGTGTGTGTGTGTGTGTGTTTAGAGGATTTTTAGGTTGACGGAAAATTATTTTGCATTTAATTATATTTTCCCACTATTAAAAAAGAAGTAAAGGGCATTTCTTTTTTCTTTTTTCTTTTTTTTTGAGATGGAGTTTCGCTCTTGTTACCCAGGCTGGAGTGCAATGGCGCGATCTCGGCTCACTGCAACCTCCGCCTCCTGGGTTCAGGCAATTCTCCTGCCTCAGCCTCCTGAGTAGCTGGGATTACAGGCACGCGCCACCATGCCCAGCTAATTTTTTTGTATTTTTAGTAGAGACGAGGTTTCACCATGTTGACCAGGATGGTCTCGATCTCTTGACCTCGTGATCCACCTGCCTCGGCCTCCCAAAGTGCTGGGATGACAGGCTAGAGCCACCGCGCCCGGCCTTAAAGGGCATTTCTTATATGATTTTGTGGATAATTGAATGCAGCTTTTATCACCAGTTTTGATACACTAAATTCTTTACAGACCTTTTGTTACTGAGAGGGGTGTGAAAGTCATTCAGTTCTTTGTCTTAATAATGTAAAGAATTCAGTGAGGAGACACACAGAAAGAATTAAAGAGTTGGCCAGGCATGGTGGCTCACACCTATAATCCCAGCACTTTAGGAGGCTGAGGCGGGTCTATCAGAAGGTCAGGAGTTCAAGACCAGCCTGGCCAATATGGTAAACCCCGTCTCTACTAAAAAAAGAAAAATTAGCCGGGCGTGGTGGTGGGTACCTGTAGTCCCAGCAACTTGGGACGCTGAGGCTGAGAAGAATAGCTCGAACCTGGGAGACGGAGGTTGAAGTGAGCTGAGATCATGCCACTGCACTACAGCCTGGGTGACAGAGAGAGACTCCGACTCAAAAAAAAAGAAGAGTTAAAAGGTCAAGTAATCTTCATTTAAAGACACAGGAGATCAAGAAGAGACAGAACTGGCCGCTAGGGACAGTGAGCCCGCCGCTAGTGCCTTAGAAGGAGTTTTTATGGCCGGGCGCGGTGGCTCAAGCCTGTAATCCCAGCACTTTGGGAGGCCGAGGTGGGTGGATCATGAGGTCAAGAGATGGAGACCCTCGTGGTCAACAAGGTGAAACCCCGTCTCTACTAAAAATACAAAAATTAGCTGGGCATGGTGGTGTGTGCCTGTAATCCCAGCTACTCGGGAGGCTGAGGCAGGAGAATTGCTTGAACCCAGGAGGCGGAGGTTTCGGTGAGCCGAGATCGCGCCATTGCACTCCAGCCTGGGTAACAAGAGCGAAACTCCGTCTAAAAAAAAAAAAAAAAAAAAAAAAGGAGTTTTTATGGGAGCTTTAACCTATACAGACAATACACCTTGAAAGATACAACAGGGTGAGCTGCCCAAAATAATGAATCTCCGCTTACTAATACTAGGCAGACCCTTTTTATGAGAATCTTGCATAATTATTCATGGAAGTGCCATGCAGGGCTGTGACTAGTAAGCATGTTTTGGAAAGCCCGCTGTGCACACATGCACCACGAGCATACACGCCAGTGCACGTGTGTGGTCTCATTAGCATCTCGAATCTCTGTCCTGGAGAATGTTTTTTACTATTATAATGAGCAAAATCTATTCTAGAATGAGTTACTGGAGAAGTGCAAATGCTTCTTACTGGGGAAATTCCTCTACCTTCATTATCTTTAGCTGGGCTGATAGGTCCCCTTCTGGACTAAACAAGCCCAGCTGCAAGGCCAGGTGTAGCCAATATAGACACTGTCCTCTTTTTTATTGTGCTCTTTTCTATTGGTGTAGCCAGTAGCCACTGTCAGCATGCAGCGTCTCCGAGGAGACCATCAGTGGGCTGCGTTTCTAAAGATTCCTTTCCCAGGGGCTCTCTTGCCTGCTCATGCCTGCCCACCTGCCTACATGAACGTTTTCCCCCTCATGAGATGGAAGACCCTGAAAGGCTTTGGGTGTAAGGACGTCGTGGGTCTTCTGTAACTGCTTCCTGCTGACGTGGGACGAAGAATTCATCAGGGTCTTCCTGTCTTGCTCTCTCTCAGGGAAGGAGCCTCTCCATAGTTTCCTGGAATCTTTTCCCACTGACATCCAAGGGAGAGATGGACTTGTAGGTTCTGGGATCTCCAAGGATAATCAGCTGATGTCTTTCCATTTTTACAGGCTGTGTGTGAAATTGCTGTATCCTGGAAGAGACACATTTAATCTGTAAATTAAAGAGACGAGGGCCAAAGAGGTGAAGGAGGAGTATAAGTGTAGCTCATCAGAGTGGAGAAATGAACCATTTGAGGGAGGGAAGAGCAGACGTTACAGCCTTTCAAATGGCCCCTGCTGAAACACCTCCTGTCCTAAAGTCAAGGAGTCATGTAGCGTGCTCATAGATCTTTGTTATACCCGCCTCTGTTTCCCCACTGTTATTGACATAAGTGCGACAGGATTTATTGATCACCACACAGACCCACCCTGTTTTGCTGAGAGATAATCTAAGGCCAATCTGTTGTCCATGACCACGTTTGCTAGAGAGTGTGGGGAGGCCCTGAGTTTAGAGATGGCGTCTCCAATATTCTTCACCAAGTTTCCTATTTGCGTGGAGAGATTTCCCAGGGTGGCTTCATGATCAGTGAACCCTCCACATGGAAAGATAATTCCTATGGCCTCTCCTATCTCTGCCAATATTAGACCCAGAGCTCTTTTCTGTCTGAGTTGGGTGGTGTTATAAGTGGTTACCCCTGTTCCTCATGATTTCAAAAGTCCCTCATCCTTCAGAAGTCACATTCCTTCACGTGTTGAATGCAAGTAAAGAGGTTTGCAAGAGGAGGGGCTGCGTAAGTTCTCTCAGGACTTCCCTCAAAGGGCAGTTAGTTTTGTGTTGGTCTCATAAAAACACATAGCCAGGAGGGGTACAGGCCCAGCGCAGGACGCTGGTGTTGAGCTACCTGTTTCAGAGAAATTTTCACTGCCTTGGAATTATATGTAGGGGATAGAGGTCCTCTCTTGATGACAGGATTTTGTGGCCGAACTTGGGGCTCTGTGTGCCTTTGGAGGAAAATATAGAACCCTCCAAGTTATTAGCTCTTTTCTTTCCCACCCCATCATTTTTAGGGTGAATTGTCTTGATTGCCATTCATTTCTGTGTGGACAGCTGGACAACAATGACTCAAGTTAGGGTGGCAGCCTGTTGAGGAAAAACTCATGGGATGAATAATGGGCGTGGGGACTCCCCCACAAAGATGGCATTCCAGTCACAGTGTCCTGGAGGGCACAGACAACAAATCTGGTTTAGAGAAGCACATGTGAACATAGACACAAAAGTTTCATAGCTTGGATTCAAAGGTGGCATGAGATCCAGACAAGGAGGTACACTCAGCAAGTGAACAGAGTAGAAAAGATTCATGTTGGCTTTCAGGAATCTCTGAGCCTGATGTTAGGTTTGAAGCAAGACTTCTCAACAAGATATATTGGTAAGATGAGGATCTGGTGATGGGGTCATGACAAATCCAACAGTTGGTCAGATGGTTTCCCAAAGCAATGATTTTGGAGAAACTGACAAGGTAATTTTCACTCCATTTTGCTTGTGGGAGTAGGGGCATGGGAAGGAGGTAAAGATAAAGGAAAAGGTATTTCCCTGGTATAGCCAATTCTCCCTTAAGTTTTCTGAAAGCAGAAGGAAAGTGGTGAAATAGGAGGTAAAATAATTGAATGGTTAGATGGAGAGTTTAGTGATGAAACAGGCTGTTATCAGGACTTCAGATGGCATGCAAGTTAGGGCCAAAATGAGGGGAATAACCAATGCCACTGCAACCAAGATTCCCAGTTCTGAGGTGATCTTCCTGTTGGGTGAAAGGGAGAAGGCTTTACTTATCTTTTCACTTGAAGAGGAATTTTAAGGCCTCCAATGGCTCGCAAGAATGCTCAGGTGCTGATTCTGTTGTTGGTTCTTCAGGATGTTGCCACAGTTTTACTCGGAAATGATGTATCCAACTAGAGTTGCCAGAAACATTGATAGCTGTTGGGGTGGAAAGTAAGACAGTAAAGGGTCCTTTCCATAAGGAAGTTAGTTGAGACCCAGGTGACCCATCTCTCCAGGTTTTCATGAGGACTTGTGACTGTAGCTGGCTTTTTACCTTATAACGGGAGTGACAGGGTTTTGTATCCTCAGGAAGGGGTAGTATAGTAGCAGGACTGAGGATGTGACATCTCTGAATGGTGATTTTGGATTGGCTAGCAGAAGATTTTGGTCTTTTGAAAGTTGGCTGCCCATCAGCCAATGTGAGCCTTTTCATTCCAGCACAGTGACTATCTGACATGAGGTAGGATCTCAGTGATTTGGCCCATTGTGATTTTGCAACCCCCTTCTACTGAGAGTGGTGGCAGCTATTGCCTTAAGGCAAATAGGCCATCTTTAGACCACAATCAAGCCTTCAAGAGACATAGCCCACCAGGCACCTTGTGGGACCCAGAGTCTGTATTAAAACTCCCATTGCTATCCTTCTATTTTCATTTTGTAACATTGGAAGGGTCTGTCTACTTGGGCAGCCCTAGAGCTGGGGCTTGCAGAGACTAATTTTAAGTTGGTTAAATGCCTGATCTTGTGAGGGTACCCATGATAAGGGCTCTTCATCATTCCCTCCTTCGTGAGATTCATAAGGGAGCTTAGCCATTTCTTCCTATTCCAGAATCCAAAGTCTATAATCTTCTGTCAGCCCCAGGAAAGTTCTAAGTTCCATTTGAGTGCTAGGGCGAGATATTTGCTGAACGACTTGTATTTTCTCAGGTGAGAGCCTGAGTTTTCCTGTAGTAAGAACGAGACCTAAACAGAAGACCTGTTGTTGGCTTAATTGGGCCTTCTGTTTGGAAGCTCTGTGTCCTCTTTTAGCTAGGAAGTTGAAAGTCTGGACTGGGCACAGTGGTTCACACCTGTAGTGCCAGCACTGGCAGATCACTTAGGTCAGAAGTTTGAGACCAGCCTGGCAAACATGGTGAAACACCATCTCTACTAAAAATACAAAAATTAGCCAAGCATAGTGGCACATGCCTGTAATCACAGCTACTCGGGAAGTTGAGGCAGGAGAACCCAGGAGGCAGAGTTTAAGCAAAGGTCACATCACTGCACAGACTAGATGACAGAGCAAGACTTCACCTCAAAAAAAAAAAAAGGAAGTTGAAAGTCTATACTGTGTGTCATTGTGCCGGTTATTTTGAGGGGCAGCAGATGAGTAGATTGTTGACATATCATAAATGCAGGCCCCCCTCCAGAGAGAGCTCAGTTGGCCAGGCATGGTACCTCATGCTTGTAATCTCAGCACTTTGGGAGACTGAGGCAGGCAGACGGTGAGGTCAGCAGATTGAGACCATCCTGGTTAACACGGTAAAACCCCATCTCTACTAAAAATATAAAAAAATGAGTTGGGTGTGGAGGCACATGCCTGTAGTTCCAGCTCCTCAAGAGGCTGAGGCAGCAGAATCGCTTGAACCCAGGAGGCGGAGGTTGCAGTGAACTGAGATTGTGCCACTGCACTCCAGCCTGATGACAGAGTGAGATGCTATCTCAGAGAGAGAGAGAGAGAGAGAGAGAGAGAGAGAGAGAGAGAGAGAGAGAGAGAGGGAGAGCTCAGTGTAGTCTTAGCTAGAGCTTGCTCAAACAAATGTCATCTCTCTCTAAACGCCAGAAGCAGGACCATCCAAGACAGCTGGCAGTTTAACATTTTGTCATCTACTCATTCAAAGGTAGTGAATAAAAACGGAGACTCAGGGTCTAGAGGTATGCAGAAAAATAATCTCTGAGATCTAGGACTCTGTAAATCCCTTTATGTTGTGGGCATATCCCCCAGAATTATGTAGGCCTTTGGGATATCTGAATGAATAGGTACAACAGCTTTGTTTATGATTCTTAAGTCTTAGACAAGCCGGTTCTCCCCATTGCCCTTCTGGACAGCCGGGATGGGCGTGTTGCAGGGAGAGTGACAGATGTTAACTGGCGACTCCTGAGTCAGTTAATAATAGACTGAAGTCCTTCCTCAGCCTCTTGCCTTAGCGGGTGATGTATATTATGAGGGAAGTGGAAGGGACTGCAGTTGTTGCCCTTCCTGGCCTATCAGAGGCCCACATCTTGGGACTTATTAGTGACTCCAGCTCAAGATCATTCATTCACCAACATCATGGGTGATCCTTTCTTTTTTTTTTTTTGAGACAGAGTTTCGCTCTTGTTACCCAGGCTGGAGTGCAATGGCGCAATCTCGGCTCACCGCAACCTCCGCCTCCTGGGTTCAGGCAAGTCTCCTGCCTCAGCCTCCTGAGTAGCTGGGATTACAGGCACGCACCACCATGCCCAGCTAATTTTTTGTATTTTTAGTAGAGACGGGGTTTCACCATGTTGACCAGGATGGTCTCGATCTCTTGACCTCATGATCCACCCGCCTCGGCCTCCCAAAGTGCTGGGATTACAGGCTTGAGCCATCACGCCTGGCCATGGGTGATCCTTTCAAGAAAAGAAGGGCCTGGCCAGGTGCGGTGGCTCACGCCTGTAATCCCAGCACTTTGGGAGGCCGAGGCAGGTGGATCACGAGGTCAAGAGATCGAGACCATCCTGGTCAACACGGTGAAACCCCGTCTCTACTAAAAATACAAAAATTAGCTGGGCATGGTGGCGCATGCCTGTAATCCCAGCTGCTTGGGAGGCTGAGGCAGGAGTAATCGCTTGAACCCAGGAGGCGGAGGTTGTGGTGAGCCGAGATCGTGCCATTGCACTCCACCCTGGGTAACAAGAGCAAAAACTCTGTCTCAAAAAAACAAGAAGGGGCTTCAAAGGGAAGCTACATATCTACAGTTCAGTTAAATGTGAAATGTGTCCTGCTTTGGAAAGTATGTCCCTGGCAAAAAGCGGGGTGGGAACCAGACAGTTCCCTGGGAGGGTATTCTTAGGGCAACATGGAAGAGACATTCAGATATTACCAGGAACTCATAGGGAAAGAGTAATTAGTCCCGCAGACGACATAAAGGAGGTATAAATCTTCTGAGGTGGGGACGCCATTCACCCCAGTTACCTGACAGGATTTGGAGGAAAGTTGCCTAGAGAAGAAGGTCAGCCTGAGCAGGCGGCTCCTGAATCAAATAGAAAATGTGTTCTCCTACCTGCTACGTCCCGTGTTGCTCTTAGCTCTATTCCTTCAATGACGATGTCACATCTGGGAGCCAGCCACAGCAGAGGACTCTTCCAGCTCAAACGATATTGAGTTAGGTTCTAGCTCAGAAGCCTGGTGGCTCTCAGGAGAGTTCCCTTTCCAGTAGCTGAGCTTACGACAGAGGGGACAGGCCGTGTAGGGCTTTTCCCACTTCGGCGCGTAGGGGCAGTTTGCCTTCCAGTGGCCTGGCTCCCCACACTTGTGGCACGTCCCTGGGAGGGCATTCTTAGGGCAACCCGGAGGGGGCTGGTGGGCTTGGAAAGCGGCTGATAACTGAGACTGCCTCTTCTCTTTCTGCTTCTCCTTCTTCTTGGCCCTGTCCCTCTCCTCCTGGCCTCGGTTATAAAACACGGAGGAAGCTAATTTGAGGATTTCCGACATGGGGGCACTGGGTCCCACAGCCAGCCTTCGCAGCTTTCTCCTGATGTCGGGGGCAGCTTGTGTCAGGAAGTGATCCTTGAGGACGAGCTGTCCTTCTGGGGATCCCGGGTCTAGGTTGGTATGTTTGGTAAGAATTTCCTGGAGCCTTTCAAGAAAGGCTGCGGGGTTCTCATGTGGCCCTTGGTCGATGGTTGCTAACTTATTATAATTTACAGGCTTGACTTGACTCCTCTTCATTCCCTCTATTAGGCACAGGAGCATGTGATTTCTGGCGCAGATGCCTGCCTGGGCATTGTAGTCCCAGTCGGGGTCCTGCAGGGGAACAGCCGTGGCTCCCACGGGGTAGTTGGCATCTGCCAAGTGCAGCTCATCCCCGCATTGACGTGCTGCCTCCCAAATGGTCTGTCTTTCCTGCAGAGAGAGGGTCTGTCCTAGGAGGATGGTGACGTCCTTCCAGGTTAGTTCAAAAGTGCGGGTTAATTTACGGAAGCCCTCTATGAATTTTCCCGGGTTCTCCGAGAATTTTCCCAGGCCTTCCTTAACTTGGGTCAAGTTCTGCAAGAGAAAGGGGCCTCGAACCTGGACTGGTCCTGTGGGTCTGCTCACCGTTGGTAGTGGGCAGGTTCCAGAGCAGGGGCCAGAGGGACCAGCGTAGGTTAGGGCTGACCTGTCAAGACTAAGAGAAGGACACGAGGAGGAAGGAGCTGGGGGTGCCTGTTCGTCCTCTTTGGTCTCAGACAGAGGAGGTTGAGGTGAGTTGACCAGGAAATCTTTGAGGCCTCCTGGTTGAGAGTTCTGGGGTGGACGACTGAGGATAGGGAAGAGGGTGGGATTTGTTTCACAGCCTTTAGAAGAATCGAGATTTTCCCTAAAGGTCATGAAGGTTTTCACATAAGGGACCTCCGACCATCTGCGGTGGCACCGGCAGTAGAGGTCGAGCTGGAGTATGGTATTCATATTTAAGCTCCCCCACACTGGCCAGGCTTCCTGCCCTCCTAGTTTATATTTTGGCCAAACTTTATTGCAAAGGAAAATCAGTCTTTTTCGTTTTATACCGTGGAGATCAAAGTTAGCCCAGTTTTGAAGGATGCATCCAAGAGGGGAATTCTGGGGTACGGAGATCTTGTTACCCATCTGGAAGAAAAGACAGATGAGAATGCAGGATAAAGAGGCACCCTCCACCTACTCAGTGTCTTATGGAGATGAGGCATCTCACACGTTGACCCAGGTGAGGGGTCCACGCCTCTGCCTGTGAGCGTGAAGCATTCCTCCCCTTGTGGCTCCAGAATTCACAAGTCCTACTATGTGTGCCACACTTTCTGTCCCTGCCTCTCTTTTTTCTTTTTGAGATGAAGCCTTGCTCTGTCACCCAGGCTGGAGTGCAATGGCGCAATCTTGGCCCACTGCAACCTCTGCCTCCAGGGTTCAAGTCATTTTCCTGCCTCAGCCTCCCAAGTAGCTGGGACCACAGGTGTGCACAACCATACCTGGCTAATTTTTGTATTTTTAGTAGAGACAGGGTTTCATCAGGTTGGCCAGGCTGGTCTCGAAGGCCTGACCTCAGGCGATCTGCCCACCTTGGCTTCCCAAAGTGCTGGGACCACAGGTGTGAGCCATCATGCCCAGCCCCTCTGCTTCCTTTCTGCTCAGAAGAGTTTCTTAGATTTCCTAGGATTGATGCCTAGCAGGGACAACTCCCTCACCTCTGTTCAGCAAGGAAGGGTGGAGGAATGTTTGGCATGGGAGCAATTCTCTGGTCTCTCCTATTCCTAGTTACCTTGCTTCTGCAAGAAGCTCAGTAGTCATGCCTCTACTGGTGTCTGCAGAGAAGGGACACCAAAATAAGATCCCCTTAATGCATAAAAATATTGGGCTAGTAGGTACTAATGAGTAGAGGAATGGAGGAAAATGTGATATCTTCTTCCACTCCTAAAGGATTCCTGGAGGATGCCAGGTGCAGTGGCTCACACCTGTAATCCCAGCACTTTGGGAGGCTGAGGCGGGCGGATCACCTGAGGTCAGGAGTTCGAGACCAGGCTGATCAATATGGTGAAACCCCATCTTTAAAAAATAATAATAAATAAATAAATAAATAAAAGATTCCTGGAGGATCATACAGCAAAAATACTTTAGACCAGGAGCAGTGGCTCTCGCTTGTAATCCCAGCACATTGGAAGGCTAAGGTGGAAAGATCACTTGAGGTTAGGAGTTTGAGGCCAGCCTAGCCAACATGGTGAAATGCTGTCTCTGCTAAAAATACAAAAGATTAAAGGCTGGGCATGGTGGCTCGGGCCTGTAATTCCAGCTACTCAGGAAGCTGAGGCAGGAGAATCGCTGAACCCAAAAGGCGGAGGTTGCAGCGAGCCGAGATCACACCACTGCTCAATAGCATGGGTGACACAGCCAGACTCAGTCTCAAAAAAAAATTAGGGCCGGGAGCAGTGGCTCATGCCTGTAATCCCAGCACTTTGGGAGGCTAAGGTGGGAGGATTACCTGAGGTTAGGAGTTCAGGACCAGCCTGGCCAACATACTGAAACCCCATGTTGGTTAGGCCCCCCATGGTGAAACCCCATGCCACTCCCCCAGGTGACAGAGTGAGACTGTGTCTCAAAAAAAAAAAAATTATCAGGGCATGGTGGCGCATGCCTGTAATCCCAGCTACTGGGGAGGCTGAGGCAGGAGAATCCCTTGAACCCAGGAGGCAGAGATTGCAGTGAGCCAAGATTGTGCCATTACACTCTAGCCTGAGTTACAAGAATGAGACTCCATCTCAAAAAAGAAAAACCAGTATGAATTTCAGCACAGACCCGCAAAGGCCTCCGGCACCTGGCAGTGAAACAAGCACAGCAGGTCCGGACAAGCAGGACGTACAGGGTCTTGCACATGAAGGAGGAATTCAAGGAAGCCCAGGGGCAAGGACGGGGACAGCAAGGAGTAAGCAGAGTGACATGGGGCATTATTCACTGGTGACGTCATACTGTGTCCAGGGGAATGAACTATATGACAGCAAGTATAAGAGCCTTAACATGCGATAGTTTTAGTTGAAAGATATGAAGCTCCCAGTCATTGCACAGCTGGGCGGGATTTTCTGCCACCTTCACAAGCCTCCTGCAGGGAGGGTCACCATTTCTGCGATCTATTCATGTGGACTTTAAAGTCCTCCCTCCAGTGGAGCATGGTGGCTCATGCCTATAATCCCAGCACTTTGGGAGGTTGAGGCAGGTGGATCACCTGAGGTTGGGAGTTCAAGACCAGCCTGACCACCATGGAGAAACCCCACCTCTACTAAAAATACAAAAAATTAGCCAGGTGTGGTGGTGCACACCTGTAATCCCAGCTATTCGGGAGGCTGAGGCTGGAGAATCACTTGAACCAGAGAGGTGGAGGTTGCAGTGAGCTGAGTGCACCACTGTGCTTCAGCCTGGGTTACAGTGCAAGACTCCATCTCAAAAGAAAAAAAAAGAAAGAAAAATCCTCTCTCCTCTGCTTGTCACCCCTCAGTGAGCTGAGAAATCAGCCAAAGGGAACAGAGTCGCAGTGGCTGAAGGGAAATGGTACTGGGCAGTTGTTAGTAAACACGGCGTGAGAGGAAAAACCCCTCCTCTTAAAGCTGGAAGAAGTGGCCTGTAATCCCAGCACTTTGGGAGGTTGAGGCAGATGGATCACTTGAGGTCTGGAGTTCGAGACCAGCCAGGCCAAAATGGCGAAACCCCTTCTCTACTAAAAATACAAAAAGTAGCCAGGCGTGGTGGGGCATACCTGTAATCCCAGCTACTCGGGAGGCTGAGGCTAGAGAAATACTTGAACCTGAGAGGTGGAGGCTACAGTGAGCCGAGATCATCCCACTGCACTCCAGTCTGGGTGACAGAACCAGACTATCTAAAAAAAAAAAAAAAAAAAAAAAAGGCTGCAAGAACTGCATTTGAACAGGAGGTTCTTCAGTGCAGAGAGAAGCAGAGGTCGTTGCCCAGGTAATCTAGCATCACCCTCTTGGCACTTACCTGGGGAACAGTTCACAGGCCAGGTAACCAGCCGAAAACACTAGATGTTACGAGGAGGAGCATGGAAGTCCTCTGGGTTGTGGTCTTCTCGAATTCTTGAATTCAGTCAAGAGACATGTAGAAAGAGTTAAAGGGGTAAGTGCCCTTTATTTAAAGAGACAGGAGCTCAGAAAGAAGTGATGCTTTCTTTGAAGGAAGAAACAGGGAGGGCTCCTGAAAAGAAGGAGTCTGTCCTGCTGATAGTGGGCAGAAGAACCTTCTTATGAGAATGTGACATGATTATTCATGAAGGGGCTGTGGAGGAGCCTTCCTAATAAGCCTGCTCACGGAAGTCCTCTGGGCAGGAATGTGCTGTGACTGTCCATGCTGGTACACACGTAATATGTCTCATTAGCACCTCAAGAATCCATTCAGGCGTGTGTGTGTGTGTGGTTTTTTTCCCTAGGGTAATATTTGAGAAAAGGGGAATATGTTTTTTATTTAATTTTAATTTCTTTTTTATTTTTGAGACGGAGTTTCGCTCTTGTTACCCACGCTGGAGTGCAATGGCGCGATCTCGGCTCACCGCAACCTCCGCCTCCTGGGTTCAGGCAAGTCTCCTGCCTCAGCCTCCTGAGTAGCTGGGATTACAGGCACGTGCCACCATGCCCAGCTAATGTTTTGTATTTTTGGTAGAGACGGGGTTTCACCATGTTAACCAGGATGGTCTCGATCTCTTGACCTTGTGATCCACCCACCTCGGCCTCCCAAAGTGCTGGGATTACAGGCTTGAGCCACCGTGCCCAGCAGTTTAATTTTTTTTTTTTTGAGACTGTCTCACTCTGTCACCAAGGCTGTGTGCGAGATGTGATCTCAGCTCACTGCAACCTCCATCTTCTGGGTTCTAATGATTCTCCTCCCTCAGCCTACAGAGTAGCTAGGACTACAAGCATCTGCCACCATGCCCAGCTAATTTTTGTATTTTTAGTAGAGATGGAGTTTCACCATGTTGGCCAGGCTGGTCTCAAAACTCCAGACAAGTGATCCATCCACCTTGGCCTCCCAAAGTAGTGAGATTACAGATGTGAGCCATCAAGTTCTGTCTTATTTATTTATTTATCCAAGAAAATATTTTCCATATTTTTTATTTTATTTTTTTGAGGTGGAATTTCAATCTTTCTCCCAGGTTGGAGTGAAGTGGCGTGATCTCAGCTCACTGCAACCTCTGCCCTTCAGGGTTAAACTGATTCTCCAGCCTCAGCCTCTGGATTAGCTGGGATTATAGGCACCCGCCACCAAGCCCAGCTAATTTTTTTTTTTTTTTGAGATGGAGTTTCACTCTTGTTACCCAGGCTGGAGTGCAATGGCACGATCTAGGCTCACCGCAACCTCCGCCTCCTGGGTTCAGGCAATTCTCCCACCCCAGCCTCCTGAGTAGCTGGGATTACAGGCATGCGCCACCATGCCCAGCTAATTTTTTGTATTTTTAGTAGAGACGGGGTTTCACCATGTTGACCAGGATGGTCTCGATCTCTTGACCTCGTGATCCACCCGCCTCGGCCTCCCAAAGTGCTGGGATTACAGGCTTGAGCCACCGCGCCCGGCACTAATTTTTGTATTTTTATTAGAGATGAGCTTTCACCATGCTGGCCAGGCTAGTCTTGAACTCTTGACCCACCTCAGGCTCCCAAAGTGCTAGGATTACAGACGTGAGCCACTGCACCTGGCCTGTTTCTTAGTATGATAATCATCAAAAGGCTATTCTAAGGGAAATTATTAGAGGAGCATGCATGCACATTACTGGGGAAAATTCCCTACCTCCACTATCTCTGGCTAGGGCCTGATAGGTCCCCTTCTGGACCAGATTAGCCCAGCCACAAGGCCAGGTGTAGGGGATACAGACACAACCCACTGTCTTTTTTGCTTACTGTCCATGGGCAGCATCTTCAAGGAGGCCATCAATGGGCTGTGTTTCTAAAGATTCCTTTCCCAGGCACTCCCTTGCCTGCTCATGCCTGGCTATCTGTGTACACCAACATTTCAGCTGGTTTGTGGACCAATGACTTTTGAAATAGTATATAGGCCGGGCACAGCGGCTCACACCTGTAATCCCAGCACTTTGGGAGGCCGAGGCTGGAGGATCACTTGAGGTCAGGAGTTCCAGACCAGCTTGACCAACATGGTGAGACCCCATCTCTACTAAAAATATATAATTAGGCATAGTGGTGCACACCTGTAATCTCAGCTACCTTGGAGACTTAGGCAGGAGAATCGCTTGAACCTGGGAGGCAGAGGTTGCAGTGAGCTGAGATCTCACAATTGCACTCCAGCCTGTGCAACAAGAACAAAACTCCATCTAAAAAGAAAAAAAAAAGACTGGATGCAGTAGCTCACTCCTGTAATCCCAGCACTTTGGAAGGCCAAGATGGGCGGATCACCTGTGGTTGGGAGTTCAAGATCAGCCTGACCAACATGTAGAAACCCTAACTCTACTAAAAATACAAAATTAGTTGGGTGTCATGGCACATGCCTGTAATCCCAGCTACTCAGGAGGCTGAGACAGGAGAATTGCTTGAACCCGGGGAGGCAGAGGTTGCAGTGAGCTGAGATGATGCCACTGCACTCCAGCCTGGGCGGAAAGTACAAAACACCATCTCAATAAATAAATAAATATCTAATTTATCCACCTCTGTATGTTTTCTTCATAACCAATCTCAAGGCAAATTTACCTACAGCTTTTCCCCCCAGCTTGCAGAAAACAACATAACTTTCTTTACCTTAATAAAGTTTATTCTCTGCTGGGGATGGTAGTTCATACCTGTAATCCCAGCACTTTGAGAGGTCAAGATGAGTGGATCACTTGAGCTCAGGAGTTTGAGACCTGTCTGGGCAACGTGATGAAACCCTGTCTCTACGAACAATACAACAATTAGCCAGGTATGGTGGCATTTGCCTGCAGTCCCAGCAACTGGGGAGGCTCAGGTGGATCACTACAGCTTAGGAGAGGGAGGTTGCAGTGAGCCGTGATTATACAACTGTTTGAGACCAGCCTGACCGACTTGGTGAAACCCTGTCTCTGCTAAAAATATAAAAATGAGCTGGGTGTGGTGGCATGTGCCTGTGATTCCAACTACTCAGGAGGCTGAGGCAAGAGATTCATTTGAACCCAGGAGGTGGAAGTTTTGGTGAGCCAAGACTGAACTACTGCACTCCAGCCTGGGAAACAAGAGCAAAACTCATCTCAAAACAAACAACAAGCAAAACTAATGAAAGGCAATGAGGGCCGGGCACGGTGGCTCAAGCCTGTAATCCCAGCACTTTGGGAGGCCGAGGCGGGTGGATCACGAGGTCAAGAGATCGAGACCATCCTGGTCGACATGTTGAAACCCCGTCTCTACTAAAAATACAAAAAATTAGCTGGGCACGGTGGCGTGTGCCTGTAATCCCAGCTACTCAGGAGGCTGAGGCAGGAGAATTGCCTGAACCCAGGAGGCGGAGGTTGCGGTGAGCCGTTGTACTCCAGCCTGGGTAACAAGAGTAAAACTCCGTCTCAAAAAAAAAAAAAAGAAAGAAAGAAAGAAAAAGAAAGGCAATGAGGGCCCGGTGTGGTGGCTCAGGCCTGTAATCCTAGTACTTTGGGAAGCTGAGACAAGCAGATCATTTGAGGTCAGGTGTTTGAGATGATCCTGGCCAACATGGTGAAACCCAGTCTCTACTAAAAATACAAAAAATTAGGTGGGCATAGTGGTGGGCAGCTGTAATCCCACCTTCTCAGGAGGCTGAGGCAGGAGAATCACTCAAACCCAAGTGGCAGAGGTCACAGTGAGCCGAGATGAATCCACTGCACTCCAGCCTAGGCAACAGAGGGAGAATGCATTTCAAAAAAAATAAATAAATAAGAAAGGCAAGAAGATTAAGATGATAGAAGGTTCCTGAATTCTGCTAAAATGTAGGCATAAACAGATAATAAGCAGCCATTATCATGGGGATCAGAAGATTTGCAATTTCCCCAGTTACTGCTACAGATAGCATAACTATTGTCAAAACCTAAGATTCATCTTTTTTTAATTATTTTATTTTTTTAAAGATGGGGTTTCACCATATTGATCAGGCTGGTCTCGAACTCCTGACCTCAGGTGATCCACCCGCCTCGGCCTCCCAAAGTGCTAGGATTACAGGTGAGAGCCACCGCGCCAGGCCTAAGATTCATCTTCGAGGTATTTTTCAGACATTTCCAATTGGGCAGAGCAGCTCAGGCCACCTGGGCCTCCTCTTCATTGGTACCAGAGAACTGGCACCAACAAGTCCTGTGATCTCTATCCAGAAACTGATTCAGCTCAGGAAGGCTGTTTTGGACACTCCTATGAATTCCTCTCCAACCAATCAGCTGCACCAATTACCTAGTCCCTTGCTCTCTCTATTATCCTCACAAACCCTGGTCTCCAGCTTTTCCAAAGACAGCTTTTTGAATTAACTCCCCACCTCCCACCTGTTTGACCTGGCTAGCCCTGCGATTATTAAACTTTTTGCAGCAAAACCCCACTGTTTTCAGTGCTCTGGCTCTTCTGAAGAGAGGCAAGGTGAACCCGGATGCTGAGAGACCTAGCTTCCCACACCTTGCACCCCAGGTGTTGTCCCTATGAAAGTCTCTGGAGGTTGGGCAAGGTGGCTCACACCTGTAATTCCAGCACTTTGGAATGCCAAAGCATGTGGATCACGAGGTCAGGAGTTCAAGACCAGCCTGGCCAAGATGGTGAAACCCCGTTTCTACTAAAAATACAAAAATTAGCCAGGCATGATGGCAGGAGCCTGTAACCCCAGCTACTCTGGAGGCTAAAGCAGGAGAATTACTTGAACCAGGGCATCAGAGGTTGCAGTGAGCCAAGATTAAGCCACCGCACTCCAGCCTGGGCAAAAAAGTGAGACTGTCTCAAAAAAAAAAAAAAGAAAAGAAAAAGTATCTGGAAATGAGTACAGGGTTGATTCTTTCTGGAGTGAATGGAGACTAGAAAACTATTTCTATTTTGTTTTGTGGAGCTTCAGCAAGAAATTGCACCATCACACCATGCAGAGTTTGCATTTCACATTCCAGTTTACATTCCGTTCACAGAAAATTCCAGGGCTTTTAAATTAAATTGCTAAGGTTAATTTCGATAGCAGGAATTTTTCTGGATCCAATCACCAACAGTTTGCTCTGCCCCAGGGAGAGCCTAGAAGTTGCTTCGGCCTCACTGGTAAATGACGCCCCCTAAACCGGTAAAATAGAGATGTCCAGGAAGCCAGAAGAGGAAAGCACAGGCCCCGCCCCTTCCCTTTCTCCCTCCCCACCCCGCCCCTCGCTAGCTGGACCCGCCCAACCCTGGCTCCCGCCCTCTGTGACGTAGTCTCCTGCAGACCCGGAAGCAGATCGCCTGAATCAAAGTTGCTCCGCCACGTGTGAGTTTCCCTCTGTCTATATTAAGATTAAATTTGGGGTCGGGGCGCTGTGGCTCACCTGTATAATTTCAGCATTTCGAGAGGCAGATGGGCGGATCACTTGAGGTCAGGAGACCAGTCTCGTCAACAGGGCGAAACCCGTTGCTATTAAAAATACAAAAATTCGGGCCAGGAGCGGTGGCTCAAGACTGTAATCCCAGCCCTTTGGGAGGCCGAGGCGGGTGGATCACGAGGTCAAGAGATCGAGACCATCCTGGCCAACATGATGAAACGCCGTCTCTAAAAGAATAAAAAAATTCTCCGGGCGTGGTGGCCTGCGCTTATAATCCCAGCTACTCGGGAGGCTGAGGCAGGAGAATCACTTGAACCCGGGAGGCGGAGGTTGCAGTGAGCCTAGATTTCACCCCTACGCTCAAGCCTGGGTGACAGCGGGAGTTTGTCTGGAAAAAAAAAAGGTAGAGAAACGGTCGACGTCAAAGAAATGGACAGCAAGATAGGGAGCGGGGCAGCAAAGGCGGAGGCGCCCCAGAGTCGGAGAGAGAAGGAGTGATTTCGAGCCAGGGCAGACAGAGCAGCGAGGTGCTGGGACGGCAAGAATGGGCATCCATGACAAAGAGGGCAAAGAGAACCACAGCAGGGTTCTTGGGAGTATTGATTCAAATTAATTCAAGACATAGGCCTGTTCAGATTGTCTGTTTCTCTGAGTGAGTTTTGGTGCTGGAACAACTGAAAATCCAAATGGAAAAAAAAAAAAATCTAGACAAAGACCTCACTTTTTTTTTTTTTTTGAGAAGGAGTCTTGTTCTGTTGCCCAGGCTGGAGTACAATGGCGCGATCTCAGCTCGCTGCAACCTCCGCCTCCCGGGGTCAAGTGATTCTCCTGCCTCAGCCTCCGAGTATCTGAGATTACAGGCTCACGCCACTGCACCGGGCTAACAGACCTCTCACTTTGTGCATAAATTAACTCAGAATGCATCATAGACCTCAGGGATCTGAGGGTGCTAGAGACTGAGGACAAGTGGGTGTAAACAGGAAAGAGGGATATTTTTTTTTTTTTTTTTTTTTGAGACGGAGTTTCGCTCTTGTTACCCAGGCTGGAGTGCAATGGCACTATCTCGCCTCACTGCAACCTCCACCTCCTGGGTTCAAGCTATTCTTCTGCCTCAGCCTCCTGAGTAGCTGGGACTACAGGTGCGTGCCACTATGCCCAGCTAATTTTTGTATTTTTAGTAGAGATAGGGTTTCACCATGTTGACCAGGATGGTCTCGATCTCTTGACCTCTTGATCCACCCGCCTCGGCCTCCCAGAGTGCTGGGGTTACAGGCGTGAGCCCCCGTGCCCGGCCTCCCAGAGTGCTGGGGTTACAGGCATGAGCCATCACGCTCGGCCCTTTGATTTCTTTCATCAGCATTTCATTTTTACTCGTCAGCGTAAAGGTCTAGTGAACATTTTGGTAGATTAACACATTTTCTCTACTTTTACTTTTTTGAGTAATTCTACATGTTATTGTATTTTTAATTTCAATTTCTGTATGTTAATTGTTGGTATATAGAAATAACAATACATTTAAATTTTTTTAACTTTGAAATTTTAATTGAGTTTAATTTTATTTTATTTTATTTTAGAGACGGAGTTTCACTTTGTCAGGCTGGAGTGCAGTGGGGAGATCTCAGCTCTCTGCAGCCTCCACCTCCCCGATTCAAGCAGTCCTGTCTCAGCCTCCCAAGTAGCTAGGATTACAGGCACCTGCCACCACACTCAGCTAATTTTTGTATTCTGTAGTAGAGACAGGGTTTCATCATGTTGGCCAGGCTCGTCTGGAACTCCTGACCTCAGGTGATCCACCTGCCTCGGCCTCTCAAAGTGCTAGGATTACAGGCGTGAGCCACCGCACCCAGGCTTAACTTTTATTTTAAATTCATGGTTAGACGTACAGGTTTTCTGCATAGGCAAACTTGTGTCACGGGGGTTCGTTGTATAGATTATTTCATCACCCAGGTATTAAGCCTAGTACCCATTACTTATTTTTCCTGATCCTCTCCCTGCTCCCACCCTCCACCCTCAGACCCAGTGTGTGTTATTCCCCTCTATATGTCCGTGTGTTCTCATCATGCTGCTTCCACTTAAAAGTGAGGATGCAAGATATTTGGATTTCTGTTTCTGTGTTAGTTTGCTAAAGATAATGGCTTCCAGCTTCATCCATGTCCCTGCAAAGCACATGATCTTATTCTTCTTTGTGCCTGCATAGTATTCCATGGTGTATATGTCCCACATTTTCTTTATGCAGTCCACTGTTGGTGGGCATTTAAATTGCTTGTGTGTGTTTGCTGTTGTGAAAAGTGCTGCAGTGAACATAAGCATGCATGTGTCTTTATGCTAGAACCATTTATTTTCCTTTGGGTAAACACCCAGTAATAGGATTGCTGGGTGGAATGGTATTTCACTCAGTTTTTAGGTCTTAGAGGAATCTCCATACTCTCTTCCACAATGGTTGAACTAACTTGCACTCCCACCAGCAGTGTAAAAGCATTCCTTTTCTTCACCACCTCACTGGTATCTGTTGTTTTTTGACCTGTTGTTAATGGCCATTCTGACTGGTGTGAGATGGTATGTCATTGTGGGTTTGATTTGCATTTTGCTAATGATCAGTGATGTTGAGCTTTTTTTCATATGCTTAACCTGCATGTATTTTCTTTTCTTTGTTTTTTTTTTTTCTTTTGTTGTTATTATTGTTGGCTGCATGTATGTTTTTTGTTTTTTGTTTCTAGATGGAGTCTCATTCTGTCACCCACGCCGGAGTGTAATGGCATGATCTCAACTCACTGCAACCTCCTCCTCCTGGGTTCAAGCAATTCTTCCGCCTCAGCCTCCAGAGTAACTGGGATTACAGGTGTGTGCCACCACACCAAGCTAATTGTTTTGTATTTTTCGTAGGGACGGGGTTCACCATGTTGGCCAGACTGGTCTTGAACTCCTGACCTCAGGTGATCCACCCACCTCAGCTTCCCAAAGAGCTGGGATTACAGGTGTGAGCCATTGGGCTGGGCCATATGTCTTCTTTTGAAAAGTGTCTGTTCATGTCCTTTGCCTACTTTTTAATGGCGTTGTTTTATTATTGTAAATTTCTGTAAGTTCCTTACAGATGTTGGATATTAGACTGTGGTCAGGTGCATAGCTTGCAAAAAAGTTTCTCACATTCTGGTACAGTTGTCCATTCACTGTGTTGATAGTTTCTTTTGCTATGTGGAAGTCCTTTGTTGTAATGAGAGCCCATTTGTCAGTTTTCATTTTTGTTGCCATTGCTTCTGGTGTCTTCATCGTGAAATCTTTGCCCATTTGTATGTCCAGAATGGTATTGCCTAGATTGTCTTCCAGGTGTTTTATAATTAGGGGTTTCTCATGTAAGTCTTTAATTCATCTTGAGTTAATTTTTGTGTGTGGTGTAAGGAAGAGGTCCAGATCGAATCTTCTGCGTGTGGCTAGCCAGTTATTCCAGCATCGTTTATTAAATAGGGAGTGTTTTCTCCATTGCGCATTTATGTTGGCCTCCTCGAAGATCAGATAGTTGCAGGTGTGTGGCTTAATTTCTGGGTTCTCTATTCTGTTCCCCTGCTATCACAGACCAGAAGTTTTAACTTGACAGTTTTATTTATTCTCTTTTATCATGCTTTTGGTGCCGGATCTATGAACTCTTTGGTGTGCCTGAGTTCCCAATTATTTTACAGTTGTTTTTTTTTTGTTTTTTTTTTTTGAGATGGAGTCTCTCTCTGTTGCCCAGGCTGTAATACAGTGGTGCAGTCTTGGCTCACTGCAACCTCTGCCTTCTGGGTTCAAGCAATTCCCTTCCTTCAGCCACCCGAGTAGCTGGGACTCCAGGAGTGCGCCACCAAGCCCGGCTAATTTTTTGTATTTTTAGTAGAGAAGGGACTTCACTGTGTTAGCCAGGATGGTCTCGATCTCCTGACCTCAAGATCTGCCCACCTTGGCCTCCCAAAGTGCTGAGATTACAGGCGTGAGCCACTGCGCCTGGCCTTACAGTATGTTTTTCTTTTTTTTTGAGACGGAGTTTCGCTGTTGTTACCCAGACTAGAATGCAATGGCGCGATCTTGGCTCACCGCAACCTCCGCCTCCTGGGTTCAGGCAATTCTCCTGCCTCAGCCTCCTGAGTAGCTGGGACTACAGGCATGCACCACCATGCCCAGCTAATTTTTGTATTTTTAGTAGAGATGGGGTTTCACCTTGTTGACCAGGATGGTCTCGATCTCTTGACCTCGTGATCCACCCACCTCGGCCTCCCAAAGTGCTGGGATTACAGGTGTGAGCCACCGCGCCGAGCCTTACAGTTTGTTTTTCTAATTCTTGATAGATTACCATTTTATAATTTCATTATTTTGCATTTAAAGATATGATCCTTTTTGAATGAGTGTAAAATTTGGGTACGGATTCATCTTTTTTCATCTGTAGATATTCATTGGTCCAGCACCCTTATTTGAAAGTCCCTTCAGTTGCTTTGGTATCTTCATCAAATATCACTTGAAAGTATATGCATGTGAAGGAGAGTTCTGCATTTTCTATTCTGTTCCATGAATGTATATATCTCTCTCCACCAATGCCATGCAGTCTTTTTTTTTTCAATGCAGTGTCTCACTCTGTCACCCAGGCTGGAGTGCAGCGTTCATGTTCTTGACTCACTGCAGCCTCCTTCTCTCTGGTTTACATGATCCTCCCATCTCAGGCGCGTGCCTGTAATCCCAGCTACTCAGGAGGCTGAGGCAAGAGAATTGCCTGAACCCAGGAGGCGGAGGTTGCAGTGAGCCGAGATCGCGCCATTGCACTCCAGCCTGAGTAACAAGAGCGAAACTCTGTCTAAATAAAAAAAAAAAAAAAGAAAAGAAAATCCAAACAGAACAATATCCGCTGAAGAAATTGACATGTTTTGTGAGGTGGGCAGATTACTTGATCCCAGGAGTTCCAGACCAGCCTGAGCAAAATGGCAAAACTCCATCTATAGAAAAAAATTTTTTAAAATTAGCTAGTGCATGTCTGAGGGCCCAGCTACTTGGGAAACTGAGCTGGAAGGCTTGTTTCAGCCCAGGAGTTGGAGGTTACACTGAGGCAAGATTGTGCCACTGTGTTCCAGCATGGGTAATGCAGTGAGACCCTGTTTCAAAAAAATAAAAATAATAGGCCAGGTGCGGTGGCTTATGCCCGTAATCCCAGCACTTGGGGAGGATGAGGCAGGTGGAACATAGGGTCAAGAGATCCAGATCATCCTGGCAAACATGTGAAACCCCATCTCTATTAAATAATACAAAAATTAGCTGGGCACGGTGGCGCATGCCTGTAGTCCCAGCTACTCAGGAGGCTGAGGCAGGAGAATTGCTTGAACCCAGAAGGCGGAGGTTACAGTGAGCTGAGATTGCACCATTGCACTCCAGTCTGGGTAACAACAGCGAAACTCTGTCTCAAAAAATAAAAATAAATAAAAAATAAAATAATAATGAACTAGGAAGTGATACATCTTCATCAAATTGACAAGCATCTAGGGCATGTCACAGAAAGTCACACTCAATCCAGAAATGACACTAAGGAGCTTCAAGTTTCCTCTTACCCAACATCATCTTGGAGGGAAGAGACAAACAATTTTAAGGAGAAAGAGCAAGATGTGAGATAAGAATTGTCAATTAAAGAGGTAAAAGTCATTCAGGAGCAGATGATTCAATTTCCATGTAAATATATGGTTTTGAACGAATTTCTTACTCTTGATTTCTAACTTGATTGCTCGGCGGTCGAAGGGATTGTTCTGATCTCAAGTTCTTTTAGTCTTTTGCATTTGCTGAGGAGTGTTTTACCTTCAGTTATGTGATCCATTGAAGAATGTGTGCCATGTGACCATGGGACGAATACATACTCTACTGTTTTTGAGTAGAGAGTTCCATAGATGTCTGTCAGGTTCATTTGATCGGGCACTGAGTACAGATCCTGAATATTTTTGTTAATTTTCTGTCTCAATGATCTGTCTACTATTTCCAGTGGGGTGTTAAAGTCTCCCACTATGACTATGTGGGAGTCTCAGTCTCTTTGAAAGTGCCTAAGAACTTGCATTTTGAGCAAGTTCTTGCTTTAGGAATACAGGTGCTTCTGTGTTGTGTACATATATGTACTTAGGAGATTGAACTTTCTATTATGGTGTAATGCCCTTTCGTGTCTTTTTAAAACCTTTGTTGGTTTAAAGTCTCTTTGTCAGAAACTAGATTGCAAGCCCTGCTTTTTTTCTTTTCTTTCTTTTTTGAGACGGAGTCTTGCTGGGATTACAGGCATGTGCCACCACACTCGCCCAGCTAATTTTGTGTTTTTTTTTAGTAGAGATGGGGTTTCTCCATGTCAGGCCGGTCAGGCTGGTCTTGAGCTCCTCCCACCTCCCTTGACCTCCCAAAGTGCTAAGATTACAGGTGTAAGCAACTACACCCAGCCTGGGGAGATGCTTCTTTTTTTTTTTTTTTTTAAGATGGAGTTTCACTGTTGTTACCCAGACTGGAGTGCAATGGCATGATCTCGGCACACCGCAACCTCCACCTTCTGGGTTCAGGCAATTCTCCTGCCTCAGCCTCCCGAGTAGCTGGGACTACAGGCACGCACCACCGTGCCCAGCTAATTTTTGAATTTTTTGTAGAGTCGGGGTTTCACCTTGTTAACCAGGATGATCTCGATCTCTTGACGTCGTGATCCACCCGCCTCGGCCTCCCAAAGTGCTGGGATTATAGGCGTGAGCCACCGCGCTCGGGTGGGAGATGCTTCTTATGAGAATCTTGCATGATTATTCGTGACGGGCCCATGCAGGGGCGTTACAAGCAGGCATGTTCTGGGCACCCACATGCCATGACTGTCCGTCCTAGTACATACACCACATGTCTCATTTGCATCTAAAATCCAACATGGAATATCTGTTTAAAGAAATCAAATCTCCATCCAGGGGTGTGTTTTTTAGTATTTTAATGAGAAAAGGGCTATATTAGGGTGAATTGTTAGAGAAGTATACAGGCTCCTCAGTGGGGAAAATCTCCTACCTCGGTAACATCTGGCTAGGGTTTGAGAAATTCCCTTCAGGAACAGAGGGTGCACACAAGCCCAGGTGTAGCCAATGTGGCCACTCCAGACACTCTCCTTTTTTGTTGTTGTTGTTTTTGGAGATGGAGTTTTGCTCTTGTCCAGGCTGGAGGGCAGTGGCGCGATCTCTGCTCACCGAAACCTCTGCCTCCTGGGTTCAAGCGATTCTTCTGCCTCAGCCTCCTGAGTAGCTGAGATTACAGGAATGCACCACCACGACCGGCTAACTTTGTATTTTTAGTAGACATGGGGTTTCTCCATGTTGGTCAGGCTGGTCTCCAACGCCTATCCCCAGGTGATCCACCCACCTGGGCCTCCCACAGTGCTGGGATTACAGGCATGAGCCACTGCATCCGGCTCACTCTCCTCATTTTGCTGACTGTCCATGGCCAGCATCTCCAAGGAGGCCATCAGTGGGCTGCGTTTCTAAAGATTCCTTTCTCAGGGGCTCTCTTGCCTGCTCATGCCTACCTAACTGCCTACCCTAACAATAATTCCCCTCAAGAGATGGAGACCCTGAAAGGCTTTGGGTGTAAGGACGTCGTGGGTCTTCTGTAACTACTTCCTGCTGACATGGGACGAAGAAGTCATCAGGGTCTCCGTCTCTTGCTCTCTGTCAGGGAAGGAGCCCCTCTGTAGTTTCCCGGAATCTTTGCCCACTGGCATCCAAGGGGGAGATGTACTTGTAGGTGCTGGGACCTCCAGAGACGATTGGATGATGGCTCTCCATTTTTAGGGGCTGCGTGTGAAATTGCCGTATCCTGGAAGAGACACATTTAATCAGTAAATTATAAAGACAAGGGCCAAAAAGGAGAAGGAAGACTATAACTGTAGCTGGTCCCAGTAAAGGGACAAGCCACGTGTGGGAGGGGAGAGCAGACGTCACAGCCTTCCAAATGGACCCTTCTGAAGCACCTCCTTTTCCAAACTCGTGGAGCCACGTGGCGTGGTCATAGATCTTCTTTATATCCTCCTCTATTGCCCCGCTGTTATTGACATAAGTGCAGCAGGATTTATTGATCACTGCACAGACTCCGCCCTGCTCTGCTAAGAGGTAATCTAAGGCCAGTCTGTTGTCCATGACCACGTTTGCCAGAGAATCGAGGGAGGCCTTGAGTTTAGAGATGGCGTCTCCGGTGCTCTTAGCCAGGTTCCCTATTTGTGTGGAGAGATTTCGGAGGGTGATTTCGTGATAGGCGAACCCTCCCCAAGGGGCGATCATTCCTACGGTCGCTCCTATCCCTGCCAATATGAGACCCAGAGCTCTTTTCTCTCTGGGTTGGGTGGTGTTATAAATGGTTACCCCTATCCCCCGCGGCCCCAAAAGTCCCACGGCGCATTCCCCCACGTGCTGGAGGTTATTGATGCAGGTGAAGAGGTTTGCCGAAGGGGGGTTTGAGTAAGTTCTCTTAGGACTCCCCTCGAAGGGCAGCTTATTTTGTTTGGGTCCACATAAAAATACATAGCCAGGAGGGGTACAGGCCCACCGGGGGCTCTTGGTGTTGAACCACCTGTGTAAATGCGATTTCCACCCTGTTTGAATCGTTTGATTGCATGTAGGGGATAGAGGCCCTCCCCGGAGAGTGGTACTTTTTGGCCAAATGTGGGCAGTGTGTGCCTTGGGAAGCGAATACAGAACCCTCCATGTTATCAGCTCTTTTCCTTCCCAAGCTCTACACCGATTCCGGACTGACTTCTCTGGATTGTTCACTGGGTGATTGTCAGCCGGGCACCAGTGAGTCGAGTTAGGGCGGCAACCTGTTGAGGAAAAACTCATGGGCTGGACGGTGGGAGTGGGGAATTCCTCCGCCAAGGTGGCGTTCCAGTCACAGTGTCCTCGAGGGCACGGACAACAGGTTTGGTTTAGAGAAGAGCAGTTGAACAAATACACGGAAGTTTTATAGCTTTGATTGAAAGGTGGAGTGAGATCCAGGCAGGGGACTTGGTACGCTGAGTTAGCAAGTGAAACCTGGAGTGGAACAGATTTGTGTTGGCCTTCAGGGAATCCGGAACCAAACATTAGGTTTAAGGAAAAGCTTCGTAACAAAATATATTGGTAAGACGAGGATCTGGTGATGAAGTCGTGACAAATCCAACAGTTGGTCAGATGGTTTCCAGAAGCAATGATTTTGGAGAAATTGACAAGCAAATTTTCACTCCATTGGGCTTGTGAGAGCAGGGGCATGGGAAGGAGGTAAAGATAAAGGAAAAGGTATTTCTCTGTCATAGCAGATTTTCCCTTAAGCTTTATGAAAACAAAACAAAAGTGGTGAAAACAGGAGAGAAAAATAAATGGTTAGAGGTAGGGTTTAGTGATGAAACAGGCTGTTATCAGGACTTTAGGTGCCATGCAAGTTAGGGTCAAAATGAGGGGAATAACCAATGCCACTGCAACCAAGATTCCCAGTTCTGAGGTGACCTTATTTTGGGTAAAAGGAGAGAAGACTTTACTTATCTTTTCACTTGAAGAGGAATCTGAAGCCCTCCTGCGGTCGGCTCATGAGACTACTCAGACGCTGATTCTGTTGTTGGTTCTTCAGCACCTTCCCACAGTTTTACTCGAGAGTGATGTATCCAGCTAGAGATTCCAGAAACTTTAGTAACTGTTGGGGTAGAAAGTAATAAAGGGGTCTTTCCACGGGGGACAGACCCAGGCTAGTTGAGACGCATGTGTAGGTTTCGATGAGGACTTCTCACCCTGGCTAGTATAAGGGTTGAGTACTGAGAGGGTCAAGTTCTGGCAGTACCTTTTGCCCAAACTCCTGGATGGCTTGTTGAAACTGGACCAGTGATGTTATGTATTTGGTTCATTGGGTAACATCTGGATCTAACACTGGGTCTGCACATAGGAAGGGTCTTTCAAATAAAATTTCTTTCTTTTTCTTTTTTGAGATAGAATCTCGCTCTGTTGTTCAAGCTGGAGTGCAGTGGTGAAATCTCGGCTCACTGCAGTCTCTGCCTCCCAGGTTCAAGCCATTCTTCTGCCTCAGCCTCCTGAGTAACTGGGACTACAGGCATGCCCCACCATGCCCAGAAAATTTTTTGTGTGTTTTTAGTAGAGACAGGGTTTCACCATATCAGTGAGGCTGGTCTCAAACTCCTGACCTTGGGATCAGCCCACTTCAGCCTCCCAAAGTGCTGGGATTACAGGCATGAGCCACCGCATAAGCTGTTAGTGAAATTTCAAAAGGACTCATGCATAAAAGCGTGACTTAGAGGCAATTGTAGTTCAGAGCAGTGCCATGGGCAGGAGTTTTAACCATGGGCAGGAGTTTTAGCCATGGGTAGGAGGTTGAGCCATGGGCAGGAGGTTTAGCCATGGGCAGGAGTTTTCCTGGCACAGTTAGTTCAGGGTCCTTTCTACCTTACCAGAGGACCGTGGCCTTCAGAAGGAGTGCTGTATTTATCGGGCTTTTGCCACTAATTAAATGGTGTGTGAAATGAAAAAATGGGCCATTGTCACTTTGTAAAGACAAACTAAGCCAAAACTGAGGTTTTTTTTTTTTTTTTTTTTTTTGAGAAGTACCGTGGCTACTTTGTGGGCCTTTCCTGTTTTTGTAGGAAAGCCTTTAACCCACCCAGTGAATGTACCCCAAAGACCAGAAGGTGTTTATAGCCTCTACAGGCTGGAAACTGAGTGAAATACATCTGTCGGTCCTTCCCTGGGTCCATTACCCGATGCTGAACTGGCTGAATTAAGAAGGGCAGCATAGGGCCCCCAGGGCCATTACAGGCACAGGATGGACGGGCATTAAAGACCAACAAACAGTCTCGTAGAGCCCTTGTCCAGAGAAAAGGTGTTTGTACACGTGCTGGAGGTGATGTCTCCTGAAGTGACGTGAATCATGGAGTGCTCTTACGAGTGTTTACTGCAGGGCCTAGGAAAGTGGAGAATCCTCCCACTGTATACCCGCCTCACGTTCTCAGGTATATCCATACGATAGCCCATTTCTTTTTTTCTTGTTTTTTTTTTTAAGATGGGGTTTCACCATGATGGCCAGGCTGGTCTTGAACTCCTGACCTCAGGTGATCCACCCACCTTGGCCTCCCAAAGTGCTAGGATTACAGGCGTGAGCCACTGCGCCCAGCTATAACCCATTTCTTTTCCTCGTGTGTGTATTGAGGGTGGGTAAGGTGTTGGGTAAAGTTGGCATAAGGGCCGTGAGGAGTTCTCCAGAGAGGGCACTGGTCCCGGCTGCTTGATCCGCCGTCCTGTTCGGCTGGGCAGTTTCACCCTCGTCCTTTTCGTGTCCCTGGCCTTGGTCTGCAGCAGCCTCCTGTACTGCTGTACGGCTCAGAGAGGAAGCCCTTGGTATTTTAAAAACCGTCTTCCAGTCAGCCAGTGCGAGCCTTTTAGGTTGGGCACAGCAGCTATCTGATGTGAGGTAAAGACCTCAGTGATCACCCCACTTGATTTTGGAAGCCCCTTCTACTAAGAGAGCTGTGGCAGCTAATCGCCTTAAGGCAGTTAGGTCATCTTTGGGTCCCTGAATCAAGTCGTCCGCCTGGAGCCTTGTGTGACCAGATTCTATGTTAAATCTCCCATTGTCAGTCCTCATTTTTGTGGTACGTAAGGTCGGAAGGGTCTGTCTGCTTGGGGCACCCAACGGGCCGGGGTTGCAGTACGCCAGCCTTAAGGTGGTCATCCGCCTGACCTTGTGAGGGTCCGCGCGATAAGAGTTCTTCATCATTCCCTCTTTGAGAGACTCCTGACATGCTTAATCATTTTTCCGTGTCCCAAAATCCAAGTGTACCACCTTTTGTTGGGCCCAGGAAAGTTCTAGATTGCATTTGGGAGCCAGGGGGCTGTGTTTGTTGAATGGCTTATACTCTCTCAGGTGAGAGCCTGGGTTCTTCTGGACTAAGAGAGGAAAGCTGTTGCTGGATTATTTGGGCCTTCTTTTCGGAAGCTCTGTGTCCTCTCTTAGCTGAGAAGTTGAAAGTCCATACCGCATGTTGTTGCGCCAGTTCTTTAGAGAGGAAGCAGATGAGAGCATCCGCATGTTGTAAGATTGGGCCCCTCTCAACAGAGAACTCAGTTAAGTCTTTAGCTACAGCTTGTTCAAATAAATGTAGACTGTCTCTAAAACTCGGAGGTGGCAGTTAGTTAGCTGGCAGTTTAATTCTTTGGCATCTGTCCATTCAAAGGCAAATAAAAATGGAGACTTCGGGTCCAGAAGTATGCAGAAAAAACATCTTTGAGACCTAGTAGCATGAACTGTGTGTGTATGTGGAGTGTTTTCCCCAGAATCGCGCAGGGGCTTGCGCCCACTGGATGAATAGGCATCCAGTGAATATGACAGTTTTGGCCTGTGCTCCTGATTGCCCTTTCGAATAGCCAGGATAGGCGTATTGCAGGGAGTTACAGAACCTTAACAAGCCATGCCTAAAGAGTCGGTTAATGACAGGCTGAAGCCCTTCCATAGCCTGTGGCCATAGTGAGTATTGTTTCTTAGGAAAGAAGTGGAAGGTTTTCTTAGCTGGATTTTGACTGAGACTGAAGTTGTTGCCCTTCCTAGCATATCAGAGGCCCTTATCTCAGGGTTATTTGTGATTTCAGATCAAGACAATTCACCAATGGCATGGGTGTTTCTTCAAAAAAAAAAAAAAAAGGCCTTTAAGGAAAGTTCAGGTCAAGTGAAGCATGCCCCTAGTTTGGAGAGTATATCTCTGCCCTAAAGAGGTATGGGACATTCAGACATTACCAGGAACTCATGGGAAAAGATTAATTGGTCTTTTGACAATAAAGAAGGTGTTAATCTTGTGACGAGGAGGTGCCATTTACCCTGATTACCTGACAGAGGAAAGTTGCCCAGAGAAGGGGTTCAGCCTGAGCAGGCAGCTCCCAAATCAAGTAGAAAATGTGTTGTCCTACCTGCTACATCCAAAGTTGCCCTTGGCTCCATCTCTGATGATGATGTCACATCCGGGAGCCAGCCACAGCAGAGGGCACCCTCAGCTCAAAGCCATCATTGGATTGGAGTCAGGCTCGGGGCCCTTTTGGCTCTCAGAACGGTCCCCTTTTCAGTAGCTAAGCCGATGGCAGAGGGGACAGGCCATGTAGCGCTTTTCCCCCTTCAGCGCGTAGGGGCAGTTTGCCTTCCAGTGGCCTGGCTCCCCACACTGGTGGCACGTCCCTGGGAGGGCATTCTTAGGGCAACCCGGAGGGGGCTGGTGGACTTGGAAAGCGGCTGATAACTGAGACTGCCTCTTCTCTTTCTGCTTCTCCTTCTTCTTGGCCCTGTCCCTCTCCTCCTGGCCTCGGTTATAAAACACAGAGGAAGCTAATTTGAGGATTTCCGACATGGGGGCACTGGGTCCCACAGCCAGCCTTCGCAGCTTTCTCCTGATGTCGGGGGCAGCTTGTGTCAGGAAGTGATCCTTGAGGACGAGCTGTCCTTCTGGGGATCCCGGGTCTAGGTTGGTATGTTTGGTAAGAATTTCCTGGAGCCTTTCAAGAAAGGCTGCGGGGTTCTCATGTGGCCCTTGGTCGATGGTTGCTAACTTATTATAATTTACAGGCTTGACTTGACTCCTCTTCATTCCCTCTATTAGGCACAGGAGCATGTGATTTCTGGCGCAGATGCCTGCCTGGGCATTGTAGTCCCAGTCGGGGTCCTGCAGGGGAACAGCCGTGGCTCCCACGGGGTAGTTGGCATCTGCCAAGTGCAGCTCATCCCCGCATTGACGTGCTGCCTCCCAAACGGTCTGTCTTTCCTGCAGAGAGAGGGTCTGTCCTAGGAGGATGGTGACGTCCTTCCAGGTTAGTTCAAAAGTGCGGGTTAATTTACGGAAGCCCTCTATGAATTTTCCTGGGTTCTCCGAGAATTTTCCCAGGCCTTCCTTAACTTGGGTCAAGTTCTGCAAGAGAAAGGGGCCTCGAACCTGGACTGGTCCTGTGGGTCTGCTCACCGTTGGTAGTGGGCAGGTTCCAGAGCAGGGGCCAGAGGGACCAGCGTAGGTTAGGGCTGACCTGTCAAGACTAAGAGAAGGACATGAGGAGGAAGGAGCTGGGGGTACCTGTTGGTCCTCTTTGGTCTCAGACAGAGGAGGTTGAGGTGAGTTGACCAGGAAATCTTTGAAGTTTCCTGGTTGAGGGTTCTGGAGTGGACGACTGAGGGTAGCTAACAGGGCAGGATCTATCTTGCAGCCTTTACAAAAATCGGGGTTTTCCCTCAAGATCATGAAGGTTTGCACATAAGGGACCTCGGACCACTTGCTCTGGTGTCGGCAGTAGAGGTCGAGCTGTAGTATCGTATTAACATTTAAGCTTCCTCCCTCTGGCCAGGCTTCCTGCCCTTCTAGTTTATATTTTGGCCACACTTTATTGCAAAGAAAAATCAGTCTTTTTCGTTTTAATGCCTGGGGATCAAACTTATCCCAGTTTCTAAGGATGCATCCGAGAGGGGAATCCCGGGGCACGGAGATCTGGTTACCCATCTGGAAGAGAAGACAGGAAAGAACGTAGGATAGAGAAGCATCCCTCCACCTGTTTGGCGCCTCGGGAAGGTGAGGCGCTCCACACCTTGGCCTAGGTGAAGCGTCCATGCCTCTGTCTACAAGCGTGAATTAGATAGGACGAAGCCCTCCACCTGGGCTCCAGAATGAGCTAGTCTTCACATACGCACCATCCGTTATTTCCCTGTATCTTGTTTTTCTAGAGGGGTTTCCTAAATTTCCTAGGATTGATGGCTAACAGGGACGCCTTTCTCAGCTCCGTGATGGGCAGGGAAGGATGTGAGAACGCCTGGCATAGGAGTAGTTCTCTTGTCTCTCATATTCCCAGTAACCTTGGCTCTGCAGGAAGTCCAGTAGTCTTGCCCCTGCTAAAGTCTGCAGGGAAGGGACTCCACGGTATGGTCCCCTTAATGCGTAATAATATTGGATGAGTGCATACAGATGGTTAGAGGAATGGAGGTAAACCTGATACCTTCCCCTACTCATAGTAGGTTCCTTGGGGATCATACAGAAGAGGTGCTTAAAGAGGCATGGAAGCCCCCTGGGACTCAGAGTTAGTGGACTGGGCTGTTGATTCCGTTTTTTTACGTCCCTGATATGGTCACATAAGCAGCAAGGGGAGCGCCGGGGGCATCTTCTATCAGCTTGTTCAACATAACGCAGAAAGCGCCTGACTGCTTCACACGTCTGCAGCAATGGCTTTAGGAGGCGGATGAAGAACCTCCCGGTGACCCATAGGAACCCGCGGTTGGAAAGAGAAACTGGGGCCTGGGGCAGAGGGCCGTAGATGAACACCCGGAGGAAGCGGACAGCTCGCTTTAGGAGCCACAGAATGAGGCATTCTTGAAGGGTGGTTGGGCGGAAGAGGACCCGGTAATAAACGAGGGATGCCCGTAAGCGGGCATCCTGCCAGTGCTGGTCCCTGCAGTGAGAAAGGAGGCAAGCGAAAGGACGAAGCTGGGTCTCATTTCTGGGGAAAAAGTAAGTGTAAAGTTCAGCATCAGCCCACAGAGGCATCCGGCGCCTGGCAGTGAAGCAGACACAGCAGGCCCCCGACAAGCAGGACGTACAAGGGGCTTGCACGTGAAGCAGGAATTCAAGGAAGCCCGGTGGCGAGGACAGGGCCAGCAAGGAGTAGGCAGAGTGACCTGGGGCATTAATCAGTGCTGGTGGCATATCGTGTCCCGGAGAATTGACTGCCATGAATGGAAAATCTAAGAGCTGACTTAACACGGGGTCGCAGTTTTAGTTGAAAGATGTGAAGCTCGCAGTCATTGCCCAGCTACTGCATATTCCCTGCCTTTCACAAGTCTTCTGCGGGGAGGGTCACCGTGTCTCAGATCTTCGAGGTGTGGACTTGAAAGTCCTCCCTCCTCTGCCTGTCACCCCTCAGTCTGAGCTGAGAAATCAGCCAGAGGGAGCAGAGTCACAGTGGCTGAAGGGAAATGGTACGGGGCATTTGTTAGTAAACACCGCGTTAAGAGGGAAAAACCCCTCCCCTTAAAGCTGCAATGACTGCATTCAGGCAGGAGGCTCTTCAGTGCAGAAAGCAGCAGAGGTCCTCAGCCAGATAATCTGGAACTACGATTTTAGCACTTACCCGGGAGAATAGTTTCAGGCCAGGTAACCGGCCAAAAACACCAGATGTTACCAGGAGGGGCGTGGAAGTCCTCTGGGTCTCCGTGTTACCAGGAGAGGCGTGGAAGTTCTCTGGTTCTTGGTCTTGAATTCATTCAAGAGACACGCAGAAAGAGTTAAGTGGGTAAGTGCCCTTTATCTAAAGACATAGGAGCTCAGAAAGAAGAGACATCCTGAACAGTGGAACAGGGTGGGCTCCTGAAAGAATGAGTCTGTCCCTACTGTTGCTGGACAGAGCCTTTTTATGAGAATCTGACATGATTATTCATGAAAGGGCTGTGCAGGGGCATTCCCGGAAGTCCTCTGATCAGAAAGCATGGACTGTGATGGTCCATGCTGGTACACGTCACATGTCTCATTAGCATCTCAAATCTCCACCCAGGGGTGTGTGTTTTAGTATCATTATGAGCAGGAGACTATTCTAGTGTGGGTTATTAGAGAAGTACACATAGTTGTTAATGGGGAAAATCCCCCATCTAGATTATGTCCAGCTAGCCCCTAGTATGTCCCCTTCTGGGCCAGAGGGCATAGCCACACGGCCAGGTGTTGGCAGTGTAGCCACTGTTCTTTTTTTGCTGTCAGTTGGCAGCATCTTGAAGGAGGCTATCAGTGAGTTGCTTGCTTGTGTGTGTGTGTGTGTGTGTGTGTCTGTGTCTGTGTCTCTGTGTGTATGTGTGTGTGAGTGACACGGCTTCTTGACCTGTTGTCCAGGCTGGAGTGCAGTGGTGAAATCTTGGCTCACTGCAACCTCCGCCTCCCAGGTCCAAATGATTCTCCAGCTGCAGCCTTCTGAGTAGCTGGGATTACAGGCACCCACCACCATGCCCAGCTAATTTTTGCATTTTTAGTAGAGACGAAGTTTCACCATGTTGGCCAGGCTAATCTCAAACTCTTGACCTTGTGATCCACCCGCCTCAGCCTCCCAAAGTGCTTAGATTACAGGTGTGAGCCACCTTGCCCAGCCCCAGTGAGTTGCATTTCTATAGATTCCTTTCCCCAGTGTCAGAGGCTTTTGAGTGAGAGCAACTCCATCTGGAATAGGGGCTGCATAAAATAAGTGTGAGACCTGCTGGGCTACATTCCCAGGAAGTTAAGGCATTCTTACTCTCAGGGTGAGATAGGAGGCTGCTCCACCTATGGAGTCGCCATTCGTTATTTCTTCCCTTTCTTAATTGTAAGATTGCTTTCACTTTACTGTATGGATTCACCCTGAATTCTTTCTTGTGTGAGATCTAAGAACCCTCTCTTAGGTTCTGGATCAGGATGCAAATCCAGGTCCTGGATCAAGTAACACAGGGGCTCCCTTACCTGCTCATGCCTGGCTGTTTGCCTACTCCGATGCTTTCACCCGGTTTGTGGACAGAAAAACTTAAGTTACACCTAGTTCATCCACATCTCTGTATTCCCTCTCTATACCAAATCTGAATATAAATTCACCTTAAGCTTTTTCTCCCAGGTCACAGAAAATAACAGAATTTTCACCTTGAGTTTATTCTCATCGACTTATTTCTCTCTTAAGCATCTTCATCAGGGCTCCACTGGTATAAAAAGGGATATCCTCAGCCTGGTGAGTAGCTGGGATTACAGTCGCACAGCATCACATCTGGCTGAGTTTTGTATTTTTAGTAGAGACGGGGTTTCACTTTGTTGGCCAGGCTGGTCTCAAACTCCTGACTTTGTGATCCACCTGCCTTGGCCTCCCAAAGTGCTGAGATTACAGACATGAGCCACTGCACCCAGCCTAGTGCTTGTATTTTCTAATTGTGACCAAAGAATTTGTAAAACTGTGACACTGTGTTTTTCCATGGCCAACAGAGAAATGGGAAAGGAAACACTAATTTTCTTAATATATCTGTAGTCTTGTATTTAATTTAACAGCTACACAGCCCCCTGAAGTTGGAGATTTAGAGCCATGCCTTCCAATAATTCCCAATATCTCTTGTTTGTGATAGGAATGAATACCACACAGCCGTAATGAGAACTCAAGGCCCTTTAGTTTTGTTCAAAAACTGAGGTATGGGACAATTTCACTATTGTTCCTATTAGTTTTAGTTCTGTTTTTCAAATAGCACATATGTGTTTATTATTTTTGAATTTTGTCTGATGTTACATGTGGCGACCTTGTTGAAGTTCACTTCAACCCAGAAACATAGTAAAGAGCTGAGGAAATAGCAAAGATTGAAGAACCCACCAGAGGGCCACATGTTCTTTAGGCCTCTTGAGACTGTTCTTAGGGCAAAAGCAAAAAAAAGAAACACAACCCACCAGAAAACACTCTCTTGCCCAACCTTTTGTTTTTGTTTTCCCTAGAAACACCTTACTTCAAAGCTTACCCTCTTTGTTTACATGAAGAAAAAGCTCCAAATTCCCACAGTTTGTCTCATCAAGGATTTCTCAATTTTTGTCCTCACTGATCATGGGAACAGTGCTTGTTGACTTACTCAAAGCTTAGGCTGCCCTCTCTCTCCAAGCCTCTGACTGCTGGACCACTCTTGGGCATTGAAATTCAGAACAATGTCTATTTCTTTCTTTCTTTTTTTTCTTGAGATGTAGTTTTGCTGTTGTTGCCCAGGCTGGAGTGTGATGGCGTGATGTCACCACAACCTCTGCCTTTTGGGTTCAAATGATTCTCCTGCTTCAGGCTCCTGAGTAGCTGGGACTACAGGCGCGCACCACCACGCCCCACTAATTTTTGTATTTTTAGTAAAGACGGGGTTTCACCATGTTGGCCAGGATGGTGTCAATCTCTTGACCTCATGATCTGCCCGCCTCAGCCTTCCAAAGTGCTGGGATTACAAGTGTGAGCCCAGCCAGTTGCCCTTTCTTGAGAGTTCATATGAAAGAAAATAACCTGCCTGCCATTTATCCTTAGAAATACTGCAAAATTAATTTTTCTCTAAGGGAAAATAAATCCAAACCACTTCTGAAGAGCATTTTATTGGTTTTGTTATCCGCACATGACAGAACATTGAGGAACAGAAAACAAAGAAAATATCTAAAATATGTTACAATTTTAAAATGAAATGTTAATTGTCTTATTTTAGAATGTACATAGTGAATTTGAAATTACAATATATTTAGAAATTAATGACATGGTGATGTTAGTGTTGATGAAAAGAGTCAAACTCTGTAAAATATTTGAAGAAATTTACTCTGAGCCAAATAAATATGAGTGACCATGGCACGTGACAGAGTCCACAAGAGGTCCTGAGAACATGTGCCCAAAGTAGTTTGGCACAGCTTGGTTTTCGACATTTTAGAGAGACATGAGACATCAATCAGATACATTTAAGAAATACACTGGTTTGGTTCGGAAAGTTGGGACAACTCAAAGGGGCGGTGGTGGAGGTTTCAGGTTATAGGTGAATTGAAACATTTTCTTGTTAACAATCAGTTGAGTGTCCAGGTATGGTGGCTCATGCCTGTAATCCCACCACTTTGGGAGGCTGAGGCGGATGGATCACAAGGTCAGGAGTTCGACAACATCCTGGCCAATATGGTGAAACCCTGTCTCTACTAAAAAAAAAATACAAAAATTAGTTCAGCATGGTGGCATGTGCCTGTAATCCCAGCTACTTGGGAGGCTGAGGGAGGAGTCTTTAGACAAACTCGACCAATTGTTTTTGTTGTTGTTTTGTTTTATTTTTTTTTTTGAGATGAAGTTTTGATCTGTCACCTAGGCTGGAGTGCAGTGGTGCAATCTTGGCTCACTGCAACCTCTGCCTCCCAAGTAGCTGGGATTACAGGCGCCCGCCACTGCACCTGGCTAATTTTTGTATTTTTAGTAGAGACAGGGTTTCACCACGTTGGCCAGGCTGGTTTCCAACTCCTGACCTCGTGATCCATTCACCTCGGCCTCCCAAAGTGCTGGGATTACAGGTGTGAGCCACCATACCTGGCCTAATTTTTGTATTTTTAGTAGAGATGAGGGTTCACCCTGTTGGCCAAGCTGGTCTCGAACTCCTGACCTCAAGTGATCCACCTGCCTCGGCCTCCCAAAATGTTGGGATTACAGGCATCAGCCACCACGCCTAGCCCAAAATTATTTGGAAGTATTATAGTGGCTGCCCTTTGAGATAATATATGACCATTATCTTCTATTCAGATCCTAGTTAATCTCTTTAGGATTGGGAGGGTCTGGAAGAAAAAGATCTAGCTATGTTAGTAGAGATTATTTACAGATGCAGATTTCCCCCACAAAAAAAAAACAGCCTTGCAGGGCCGTCTCAAAATATGGCAAAGAAACATGTTTTGGGGTAAAATATTTTGATTTTCTTCTTTGTCTCCTAATGCTACACCCGAGTCAGGTTGGAAAGTAAGTCACAATGTAGAATTTATGATTTGTAGGGCATGACTCCCCAGGTCCCTTAGATAGGAATTTGGGCAAGATAAAACAAATCAGAGTTTAGTCCTCATCAGGATGTCAGCAAAGTGGATCTCAGAAATATCTGAGATTAACTCATCTTGCATAGCATAAAATAACAAATGTAGTCAGGCGCTGTGGCTCTGGCCTGTAATCCCAGCACTTTGGGAGGTTGAAGTGAGAGGATTGAGGCCAAGAGTTTGATACCAGCCTGCCAATATACGGAGACTCCATCTCTACTTAAGAAAAAAAAAAATAGCAGGGTGCGATTTCTCATGAGTGTAGTCCCAGATACTCAGGAGGCTGAAGTGGGAGGATTGCTTGAGCCTCTGAAGTTCCAGCCTGCAGTGAGTGGTAATCATACCACTGTCTTCCATCCTGGAGGACAGAAGACCCTGTTGCAAATAAATAAATAAATAAGTATGAATAACAATAGCAAAGAAAAACTATGTAATTAATATCTACTTTTAAAAAGAAACTGCTCTTTTTTTTTTTTTTTTTTTTTCATTTTGAGACGGAGTTTCGCTCTTGTTACCCAGGCTGGAGTGCAATGGCGCGATCTCGGCTCACCGCAACCTCCGCCTCCTGGGTTCAGGCAATTCTCCTGCCTCAGCCTCCCGAGTAGCTGGGATTACAGGCACGCGCCACCATGCCCAGCTAATTTTTTGTATTTTTAGTAGAGACGGGGTTTCACCATGTTGACCAGGATGGTCTCGATCTCTTGACCTCGTGATCCACCAGCCTCGGCCTCCCAAAGTGCTGGGATTACAGGCGTGAGCCACCGCGCCCGGCCCGGAAACTGCTTCTTATTTAAAGCATAAATTGGTGTTCTAAGTTATCACTGAATCTGAAACCATCTTTGCAGAAAATATGATAGTGAAAGAAAGAAAACTTAACTGTCAGTTATTACCACAGAAGCTGTGTTTGCTCATTCTTGGGCATTGGATCAGCTAACTATGGGAGGAATTCAGTTTATAGTGATCACTTTGAAGCAAGAACAATAGTCCCTTCCCAAACTGACCTTTCAGGTGATCTATGTCGCCTTGGTAAGATTGATGAAAGGCCACAAAGTTAGAATTACGGTCTTTGAGGTGTTTTTCAGACTTTTCCAATTGGGCAGACCAGCTCAGGCCACCTGGACCTCTTTAAAAAAATTTTTTTTTGGCCGGGCGCGGTGGCTCACGCCTGTCATCCCAGCACTTTGGGAGGCCGAGGCGGGTGGATCACGAGGTCAAGAGATCAAGACCATCCTGGTCAACATGGTGAAACCCCGTCTCTACTAAACATACAAAAATTAGCTGGGCATGGTGGCGCGTGCCTGTAATCCCAGCTACTCAGGAGGCTGAGGCAGGAGAATTGCCCGAACCCAGGAGGCAGAGGTTGCGGTGAGCGGAGATCGCACCATTGCACTCCAGCCTGGGTAACAAGAGCGAAACTCCGTCTCAAAAAAAAAAAAATTTTTTTAAACCTCTGGTATTCAACCACCTGGACCTCCTCACTGGTAGCAGAGAACTGGCACCACCCGGTCCTGTGACCCCCCTCACCTAAAAACTTATCTCCAGGAGGCTGTTTTGGACCATCCTATGATTTCCTCCCCAACCAATTAGCCACACCAATTCCATATCTGCTTGCTCCAAATTATCCTCAAAACCCTTAGTCTCCCAGCTTTTCGGGAGACGGATTTGAGAACTAAATTTCCCCTCTCCCATTTGTTTGACTTGGCTAGCCCTGCAATTATTGAATTCTTTCTTTGCTAAAAACCCTGCTGTTTTCAGTGCGCTTTCGTCTTCCGGGCAGAGACAAGATGAATCTGGATGATGATAGACTTAGCTTCCCTTACCTTGCCCCCCGGGTGGTGTTGTTGCTATGAAAGTTTCTAGACCAGGAGTGGTGGCTAATGCCTGTAATTTCAGCACTTTTGGGAGGCCGAGGCGTGTAGTCACATGAGGTCAGGAGTTTGAGACCAACCAGCCTGACCAACGTGGTAAATCCCAGTCTGTAGGTCTACACGAAAAATACAAAAAACATTACCCATGTATGGTGGTGCATGCCTGCAATCCCGGCTACTCAGGAGGTTGAGGCAGGAGAAATCACTTGAACCAGGGAGGTGGAGGTTGCAGTGAGCTGTACTCCAGCCTGGGCAACAAGAGCAAAACTCCATCTTAAAAAAAAAAAAAATTCTGCCGGGCGCGGTGGCTCAAGCCTGTAATCCCAGCACTTTGGGAGGCCGAGGCGGGTGGATCACGAGGTCAAGAGATCGAGACCATCCTGGTCAACATGGTGAAACCCCGTCTCTACTAAAGATACAAAAAATTAGCTGGGCATGGTGGCTCGTGCCTGTAATCCCAGCTACTCAGGAGGCTGAGGCAGGAGAATTGCCTGAACCTAGGAGGAGGAGGTTGCGGTGAGCCGAGATCGCGCCATTGCACTCCAGCCTGGGTAACAAGAGCGAAACTCCATCTCAAAAAAAAAAATTCTGCAAGTAAATACGGAGTTGAGTCTCTGGCATTAATGGAGACTAGAAAATAGAGGGATTTCTATTTTGTTCTGTGGGCCATCCATATGTAACTGGACTATCACTGCATACAGAGTTTGCATTCCACCTTCCAGTTTGCATCCACTTCACAGACGATTCTAGGGCTTTTAAACTGTTAAACTTAATTTCGATAGCAGGAATTTTCCTGGAAAATTCTAGGGCTTTTAAATTAAATTGCTAAACTTAATTTTGATAGAAATTTTCCTGGATCTAATCACAGACTTTGCTCCCCACCCCAGGGAGATCCTGTTGAGTTGCCTCAGCATCACTTGTTAGTATCGCTTCCTTTTTTTTTTAGAACAAAACAGGTATATTTCTATTAGACTACGTGATACAAAAGATAGTGTGGTATGGATAGTATGAATGACAAATAATACAAATATATTTTATTTGAAATAAAAATGCATACACAGCTCAATGGGTCACTTGGAAACAAACTGTTGCTTGACTATATTACTGAGCAAAAACAAAACTGAAGCACAAACACCTTTCTTTTTTGACATGTATCTGGAGATAGGTAGGAAGACACTACTTGATTTTTTAAAAAACTGACCTTCCCTTAAGGCCTGGTCATTGAAGTGTAAACAATGTAAATGAATCCACCATTGCCAGTTGTCATATCATATCTATGTCACCTGTGTATTCTGAGATCACACACAGACCTGCCAATATACCTGGGAAAGGTTATTTTATCACAGTTACACTTGAGTTCTTGGCAGGCAGGACAGAGGAAGAGTAACTTGAAATAAGTTTTACATCCTATTTAGAAGAAATCACTAGTATTTCCTTAAATAACAGGCTACAATAGAAAGATACTGCCTGGAAGTTAATATCGCCTAACCCGGAATATAGAAATGCCCCGGGAGCCAGAAGAGGAAAGCACAGGCCCCGCCTCCTCCTTTTTTCCCTTCCCAATCCGCAGCTTGCTGGGCCCGCCTACCGCGCTGCGCGCGCAGTTTCCTTCAGACCCGGAAGCAGATTGCGCGGAGTGGTTCCTGGGCCACTAGCGCATGGTTTCTCCAAGTCTGTAAAGCTTAAACTTGCGCTTCGCGGGCCTCTGGTGCTTCCGTACCCGGTATCTGCAGGTTCGTACGCCCCTGAAAATACCCTCACCGCAAGGAAGTCACACGTCGTCGTGAGACCCGGGTTCGTGTCTATGATTTTGTGGTGAAACCATTCTGAGGCTGCATCCGTCCCGATCTCTCTGCCGTCTGGTCACGTAGACAAGTCTTTTCGTTCCATGTTCCCGTTTAAAACCTTTCACTGACTCCCTCCTCCCGTCCCGCACCACCAACAGCCCTCATCCACTAGGTGAATTCAGGTCTGTCCGGTTCCCGAGCCTCGCCCTCCTCGGCCCCTGGAGCGCAGCGTCACAGCCCGAGTCCCGGGGTGGCCGCGTCCTCTGTCTGGTCCTGGGATCCTCCTGCAGACCCCACCCCTCTCCTAAGGCGCTGTCGCCCTCACCTCCCTGCTCCTCGTGCCGGGCCTGCTGCTCCCCAGGCCTCCCCTGAGCCCGCGTTGGGGAGGTGCCCGCGGCCTGTCCTGTGACACCCGATGTTCTTGCCTGCCCAGCTCCAGCCCCTGGAAAATGTGCTTGTCCGGGATGCAGGCGTCTTACTCCAAACCCCCCTGTGAATGTGTGGACCCAGGGGAACTGGAGACAGAGACAGGACTGAGAGAGAAGCAGAAAAACGAGAGGAAAGAATGAGGGAAGCCCGGCCTTGCGCGGTGGCTCACGCCTGTAATCCCAGCATTTTGGGAGGCCGAGGCGGGTGGATCACGAGGTCAAGAGATCGAGACCATCCTGGTCAACATGGTGAAACCCCGTCTCTACTAAAAATACAAAAAAAAAAAAAAATTAGCTGGGCATGGTGATGTGTGCCTGCAGTCCCAGCTACTCAGGAGGCTGAGGCAGAATTGCTTGAACCCAGAAGGCGGAGGTTGCGGTGAGCTGAGATCGCGCCATTGCACTCCAGTCTGGGTAACAACAGCGAAACTCCGTCTCAAAAAAAAAAAAAGATGAGGGAAACCCGTAAACCCATGGTATGGTAGACAATGGGTGAGGGATTTGCAGAAGGAATTGAGAGAAGGAACCGAGAAAGTAACAGGGAAACAACAGGAGAAATGTAGAGAAAAGCTCGATGTCCAGAAAGATGAAGGATAGCAAGTTAAGGAGCGAGACAGCCAAGGGGAGGCCCCTCAGACAGAGTAGGGGAAGGAGGGATTTGGAGCCGCTGCAGACAGAGCAGCACGGTGGTAGGACATCAAGAGAGGACAGCTGGTGACAAGGAGAGCAGGGGGAGGCCTGGGCATGGGGGGGGGGGGTGCCAGAGAGTGGTGACGGGGTGTAACGGGGAAGAGGGAATTTCACATAGAGCACCAAGGGGCAGCAGATGGGGACAGTCGAAAGATTGGGGAGAAAGAGTGGTTGCAGTGGCTCATGCCTGTAATCCCAACACTTTGAGATCCCGAGGCAGGCGGATCACGAGATCAGGAGTTCAAGATCTGCCTGGCCAACATAGTGAAACCCCATCTCTACTAAAAATGCAAAAAGAACTGTGCTCGCTTCGGCAGCACATATACTAAAATTGGAACGATACAGAGAAGATTACCATGGCCCCGTGCAAGGGTGACACGCAGATTCCCGGAGCGTTCCATATTTTGCACAGTCTGTGAAGATCGTTTCTGTATCTGCTCAGCTAGCACTAAGGAAATAGTGAGGTTAAGCAAAAACGAGCACCCAATAATGAAATTGTGATTTTAATTACAAAAAAAAAAAATTAGCCGCGAGTGGTGGCACGTGCCTGTAGTCCCAGCTACTTGGGAGGCTGAAGCAGGAGAATCACTTGAACCAGGGAGGCAGAGGTTGAAGTGAGCCAAGATCATGCCATTGCACTTCAGCCCAAGTGACACACTGAGACTTTGTCTCAGAAGAAAGGAAAGAAAGGGGAAAGGAGGAGTAAGAAGCAAAACAAGTCGCAAGCACGGAGCAGAACATATGAAAGAGAAGGATTAGAAGGAAGAAGGGGAGAAAGCAGCAGAGGAGAGAGGCACAAAAGAAGGACCAGAAACCCAGGAGTCAACAGAAAAAAGCTAGAGAGACTCAGGTGAGAATGAGAGATACAGAGTGAGGGAAGGAAACAGTCATGACAAAAGAGGCATACGGATTGATTGTATCTGATAATTGTGACAACGTGTTGATTTCTCTCTCATGATAAATTTAAATTTTCCCCAAATTGTACATATGAGAATAAGAATTCCAAAACTCGGGCCGGGACCTCTACGACCTCCTCTCCTGCCTGTGTCCTCCTGGCTCCCTCTGTTCTAGCCACGCAGGCCTCTTTCCTGTTCCGGGGGGGTAGGGGGCGGTTGTTTCTGCCTCAAGGCCTTCACTTGGGCTGTCCCTCTGCTGGAACTCCTTGGCTCCAAGACTGCAGGTGGCAAACAAGCTCACCAGATCACTGTTCGGATATGACTGCTCAGTCCAGGCTTCTGTAACCCTCCCTCTGCCCACCATCTGGCATTCCAGCCATACCCTCACCTTAACCTCTGGTCCACACGGCCTGCTCTGCATGTTTCTTTCTGCCCCTTTATGCTCCACTGCCTGGATCCTGGTGACAGGGCCTCGGGGAGAGCAGGGCCAGAATGTGGGGGCTGTGCTGCCTTTGCTGCCTCTGAATGGAGTGTAACCCTTGCTTTAGACCCCTGAGGCATTTTGCAGATACATCGTGTGTGTGTGTGTGTGTGTGTGTGTGTGTGTGTGTGTGTGTGTGAGAGAGAGATGGAGTTTCTTGTCCAGGCTGGAGTGCAATGGCCCCATCTTGGCTCACTGCAACCTCCGCCTCCTGGGTTCAAGTGATTCTCCTGCCTCAACGTCCCATAACTGGGATTGCAGGTGCCCGCCACCACGACCAGCTAATTTTTTTTGAACTTTAGTAGAGACAGCAATTCACCATGTTGGCAAGGCTAGTCTTGAACTCCTGACCTCAGGTGATTCACTTTCCTTGGTCTCTTGAAAGTGTGGGGATTACAGGCGTGAGCCACCACGCCCAGCCCTCACTTGCATTTTATTGGATTTTTACATAAGAGATTATTATATATATTTTCTGGCCAGGCGAGGTGGCTCAGCATGAGTCTGAGGTAGGAAAATCACTTGAAAACCCGGGAAGTGGAGGTTGCAATGAGCCGAGATTGCGCCATTGCACTCCAGCCTGGGCAACAAGAATGAAATTCTGTCTCTTAAAAAAAAATTATATATATATAGCGAGAGAGAGAGCACAATTTTGAAGTTCTATAATCCCAGCACTTTGGGAGGCCGAGGAGGGTGGATCCCAAGGTCAAGAGATCGAGACCATCCTGGTCAACATGGTGAAACCCCGTCTCTACTAAAAATACAAAAATTAGCTGGGCACGGTGGGCATGCCTATAGTCCCAGCTACTCAGGAGGCTAAGGCAGGAGAATTGCCTGAACCCAGGAGGCGGAGGTTGCAGTGAGCCGAGACCGCACCATTGCACTCCAGCCTGGGTAACAAGAGCGAAACTCCGTCTTAAAAAAGAAAAGAAAATTGTTGTTTGTACTGTTTTTCTTTCTATCTGAATTTCAAGTAAATTTTACCTTGTTCCAGTCAGTCCTAAGTCCCGGTGCTATCCATTTCTCTGGCTCTTGTTTGCTGTCTCTTCCATGAATCTCTACACCACGACCAGAAAATGTTTCTACTTACACTCAATATGACATCGATAGAAAGAAGCAAAAAAAAAAAAAGTCATTAAAGTTCTAAGTTTTTAAGAACCTTTCTGTGCCTATATGTACAAAGTCATTTTTCTCTATTCTGTTTACTTACTTTGAGACAGGGTCTGGCTCTGTCACTCAAGCTAGAGTGCTCAGTCTCAGCTGACTATAGCCTCAACCTTCTGGGCTCAAGCAGTCCTCCCACCTCAGCCTCCCAAAGTATTGGGATTTCAGCTGTGAGGTACCGCACATGGCCTGGAAGTTCTTTTAGGCTGACTGACAACACCATGGACTACATGGTAACGTCCGTGACCTGCACTTACACCTCCAGATGAATTCCTGGAACTAGAAAGTCTGAAGTAATTGGAAAACCTCAAAAGGGAAAAATGACCAACCCATGCAGTGCCTAATTAACTTTGAGACATTCTTCTATTGTTCTTTATTCCTGCCTCAACTGATAAGGCAACTGGATTTTGTAACCAATCTTGCTCAACTGATAGGTCAACCTCGTGACTGCAGACCCTATGACCCCCTCCCAGCTTGCAAAAAACCACCCTAAACTGTAACTTACGTAACTTTCTGCTGCCTACCCCAAACCTATAAAACCATCTCCTGTCCCACCACCCTGCACTGACTCTCTTTTCAGACTCAGCCCACCTGTACCCAGGTGAATAAACAGCCATGTTGCTCACACAAAGCCTGTTTAGGGGGCTCCCTTCATTCAGATTACGTGTTTTAGCATGGCTTAATTTTTCTTCTGTGGAGTGACTCATGTTCTGATGATAATTATGAAGTGAAATTTCTTCCCCTTCCCTCACCTCGCCTTCCCTCCCTCCCCTTTCTTCCTTTTCTTTCTTTCATTTGTTCATTCATTCACTCATTATATTTTGTGTGAATTCAAATTTATTAATTTATTAGCAGGTCACTAATGTTCTCCTGGTCAATATTATGAAGTGAAATTTATTAATTTGGGATACATACACATTAATTTTCATTCACTCTTGAACATCTATATATCTACTAATCAGTATTATTTTTGGTGGGGCTGGGGGTACAAGGTCTCATGCTGTCACCTAGGCCTGAGTACAGTGGCACAGTCTCTGCTCACTGCAACCTCCACCTCCTGGATTCAAGGGATTCTCTCACCTCAGCTTCCTGAGTAGCTGGTATTACAGGTACATGCCACCATACCCCACTAACTTTTTTGTATTTTTAGTAGAGACACGGTTTCACCATGATGGCCAGGCTGGTCTTGAACTCCTGACCTCAAGTGATCTACTTGCCTTGGACTCCTAAAGTCCTGGGATTACAGGCGTGAGCCACCAGGCCCGGTTGATATATCTATGAATTATACACCAGTAGTATCCTTTACCTCGTGTTTTCTTTTTAAAATTTGGTCATATATGTTTTCTTTTTTTTTTTTCTTTTGAGACAGAGTGTCACTCTGTCACCTAGGCTAGAGTGGAATGACATGGTCTCGGCTCTTCTACCTCAGCCTTCAGAGTAGCTGGGAATACAGGTGCCTGCCGCCATGCCCGGCTAACTTTTATATTTTTAGTAGAGACAAGGTTTCACCATGTTGGCCAGGCTGGTCCTAAACTCCTGACCTCACATATCTGCCTGACTCGGCCTCCCAGAGTACTGGGATTACAGGCATGAGCCACCGCATTTAGCCTCAGAAAAATAAGACTAGGCTGGGCACAGTGGTTTACGCCTATAATCCCCACACTTTGGGAGGCTAAGGCAGGCGGATCACAAGGTCAGTATCCAGCCTGGCCAAAACGAGGAAACCCTGTCTCTACTAAAAATACAAACATTAGGGCTGGCCACGGTGGCTGATGCCTGTAATCCCAGCTACTCCAGAGGCTGAGGTGGGAGGATCACTTGAACTTGGGAGGCAGAGGTTGCAGTAAATCGAAATTATGCCACTGCACCCAGGCCTGTGTCTCAACAAAAAAGAAACACTGAGGGATGCTGACCTACCAGATCTTAAAAACTCCAGTTTTTGCAAGAGTAGAATAGCCGATGATTTAAGACAACGCTTTCAGTCCTATGCAGAAGTGCTTAAAGGCAGTAGTGGTGTCAATACTTCTTTTTTTTGTTTTGAGACAGAGTTTCGCTGTTTTTATCCAGGCTGGAGTGCATTGGTGCGATCTCATCTCGCTGCAACCTCTGCCTCCCGGGTTCAGGCAGTTCTCCTGCCTCAGCCTCCGGAGTAGCTGGGACTACAGGCCTGCGCCACCGTGCCCAGCTAATTTTTTGTATTTTTAATAGAGACGGAGTTCCACCTTGTTGACCAGGATGGTCTTGATCTCTTGACCTCATGATCCACCCGCCTTGGCCTCCCAAAGTGCTGGGATTACAGGCTTGAGCCACCGCGCCCGGCCGGTGTAAATACTTCTAATGATTAGTGTTGGGTTTACTGGACATGCCTTTGAAAAACATGCACTCGTTCCTCCCGTCATAAGGTTCTGTCTAAAAGGTAGGTACAAATAAATACATTTGATAGGTAAAATTAAAGATGAAATTAAGACAAAGAAAATTTTGGTTGAAATTCTTTGTATACTGGGAGAGGAAAGCTGGCAGTTCCATAGCACAAACCAAGAAATATCGATAAAGTAAAGATCACTAAACCAGTTTATGTAAAATTGAAAATGTTGGTCAGGCGCGGTGACTCACCTGTAATCCCAGCACCTTGGGAGGCTGAGGCAGGTGGATCTTGAGGTCAGGAGTGGGAGACCAGCATGGCCAACATGGTGAAAGTCTGTATCTACTATCTCTACTAAAAACACGTAGAAAAAATTAGCTGGGCATGGTCCACATACCTGTAGACCAGCCTCTACTGAAATAGAAAAATTAGCTGGGCGTGCTTTTTTGAAACCTCAAATTGTCCAACTGTTGCCAGCAAGAGCCTCTTTGCAAACCCTTCTGTTGTTTTGTTTTGTTTTGTTTGAGAGAGAGTCTCACTCTGTCACCCAAGCTGAAGTGCAGTGGCATAATCTTGGCTCACTGCAACCTCTTCCTCCCAGGTTCAAGTGATTCTCCTGCCTCAGCCTCCTAAGTAGATGTGATTACAGGTGAGTGCCACCACACCCAGCTAACTTTTTATACTTTTTGTAGATACGGAGTTTCACCATGTTGGCCAGGCTGCTTGCGAACTCCTGACCTCAAGTGATCCACCCACCTCAGCCTACCAAAGTGCTGGGATTACATCTGTGAGTCACCAGGCCCAGCCCCAGACATTTCTTTATACCAGTGTGAGAATGGACTAATGGGAACTTAGAAAACAGAGCAAGAAGTACCTAATGTGTATTTGTTAGAGAAAAGAGGAAGCTTATTGGTTGCAGTAGCTCATGCCTATAATCCCAACTCTTTGTGAGGCCAAGGTGGGCAGATCATCTGAGGTCAGAAGTTTGAGAACAGCCTGGCCAACATGGTGAAATGCTGTCTGTACTAAAAATATAAAAATTAGCCAGGTATAGAGGCAGGCACCTGTTTCCCAGCTACTCAGGAGGCTGAGGCAGGAGAATCGCTTGAACCTAGGAGGTGAAAGTTGTAGTGAGCCAAGATCGCACCCCCGCACTCCAGCCTGGGCAACAGAGCAGGACTCCATCCAGGGAGGAAAAAAAAAAGGCTCTCCAAACGAGTTTAGAAAACAGAAGCCTTGGCTGGGCATGGTGGCTCACGCCTGTAATCACAGCACTTAGAGAGGCCACAGTAGATGGATCACCTGAGGTCAGGATTTTGAGAGCATCCTGACCAGTATGGTGAAACCCCATCTCTATTAATATAAAAATTAGCCGGGCATGGTGGCATGCATCTTTAGTCCCAGCTAGTTGGGAGGCTAAGACAGGAGAATTTCTTGAACCCAGTAGGTAGAGGTTGCAGTGAGCTTAGATCCTGTCACTGCATTCCTGGGTGAAGTCTGGGTGACAGCGAGATTCTCTCTCTGAAAAAACAAGCATTTACAGAGGGGCTCTTGCTGACCTCAAGTTGGACAATCTGAGTTTTTGAAAAAGTTTTCAATGGATTGAATAACACCAAACCTCTATAAAAACCATGAGTTTATAATATTCCTAAGATTCCAGAACCCACTGGAGGTCCATGATGTACACTCCTTTGTCCTTTATTATTTCTGATAATTTAGATAGAAAAAGGAAACTGGGTTTTCCTTTTTTTTCTGGCATATGGTGATTTAGTGTAACACAGTAGCTGATCAGTAAAACAACTTTGTCTCAACAGAATCAGAAGAGGAGCAAAAGGAAAGTTAAAACTCAAAATTTACAATTTTTCTTTTTTCTTTCTTTTTTTTTTTTTTTTATTTGAGACTGAGTTTCACTCTTGTTACTCAGGCTGGAGTGCAATGGCGTGATCTCGGGTCACCGCAACCTCCGCCTCCTGGGTTCAGGCAATTCTCCTGCCTCAGCCTCCCGAGTAGCTGGGATTACAGGTATGCGCCACCATGCCCAGCTAATTTTTTTGTATTTTTAGTAGAGACGGGGTTTCACCATGTTGACCAGGATGGTCTCGATCTCTTGACGTCGTGATCCACCCGCCTCGGCCTCCCAAAGTGCTGGGATTACAGGCTTGAGCCACCGCGCCCGGCCCCATTTATATTCTTTTAGGTATATGCCTAGTAATGGGATTGCTGGGTCAAATGGTACTTCTGGTTCTAGATCTTTGTGGAATTGCCATAGTGTCTTCCACAGTGGTTAAAATAATTTACATTCCCACCCATTTTTCTTTTTCTCTTTTCCTTTTTTTCTTTTCTTTTTGAGACAGAGCTTTGCTCTTGATGCCCAGGCTGGAGTACAATGGTTTGATCTCGGTCACTGCAACTTCTGCCTCCCGGGTTCAAATGATTCTCCTGCCTCAGCCTCCCAAGTAGCTGGTATTACAGGCATGCACCACCACACTTGACTAATTTTGTATTTTTAGTAGCAACAGGGTTTCTCCATGTTAGTCATGCTGGTCTCAAACTCCCAACCTCATGTGATCTGCCTGCCTTAGCCTTCCAAAGTGATGGGATTATAGGCATTAGCCATGGCACCCGGACTTCCTTTTCTTTTCTTTTTGACGCAGAGTCTTGCCCTGTCATCCAGGATGGAGTGCAGTTGCACAATCTAGGTTCACTGCAACCTTCGCCTCCTAGGTTCAATCGATTCTCCTGCCTCAGCCTCCTAAGTAGCTGAGATTACAGGCAACCACCACCATGCCTGGCTAATTTTTGTATTTTTATAAAGATGGGGTTTCAGCATATTGGCCAGGGTGGTCTCGAACTCCTGACCTCATGTGATGCGCCCCTGTCAGCCTCCCAAAGCGCTGGGATTTCAATTCCCAATAAAACAAAGGAATTTAGAGACATTCATTGATAAATGAAAAAACAGCCCAGGTATGGGGGCTCATGGCTGTAATCCCAGCAGTTTGGGAGGCCATGGCAGGTAGATCACTTGAGGCCAGGAGTTCGAGACCAGGCCAGGCCTGGTTGACCATCTCTCTAATAAAAATGGAAAAATTAATGTGGTGTGTATACCTACTATCCTAGCTACTTGAGAGGCTCAGGCAGGAGAGTTGCCTGAAACTGTGAGGTGGAGGTTACAGTGATCCAAGATCATGTCACTGCACTCCAGCCTGGGTAACATGGTGAAATCATGTCTCTACAAAACAATACAAAATTTGTCCAGCCATGGTGGTGCATGCCTGTGGTTCCAGCTACTCAGAAGGCTGAGGTGGGACTATCGCTGGGGCCGAGGAGGTTGAGGCTGCAGCGAGCTGTGATCATACCACTGCATTCCAGCCTGTGTGACTGAGAAACAGTATTATTATTATTATTATTATTATTATTTTTTGAGAGGGAATGTCACTCTGTTATCCACGCTAGAGTGCAATGGTGTAGTTTTGGCTCACTGCAACCTCTGCCTCCAGGGTTCAAGCCATTCCCCTGCCTCAGCCTCTCAAGTAGCTGGGATTATAGGCACGCACCACTACTCCTGGCTAATTTTTGTATTTTTAGTAGAGATGGGGTTTCACCATGTTGGCCAGGCTAGCCTTGAACTCCAGACCTCGTGATCCGCCCTCCTCAACCTCCATAAGTGCTGATGTTACAGGTATGAGCCACCGCACCCAGCCTAGTCTGCTTTTCAAGACCAAACCAATGTACATCTTACATTTATTGATTTATCTCTCATGTCTCCCCAAAATGTATAAAACCCAGCTACTTTTGGTCCTCATCAGCTGCAAAACCTCATGAAGCTCTGTCAGGCATATCCTTAAGCTTGGCAATGTAAACCTTCTAAATTAATTGAGACCTATTAGATACTTTGGATTCACAAGCTCATGAACACGGAAGAAATCAAGATAGAAAACAAACTAGATCTAATGGAAAGCATAAAATAAGTTCATAAATCTGGACTCCATAAATATTGAACATAGAGGAAATGCTCTTCTCAAACTTTGTGTGTTTATATTAGATCACATTTTTAAACATATTTCTAACAGTAAACATCCATTCTATGTAATTTTAGCCAATTTAAAGTTGCAATAATAAATTATCAATTGTACACGTGCATAATACTTCCTGATATTTCCCGTAGTGTTTTGGAGTAGCTGCTCAGTCTGTCTTTGATACATTACTGGAGTGTTGTCTTCCATAACTGTGCTTATGACTCTCTGGCGCATGAGCAGAAGAACTATTAGGGAACTAGGAACCAAGATGACAAACTGTCAAGTCCTTTAAAACTAGGAAGATGGGCCGGGCGCGGTGGCTCAAGCCTGTAATCCCAGCACTTTGGGAGGCCGAGGCGGGTGGATCATGAGGTCAAGAGATCAAGACCATCCTGGTCAACAAGGTGAAACCTCGTCTCTACTAAATATACAAAAATGAGCTGGGCACGGTGGCGCGTGCCTGTAATCCCAGCTACTCAGGAGGCTGAGGCAGGAGAATTGCCTGAACCCAGGAGGCGGAGGTTGCGGTGAGCCGAGATCGCGCCATTGCACTTCAGTCTGGGTAACAAGAGCGAAACTCCGTCTCAAAAAAAAAAAAAAACTAGGAAGATGTATTCTTTTCTGCTCACGCACTGGTTCGGGAAAACAGCTTAATGATATCTCCAAGGACAAAGTCCTACAGAAATACAATGTCCACATGATCCAATATCTCATGACAATATGTGCTTTTAAGATAAGTACAGTCATGCTTTCAAGTACTTGCACACTAAAATACCAAGGATAGTTTTACATAAACAAAGTACTAAGTTTTGTCACACCGTCAGCCAACCAGCAGGTAGAGCTAGCTTAGCTTTTACGTGGGCCCCTATACAATAAAAACTTGAAACAAAGAGGAGGCATTCCCCCTGCTTTCTGAGGACGTCCTACTGTGTCACTGGTAGCTTTCTTTCTTTTTTTTTTTTTTTTTTTGAGACGAAGTTTCCCTCTGGTTGCCCAGGCTGGAGTGCAATGGTGTGATCTAGGCTCATGGCAATCTTGCCCTTCCGGGTTCAAGCCATTCTCCTGCCTTAGCCTCCCAAGTAGCTGGGATTACAGGCATGTGCCACCACGCCCGGCTAATTCTGTATTTTCAGTAGAGATGGGGTTTCTTCATATTGGTTAGGCTGGGCTTGAACGTCCAACCTCAGGTGATCCACCTGCCTTAGCCTCCCAAAGTGCTGGGAATACAGGAGTGAGCAACTACACCCGGCAAACTGGTAACTTTCAGTAAACTTTCTGTGGGGCTGAGGCCCCACAGGGTCGTGGATGTCTCTTATGCTGTGCTGAGGTGCAGGATCTGAGATATAAAGAGACAGGACACAGAAGTACAAAGAAAACGTAGCTGGGCTCGGGGGGCCACGCCACCTATAAGCGGAGTCAGGCAAGGCCCCGAATGTCCAGAAGCATGAGTATTTATTGTGTATAGGTTAGGGGGCAGGGCAGTGAGTGAAATCATCTTTAAGGATAGTGATAGGGTCGTGAGCAATAAAACAAGGGTTCGACCCCCATTAGGTTACCTAGGCTAGGAGGTGGACACTGCACAGCAAGGGTCCCGTTCCCATCAAGGCAAGGGCCGTGTGCAGTAAGGGATCCACGCCCATTAGGTCACCGAGGCTTGAAGGTGGGCCATGGGCATTGAAGAGGGTACAGTGTGCAATACTTCTATCTATGGTCAAACTACTTCTAAGAAGATTTATAGGAGGATGCTTTAAGTCACACAGCAGTGACAGAGCTGTCAGGGTTACCGCCACCTGCTGCCAGCTTCCAATGAGTTCTATGGGAAGATGCTTTTCGAGCAGCACAGTAGCAAGAGCTGATAAAGTTCACAGTCACCAAGGTGGATTGCCGGTCTGAGGGCAGCTTTACAATACTGAACACTGTCACCTGGGCCATGGGTTCTTGTCCTGGTATAACTGTTTTTCCCTTAAATCATGCTCTGCAGTGTGTCTGCTCTAGGCATTCCTCCGATTATAAGCTGCTTATTCCTTAATTCATGCTCTGTACCGTGTCTGCTCTAGGCCTTCCTCTATGAACTCAGAATAAATCAAAGACTGTCAAGCAACCGCAGGTCTGCGGCTCAGGAGGATTTACCAGTTGCACACAGAGAAGCTTGAACTCCTTGGGGCTTTGCTGGGCCCCTGCTGGTACGTTAACTCGGGCATCTGAAGAGATTATTCTGAGCCAAATATAAGTGACCATGGACTGTGACACGGCCCTCAGGAGATCCTGAGAATATATGCCCAAGGTGGTTGTGGTACAGCTTGGTTTTATATATTTTTGCGAGGCATGAGACATCTATCAAATACATTTAAGAAATACATTGGTTTGGTTCAGAAAGGCGGGACAAATCAAAGGAGAGGAGAGGTTCCAGGCTATAGGTGAATTTAAACACTTCCGGTTGATAATTGGTTGAGTTTACCTGAAGATCTGGGAATAATTGAAAGGAATATTCAGGTTAAAGTGAGGAAGGAGACCCAGGCGTCTGGGATTCCCTCCCCGCTCTGTCATCCACAGTGCATCTCAATAGAAGAGAGAGAACAGGCCAGCTGGTGCCTCCGGAATCTCCTTCCTGTAGGTGGCAGGCTTGGTCTTGGGGAAACTCTCTGGAAGACAGTTTTTACTTAAAACGAGATCAAACCCGAAAGCTTTTCACATGTGAGTCCTAAAACTGTAAACCCGAACCCTTTCATATGTGATTCCTGAAACTATGAACCTAAGATTCTTCCATGTGTAATATCTAAAGTTAAGCCTATGTAAAGGCAGAACCTTCCTTTGTTAGACGAGCTGAATTTGGACAGATTATTCCTCAGCTCTTGGCTGTAATAATAAACCCTTTCCTTTCCCATTCAGTGTTCCGGAGCTCTCTTTCTCAAAAGTAAAGGATTGTGGATGGCAAGTTTTATTGTGTATGGCCTCAGAAAGACAGCAGGTTGTGAAATGTTTCTCTTCAAACCTTCAAAGGGTGCTGGCTCTCAGTTGATTATTTTTTGGACCTGGGAAGGAAGGAAGGAAAAAAAAGAGGGGAGGAACATGGATATACAATGTGGATTTTCACAAGAGACTTAGCAGGTCAGTTTCAAGGTATGGCAAGAAAACTGCTTTTGGGGTAAAACCGTTTGATTTTCTTCCTCGTTATGTCACAGTCAGATTGGAAAGTAAGATGTGATATACAGGGTCAAATAAAACCCATCTGATGAGAATTTGGTTTATAGGGCAAGACTCCCCAGATCCCATAGATAGGAATTTGGGTTAGATTTAAAAAGTCAGAGCTTAGTCCTCATAGGGAACAACCGGGCAATTTATATACACTGTTAAATAGTCAGTGCTGCCGGGCGTGGTGGCTCATGCCTATAATCCCAGCACTTTGGGAGGTCGAGGTGGGTGGATCACGAGGTCAAGAGATTGAGACCATCCTGGTCAACATGGTGGAACCCCATCTCTACTAAAAATACAAAAATGAGCTGGGCGTGGTGGCGCGTGCCTGTAATCCCAGCTACTGAGGAGGCTAAGGCAGAAGAATTGCTTGAACTCGGGAGGCAGAGGTTGTGGTGAGCCCAGATCATGCCATTGCACTCCAGCCTGAGTAACAAAAGCAAACTCTGTCTCCAAAAAAAAAAAAAAAAAAAAGGCCGGGCGCGGTGGCTCAAGCCTGTAATCCCAGCACTTTGGGAGGCCGAGGCGGGTGGATCACGAGGTCAAGAGATGGAGAACATCCTGGTCAACATGGTGAAACCCCGTCTCTACTAAAGATACAAAAAATTAGCTGGGCGCGTGCCTGTAATCCCAGCTACTCAGGAGGCTGAGGCAGGAGAATTGCCTGAACCCAGGAGGCGGAGGTTGCGGTGAGCGCAGATCATGCCATTGCACTCCAGCCTGAGTAACAAAAGCAAAACTCTGGCTCATAAAAAAAAAAAAAAAAAGTTATACACTAATGTGCCTTTATATCCAGTAAACTCTGGAAAAGGAAACAAATAAGGCGAGATATTTTGTATCTAATTTTGTAAGGCATTTAAAGCCAAAGTTCTTTACTTAAAGAGATAGGGTGTCACTCTGTGGCCCAGTCTGGAATGCCACGGTACAATTCTCGTTTACAACAGCCTCACACTCCTGGGGTCAAGCGATCCCACATTAGCCTCCCCAGGAGGTAGGATGACAGGCATGTGCCGCCACATTGGGCTAATTATTTCATTTGTTTCTTTCATTCGTTATTATGTAGAGATGGGATCTTGCGGTTTTGTCCAGGCTGGAGTATGGTGGTGCCATCAAAGCTCACGATAGCCTTGAGTTCCCGGCCTTGAGTCCATCTCCGCCTCCCAAATTGCTGGGATTACAAATGTGAGACAGCCAGCCTGGCTGGACGCTGCACTTTTTTTGGTGGGGGTAGCTGTTGGGAACCAGCCCAACCCTGTGTGTGGGTGCCCCATGTCCCAGCAGTGACGAGGGAGTGAGAAAAGAAATAAAGATGTTATATCGGACCAAGCACAGAAAGTCAACACCAAGACAAAAGTATGCAAAATTGCAGGGTTTATTGCCGGCGACCACGGAGGACTCACGTCTCTCCACCCCCTGGCAGAGAAAGAAGGGTGACAAGATCTTTTTTTTTTTTTTTTTGAGACGGAGTTTTGCTCTTGTTACCCAGGCTGGAGTGCAATGGCGCGATCTCGGCTCACCGCAACCTCCGCCTCCTGGGTTCAGGCAATTCTCCTGCCTCAGCCTCCTGAGTAGCTGGGATTACAGGCACGCGCCACCATGCCCAGCTAATTTTTTGTATCTTTAGTAGAGACGGGGTTTCACCATGTTGACCAGGATGGTCTCGATCTGTTGACCTCGTGATCCACCCGCCTCGGCCTCCCAAAGTGCTGGGATTACAGGCTTGAGCCACCGCGCCCGGCGACAAGACCTTTTTATACCCGCAAAACCACCTTGGGAGTGGGGGTGAGGAGTGGAGATGGGAATGAAAGCTGTCAATCACCTCCTAGGCTGAGCTGAGGTTGGCGGGTGGTGGGGGGGCTCAGGGCCAGGGGACTTTTGTCATTCCAATTGCCACTTAACTGGTTTACAGAGGTTAAGATAAACATTAGCTTATACATTATTTAGAAAGGTGTGTGGTCCACAGATTCTTCAGTTGCTTGGCGCCAGGATGGAATTATCTGGGGGTGCTTACTCTGGTCAGTAACCATAAACAAAGGCCAGCAATTCTGATAGTTACAGATAAGAGAAGGCGTGCAGCTTTACCTGTAAACCAGCAGTTTACAGAAGCCAAGGTTAGCAGTCATTGTGAGAATGGAAACAGTTTTGTCCTTTATAAAATGGCAGTGTACAGGTTCCAACTCTAGGCTAGCTATGTCACAAAGACACAACAGAATTTACAGCATCCGTCCAGGGATCCAACGCACTTGGCACTAAGCTCTGGGCTCCAAGCACTTTTATTAGGTGTATTGTTAGTCTTGCAGGCCGTGGGGAGCCGGGGTAAGGAGGAAGATAGCCTGGGGGAGAGCATGTGTCTGCAGCATTCAATAGCAAACTAAGAAATGCTAAGGACACAGACTTTACCGTCCATTTTCTAACCAGGTGCTTTGGCAACAGGTGCAGCGGATAAGGATGGGGCGCCATAAGGTCTGACCACACACAATGCATCAAGGGGTGTTATCTCCCGAGCACTGTGGACACAGGGCAATTAGAATTGCTCCATATTCTGAGAACACAGGCAGAGCCTGTGGCGTTCTGGTGTCTCTGCCTGCAAGGCTTTCCTCCCTAGTCTTATGAGCAGAGATTGCATGTCCTTCCCAGAATCTTTTGCCTAAGCTCCCTTTACGAGATCCTCACACAAACTCTGTGTGGGAAGATCTGTGGGACCGAAGCAGTTTCTTTTCTGTTTTGCAGCTACACAGCAGCGTTCCACGGTTACAGGCGCTCTCAAATGTCTTTACCATAGGCCTCCTGTACCACCTGATCTCTGCTTTTATTTTACTGCACCATAGTTTGGATATGCTCCATGGCACAAATCTCAGTGTATAAAAAGCAAAGCAAGCTTGTAATCGTTTAACTATAAGTAACACGGGTCTGCCCCTGGCCATGTCTTCCCATAGGTAGTGGGTATGGAGTCTTCCTCTGTCTCCCAGGCTGGAGTGCAGTGGCACAATGTCTTGTCAGCTCACTGCAACCTCTGGCTCCTGAGTTTAAGCAATTCTTCTGCCTCAGCCTCCCGAGTAGCTGAGGCTACAGGCGTCCGCCAGCACGCCCAGCTAGTTGTTGTATGTTTAGTAGAAACAGGGTTTTATCATATTAGCTAGGCTGGTCTCAAACTCCTAAACTCTAGTGATCCACCCGCTTGGGACTCCGAAAGTGCTGGGATTACGAGTGTGAGCCATCACTCCCAGATTTGATTCTGACCTTTTAATGACCTGGAATGGAATGGAAAGCAGAGATAGACATCAGTGTTAGAGAATCCTTTCTTCTATCATTGCTTTTAAAACATGAAATCAAAATAAATATTTAACTGAGGGGGATTTTCTTACATTTTTTCAGATGGAGTTTCACTCTTCTTGCCTAGGCTGGAGTGCAATGGCATGATCTTGGCTCACCGCAACCTTTGTCTATCGGGTTCAAGCGATTGTCCTGCCTCAGACCCCTGGGTAGCTGGGATTATAGGAATATGCCACGATGCCTGGCTAATTTTGTATTTTTAGTCGAGACAGGGTTTCTCCATGTTGGTTAGGCTGGTCTGGAACTTCTAACCTCAGGTGATCCACCTGCCTTGGCCTTCCAAAATGCTGAATTTTTTTTTTTTTTTTTTTTTTGAGATGGAGTCTTGCTCTGCGCTTAGGCTTGAGTACAGTGGCGTGATCTCAACTCACTTCAACCTCCGCCTCCCAGGTTCAAGCATTTCTCCTGCCTTAGCCTCCCGAGTATCTGGGGCTACAGGTGCCCACCACGTCTGGCTAAATTTTTTTTGTATTTTTAGTAGAGATGGGATTTCACCGTATTGGCCAGGCTGGTCTTGAACTCCTGACCTTGTGATCCTCCCGGCTCGGCCACCCAAAGTGCTGGGATTACAGGTGTGAGCCACCGCACCCAGCCGAGGGGGATTCTTTAAATCTTTTTCAGCACTTTGATCCAACAGAGACTGATTTTTTGCAACATTTAAGCAACATTTTACATAAAAATAATCATAAGTTTCCTCTGACATCAGAGTAGCACTTGTCATTAGAGAAGATGGAGCCATATTCTTCTACCCATTATTATGAAATGATTTATTTTAAACATCACACAACGTATATATGTGTTGTGTAGTAAAATCCAAAGAAAAGTGCGTTCATGCATCCCCTTTCCTGTCCAGCCTGCCACCCATTCCCATGTCTCAGTGGGTAATCGTTGTTGAGAGTTCTGTTGCACGTCAGCGTAATTCCTACCGAAATGTGTTCCGACACCGTTGTGAGATTTTTACAAAAAAGTTCTTGGCCAGGCGTGGTGGCTCACGCCTGTAATCTCAGCACTTTGGGAGGCCAAGGTGGGCGGATCACCTGAGGTCAGGAGTTCAAGAACAACCTGGCCAACATGGTGAAACCCTGTCTTAAAAAAAGAAAAAAAAAAAAAAAAGAATTTGCCTGGCGTAGTGGCTCACACCTGTAATCCAAGCACTTTGGAGGCCAAGGTGGGCGGATCACTTGAGGTCGGGAGTTCAAGACCAGCCTGACCAACATGGTGAAACCCCATCTTAAAAAGAAAAAAGTTATTTGATGAATGCGCTGTGTCTCCCAGACTGTAGTGGGAGTTCAGTGATGTAATCTCGGCTCACTGCAGACTCCGCCCTCTAGGTCCAAGCAGTTCTCCGGCCCCAGCTTCCTGAGCAGCCAGGGCTACAGGTGTGTACCACCACACCTGGCTAAGTTTTTTGTACTTTTAGTAGAGATGGGGTTTCACCATGTTGGCCATGGTGGTCTGGAACTCCTGGCCTCAAGTGATCTGCCCTCCTCAGCCTCCCAGTGAGCTGGGATTACAGGCATGAGCCACTACACCTGGCCATTTTTTTTTTTGTTTTCCTTGGGATGTTTTTTGAGATAATGTCTCACTTTGTCACCATGCTGGAGCAAAGTGGCACATTGCAACCTCTGCTTCCAGGGTTCCAATGATTCTCTGTCCTCAGTCCATTGAATACCTGCATTATGGGTGTGGACCATCACACCTGGCTAATGGTTTTATTTTTAGTAGAGATGGAGGTTCACCATGTTAGCCAGGCTGGTCTCAAACTCCTGGCCTCAAGGGACCCTCCCACCTCGGCCTGACAAAGTGCTGGGATTACAGGCGTGAGTCACTGTGCTTGGCATAATAAATGTTTTGTTGTGGTATTTTATCCTGCAGGTTTTGAAAATTTCCATGTGTTCAAAGTAGGAAACAAGATAGCTTGGTCTTTTTTTATCCCCCGTGAAGCATTCTCTGAAAAAAGACAGGTGAGTCCTTCACAGTTTTTTACTGTTATCAAGAATGCCACGCTGGCTGCCTGTGAGTGTGCTGACTTCACTCCAGGTGTCTGGAAGGTTTCTGCAGGTTGTGTTATTGAAAAACTGATTGAGGCCAGGTAGTGGCTCATGCCTGTAATCCCAGAACTTTTGGAGGCCGAGGCGAGTGAATGACCTAAGGTGAGGAGTTCAAGACCAGCCTGGCCAATATGGTAAAACCCCATCTCTACTAAAAATACAAAACATTTGCCAGGCGTGGTGGCACGCACCTGTAATGCAAGCTCCTTGGGGAACTGAGGCAGGAGAATTGCTTGAACTCTGGAGGCAGAGGTTGCAGTGAGCTGAGATCAGGCCATTGCACTACAACCCAGGCAACGACAGTGATATTCAATCCAAAAAAAAAAAAAAGGAGCGGGGGACCGGGCGAGGTGGCTCTTGCCTGTAATCCCAATAATTTGAAAGGCTAAGGCCGGCAGATCACAAGGTCAAGAGATTGAGATCATCCTGGCCAATGTGATAAAAAACCGTCTCTACTAAAAATACAAAAATTAGCAGGATGTGGTGACATGTGCCTATAGTCCCAGCCACTTGGGAGACTGAGGCAGGAGAATCGCTGGAGCCTGGGAGGCGGAGGTTGCAGTGAGCTGAGATCATGCCACTGCACTCCAGCCTGGTGACAAAGGATCCATCTCAAAAAAAAAAAAAAAAAGAAAACGGATTGATTTTCCTAGGATATGAAATTTCCTCTTCTCTTAGATCTGGGAAGATTCCTTCCCTACCCCCAGCTGCAAAAGCGCCCTCTCTGAGAACATGCGAGAACACCATGTGCACTGCAGCCTCTGCATCCCAGGCTCAAGAGATCCTCCCATCTCAGCCTCCCAAGTAGCTGGGACTACAGGTGTGCACCAACATGTCCAGTGAATTTCTGTAGTTTTGGTAGAAACAGGGTTTCACCATGTTGGCCAGGCTTATTTTGAATTTTTGGTCTGATTATTTATAAGTCTCTGTTTTTGCTTTTGTTTTGAGACTGAGTCTTACACTGTCACCCAGGCTAGAGTGCAGTGGTGTGATCTCGGCGTCCTGCAGTCTCCAACTCCTGGGTTCAAGCCATTCTCCTCCTCAGCCTCCCTAGTAGCTGAGATTATAGGCGTCCACCACCGTGCCCAGCTGATTTTTGTTATTTTTAGTAGAGACAGGGTTTCATCATCTTTGCCAGACTGGTCTCAATCTCCTGACCTCGTGATCCACCCGCCTCGGCCTCCCAAAGTGCTGGGGTAACAGGTATGAGACACCATGCTTGGCCTACAAGTCTCTGCGGCATTAATTTCTGTTTAATTCTTTGGTATCATCCTTGTCTCTTTGTATGTCTGGCTGTGTTCTGTTGGAACTTGAGGAATTAAGAAATCAGCCAGCTTTCATCATTTTTGATGTCTGACTTCAGTGAGGAAGGATACTCTCCAATCAGGCTGGCTAGAGATTCCTGAAACCTGTCCAGATTGTATTTGTTTTCACTTCTTTTTTTTTTTCTTGAGACCGAGTTTCGCTGTTGTTACCCAGACTGGAGTGCAATGGCACGATCTCAGCTCACCGCAACCTCCGCCTCCTGGGTTCAGGCAATTCTCCTGCCTCAGCCTCCCAAGTAGCTGGGATTACAGGCACGCGCCACCATACCCAGCTAATTTTTATATTTTTAGTAGAGACGGGGTTTCACCTTGTTGACCAGGATGGTCTCGAACTCTTGACCTCGTGATCCACCCGCCTCCGCCTCCCAAAGTGCTGGGATTATAGGCGTGAGCCACTGCGCCCAGCCTCACTTCTTAAATTTTCTACTTATTTATGTTTTTGAGACAGAGTCTCTCTGTGTCACCCAGGCTGGTGTGCAATGGCACAATCTTGCTTCACTGCAACATCTGCCTCCCAGGTTCAAGTGATTTCTTCTGTCTCAGCCTCTTGAGCAGCTGGGACTGCAGATGAGCACCACCACACCCAGCTAATTTTTGTATCATTAGTAGAGGTGGGGTTTCACTTTGTTGGCCAGGCTGGTTTCACACTCCTGACCTCAGGTGATCTGCCCACCTTGGCCTCACAGAGTGCTGGGATTATAGGCATCAGCCACCGCGCTCAGCCTTATTTTTATTTATTTTATTCCTTTCTTTTTTTTTTTTTGAGAAGGAGTTTCGCTCTTGTTACCCAAGCTGGAGTACAATGGCGCGATCTCGGCTCACTGCAACCTCTGCCTCCTGGGTTCAGGCAATTCTCCTGCCTCAGCCTCCTGAGTAGCTGGGATTACAGGCACGCGCCACCATGCCCAGCTAATTTTTTGTATCTTTAGTAGAGACGGAGTTTCACCACGTTGACCAGGATGGTCTCGATATCTTGACCTCGTGATCCACCCGCCTCGGCCTCCCAAAGTGCTGGGATTACAGGCTTGAGCCACCGCGCCCGGCCTTATTCCTTTCTTTTTAAATGAACTTTCACTCTTGTTGCCCAGTCTGGAGTGCAGTAGCATGATCGGATTTTTATATTTTTAGTACAGGTGGGGTTTTGCCATGTTGGCCAGGCTCGAACTCCTGATGTCAGGTGATGCGCTCGACTCATTCTCTCAAAGTGCTAGGATTACAGGCATGAGCCACTGTGCCTCACCTTTATTTTCATTTATTTATTTTTGAGATGCAGTGTGTCTCTTGCCTAGGCTGGAGTGCCCTGGTGTGATCTCGGCTCAGGGCATCCTCTCCTCCCAGATTGAAGCAGTTCTTCTACCTCAGTCTCTTGAGTGGCTGTGGATGTGCCCTCTGTAGGTGTTTGCTTATCTCCTAACTGATGTTAATTCAAGTGTGTGTGACGTGATGTGATGTGTGCATGAGCGCATGGATGGATAAGCCCGTGGATTCTGTAGAAGACGCATCATTTGAAATAAGTTTTAGTTTTTATACTAATTGAAATGGTAGGTATTTTCCATGGTCGTCAGCTATGACAGTAATTACTTAAAAGTAAGGAAGATTGGGCCGGGCGTGGTGGCTCACACCTATAATCCCAGCACTTTGGGAGGCTGAGGCCGGCGGATCACCTGAGGTTAGGAGCCTGGGACTTCACTGTATTGGCTAGGCTGGTCCCCTGGCCAGGCTGGTATCAAACTCCTGACCAGACTGGCCAATATAGTGAAATCCCATCTCTAATAAAAATACAAATTAGCCAGGCGTGGTGGCAGGCACGTGTAATCTTAGCTAATCAGGGGGGTGAGGTAGGAGAATTGCTTGAACCTGGGAGGCAGCGGTTATAGTGAGCCAAGATCATGCCGTTGCACTCCAGCCTGGGCGACAGGGTGACACTCTAAACTCAAAAAAAAACAAAAAAGTAAGGATTGGCCAGGTGTGGTGGCTGATGACTAAAATGCTAGGATTTTGGGAGGCTCAAGTGGGCAGATAACTTGAGGTCAGAAGTTCGAGACTAGCCTGGCCCACATGGCGAAACCTCACGTCTACTAAAAATACAGAAATTATAGGTGGGCACCTGTAATTTCAACTATGGGGAAGCTGAGGCAAGAGAACCACTTGAACCAGGAGGCACAGGTTGCAGTGAGCTGAGGTCACACCACTGCACTCCAGCCTGGGTGACAGACTGAGACACTGCCAAGAAAAAAAAAGCAAGAAGGGTGATAAAGGGTTGCACGCACGCCTGCGTGAATATTCAGTGAGCTTTTAAGATGCTCCATGTTCCCACCCTTTGACTTCTCTCACTTCTCTCCATTAGGTAAACCACTGTCAATGTAGATTTGAAGCTGTGTCTGTTATTTAGGGGGTTATATTCCAAGCTGAATCCCAGACATCTGGATTCAGGGGCTTGTGTTGACAGCTTTATCTATTTGATTTGTGGCCGCTTTCCCGGAGTGTGTGAGGCAGTTCTCTCCAAGTCCAGATCTTTCCTCATGGGACAGTGTGTAAGTTTACGGCCGAGGACATGGGAAGCACGTGGAACAGTGTTTAGCACAGGGGAAGAGTTCAAACCTGTCAGTCATTGCTACTGCCATGATCATGACAGTTTTTAGATTCTGACTTTCTTTTTTTTTGTTGGTTTTTTGAGATGGAGTTTCACTCTTGTTACCCAGGCTAGAGTCCAGGGGTGCAATCTCGGCTCTCTGCAACCTCTGCCTCCCGTGTTCAAGTAATTCTTTTGCCTCAGCCTCCTGTGTAGGTGTAGTTACGGCTGCCTGCCACCATGGCTGGCTAATTTTTATATTTTTAGTAGAGACGGGGTTTCACCACCTTGGCCAGACTGGTCTCAAACTCCTGACCTCAGGTTATCCACCCTCTTCGGCCTCTCAAAGTGCTGAGATGACAGGCATGAGCCACTGTACCTGAACCTGGCTTTCTTTTCTTTAAAACCACTGGGCTTTGTCGACTTTGAAATCGCACTTGTACTTTAGCTCATCTAGATAATACATATCTGTTATGTTGAACAGAATCTCTAACACTGCTGTAGAAAAAACACTGTTTCTATTTCTAACATTTTTATATTGTCCATAATACTGAGGCTTCCACAGTAACTTAGGGGATGTTAGAATCTGTCTGGAAAAGTACAATAAATGCCACTTTAGTGAACAGATGTTCAAAAAACCAACATTACCATGTCACAACACAGTCTTGGATCAAACTGATACTTAATTTCTCTTTTCTTATTTTGTGTGAAGGCAATAATAACTCACTGCTCCATGATGTTTTGTTGAAATGTGTTTTTCATTTTAGGGACACTTGACTTTCAGGGATGTGGCTGTAGAATTCTCTTTGGCGGAGTGGAAATGTCTGACCCCTGCACAGAGGGCTTTATACAGGGACGTGATGTTGGAGAACTACAGGAACCTGGAGTCTGTGGGTGAGGAAAACGTCCCTCCAGACACGAGGAATCTGCCCTTGTCCATCTGGGCTCTTCCTGGTTTGTATTCTCGGTTGTGATTTTGCCCCGTATATGCTTTTGATGTACACATCATTGTTTTCTGCAGTGAGGACCCTATCGGGCATGAATGGCTTCTTAGGGACTCTCCTATGCAGTGGCTTTACGTAAAAACAGAAAATTCGGCCGGGCGCGGTGGCTCAAGCCTGTAATCCCAGCACTTTGGGAGGCCGAGGCGGGCGGATCACGAGGTCAAGATATTGAGACCATCCTGGTCAACATGGTGAAACCCTGTCTCTACTAAAGATACAAAAAATTAGCTGGGCACGGTGGCACGTGCCTGTAATCCCAGCTACTCAGGAGGCTGAGGCAGGAGAATTGTCTGAACCCAGGAGGCAGAGGTTGTGGTGAGCCGGGATCGCGCCATTGCACTCCAGCCTGGGTAACAAGAGCGAAACTCCGTCTAAAAAAAAAAAAAAAGAAAAAAGAAAATTCATGAACACATGGACTAATAGAGTAGAACATCATCCTGCTGTAGGCAGAGATGCCCCTGGAAGTCCTGAGCAGAATTGTCTGCATGGTACAGGATACGAGATGGAAAGCATGACACTGACTGACAAGTGTTTCCAGCTGTCATGCTGTTTTGTTTTTTCTTTCTTTTTGAGATGGAGTCTCGCTCTGTCACTCAGGCTGGAGTGCAATGGCATGATCTCGGCTCACTGCAACCTCCGCCTCCCGGGTTCAAGTGATTCTCCTGCCTCAGCCTCCCTTGTAGCTGGGATTATACCACGCCTGGCCAGTTTTTGTATTTTTAGTGGATACGGGGTTTTACATTGATGTCCAAGCTGGTCTCAAAATCCTGACCTTGGGTGATCCACCTGCCTCAGCCTCCCAAACTGCTGGGATTACAGGCGTGAGCCACCGTACCTGGCCTATTCTGGCTTTTGAGCAGCATCACAGAAGCATCTCTCGCTGGCACTGTGACAATGTTTATTTCATAAACTAATAATCATCTCTAAGCAGTGGGCAGTGTTGTTGAAATTCTTCCTAGGGAGGCCGTCATTCTGGCTCACAGCCTCAAACGTATGAGGCTTTTAACTGAACTCTTGTTCGTTTCACATTTTTCATACCAATATGTGTCATTTTTCATTTTTAACAAGAAAACCTCTGCTCAATTTGTTGTGGTATCAATTCTGTAGCAGATATAGTTTTCATCAGTTTCTTTTTTTTTTTTTTTTTTGAGACGGAGTTTCGCTCTTGTTACCCAGGCGGGAGTGCAATGGCGCCATCTCGGCTCACCACAACCTCCGCCTCCTGGGTTCAGGCAATTCTCCTGCCTCAGCCTCCTGAGTAGCTGGGATTACAGGCACACGCCACCATGCCCAGCTAATTTTTGTATTTTTGGTAGAGACAGGGTTTCACCATGTTGACCAGGATGGTCTTGATCTCTTGACTTCGTGATCCACCCGCCTCGGCCTCCCAAAGTGCTGGGATTACAGGCGTGAGCCACCGCGCCCGGCCGTGCTTTCAAATTTTTTTGAGGTAATTCTGACAGCTTCATTTCTTGAGGGCCAGAGTCTAGAGAGTTCTATTTGTCACTTTATTTGACAATGCTTTCCTGTCTTTTTTTTTTTTTGAGATGGAGTTTCGCTCTTGTTACCCAGGCTGGAGTGCAATGGCGCGATCTCGGCTCACCGCAACCTCCGCCTCCTGGGTTCAGGCAATTCTCCTGCCTCAGCCTCCCGAGTAGCTGGGATTACAGGCACGCACCACCATGCCCAGCTAATTTTTGTATTTTTAGTAGAGACGGGGTTTCACCTCGTTGACCAGGATGGTCTCGATCTCTTGACCTTGTGATCCACCTGCCTCGGCCTCCCAAAGTGCTGGGATTATAGGCATGAGCCACTGCACCCAGCCTGCTTTCCTGTCTTTTCCCGGGGCTTATAATCTTTTGTTGGATTCTGGTCACTGAACAGTCACCTCTCTTAGTGTTTAGAAACCAAGAGAGTCCTTTACTGATGAGCCTGGTTAAGGTTCTGGGGTCTCTCAGTTAGTTTCTGGAGTTATGTCTTCTCTGGTCATACACATGTGCTTTTACTCCAATATATGTGGATGCATGTATATTTTTAATTTTTTTTAAGACATTTATTCTTGCTCCTTCTCACAAGCTTCTGTTTCTGCTGTGATTCAGTGCCCGTCACTTCTCTCTGTCTCCACACTCCTAAGTCTTCTGGCACTACAGCCTATGCGCTTCTCCAACCTGCTGCAGAACTCGGTACTGTTTTTGGTAAACTTCAAGCCGATTTACAAACTCTCCCAGTGTTTCTTTCAATAATCCCAGTGAAAAGAGACAGAATCCAGTTCATCAGGCAAATGCCAGACGAGCCAGAACAGTGAATGCAAGATTTACTTTTCTTTTTTCCAAGAAGAAAACTGTAAGAGAAGCATACTGCCCGGTGGTGGGGAGGAAGTCGGGCAGAAATGAGCAAATTTCCACAAACTTGCCTTCCCATTCAGTTCAGTTTTCCATTGGTGTTCATTGGATCCTGCAGCTTCCTTACTGGCTTCAGACATTTTCCATGGATTTTTTTTTTTTTTTTTTGCTTTTGAGACACAGTCTTGTTTTGTCACCCAAGCTGGAGTGCGGTGAAGCCATGTTGGCTCACTGCAACCTCCACCTCCCGAATTCAAGCAATTCTCCAGCCTCAGCCTCCCGAATAGCTGGAATTACGGGCACATACCACCACGCCCGGATAACTTTTGTATTTTTAGTAGACAAGGTTTCACCATGTTGACCAGGCTGGTCTCAAACTCCTGACTTTGGGTGATCCACCCACATCGGCCTCCCAGAGCACTAGGATTACAGGCATGAGCCGCCATGCCCAGCCTACAAAGATATTTTTGATGCAGCATTTTTGTTGAGATGGTGTCTCCCTGAGGGTATGAGGGCTTGGCATTTGCTAGTCTGTCACCTTCACTTTTCATGTCTCATTTCTTCCAGACACTGTGTTTAAAAGTCCAGGGATATGATTTCAAATAATACAGGAACCGGGAAAGAGACACTATTGTCTCCAGCCTGCGTGATAGAGCATGACTCCGTCTCAAAAGAAAAGAAGCAATAGCTTAAACTGAGAAGCTTAAGACACAGATATTTATTTCTCGTGAGTCTGGAAAGTGGGAACTCCAAGAGCAAGGTGCAGCCACATAGGTTCCTGGTGAGAACCTTCGCATGGTTGAGCCCAGCTGTCTTCCTGCCGAGTCCTGACATGGCGGGAGGAGGAACAGGCAACGAGCTCTTGACTGTCTCTTTTTATAAAAGCACTGATCCTATTCATGAGTAGTCAACACCCATGACCAAATTCTCTCAAAGGCTGAATCTGCAGGACCATCCTATTGGACAGTAAGAACTCTCAACGTGGCTTTTGGCCAATATGAACATTCAGACCAGGGAGTCTGTGTCATATTTTTTGTTTTTAATGTGCAGTTTGTTTTATATAATATTTTCTCTGATCTCAGTTTATAAATTTTCCTAGTGTACATTCTATTTTTTTGTGTGTGTGATGGAGTTTCGCTCTTGTTACCCAGGCTGGAGTGCAATGGCACGATCTTGGCTCACTGCAACCTCCGCCTCCTGGGTTCAGGCAATTCTCCTGCCTCAGCCTCCCGAGTAGCTGGGATTACAGGCGCATGCACCATGCCCAGCTAATTTTTTGTATGTTTAGTAGAGACGGGGTTTCACCATGCTGACCAGGATGGTCTCGATCTCTTGACCTTGTGATCCACCTGTCTTGGCCTCCCAAAGTGCTGGGATTACAGGCTTGAGCCACCGCGCCCGGCCTACATTCTGTGTTTTATTTTTTATGCGTAGTGAACTAGATAAGTAAGGGCAATGCATATATATAGAATTGCAGTATTGCCTGGCTATGACATAGATGTGGTTGTGGCATCATAATTGCACCCTCCGACACTGTTAGTCAGTTCTTTTTGTAGCCGAGATTAAGGCGCCTGCCACCACTCCCAACTAATTTTTTTTTGTATTTTTAGTAAAGATGGGGTTTCACCATGTTGGCCAGGCTGGTCTCAAACTTCTGACCTCATGATCCACCCGCCTCGGCCTCCCAGAGAGCTGGGATTACACACATGAGACAGTGCTCCCAACTCTTCTTCCTTATCATGCTGTGTATTTTCTTGACGTCACACATCAGAAGGTAGTGATCTTAACAGGTATCTCAGTTCTTATATTGGTGCTGGTAATAAGTAGAAATTGTGGCTTTTTTCTTCAGAGAGAATCGTTTAGAATTCTCCAGGCTGCCGGGCACGGTGGCTCAAGCCTGTAATCCCAGCACTTTGGGAGGCCGAGGCAGGTGGATCACGAGGTCAAGAGATCGAGACCATCCTGGTCAACATGGTGAAACCCCGTCTCTACTAAAAATACAAAAAATTAGCTGGGCATGGTGGCGCGTGCCTGTAGTCCCAGCTACTCAGGAGGCTGAGGCAGGAGAACTGCCTGAACCCAGGAGGCGGAGGTTGCAGTGAGCCAAGATCGTGCCATTGCACTCCAGCCTGGGTAACAACAGCGAAACTCCGTCTCAAAAAAAAAAAAAAGAATTCTGCAGGCTGTATCAATGGACTTATTATTTGCTTGCTGGTTTTATCATGGGTTGCAAATTTTACCAACTTCTATAATTCTACATATGGCTCTTTGGTATGTGGTATGCAATATAACTGACACACTAGTTACATCATAAAGTGCCACGAGGCACAGTGGCTCATGCCTGTAATCCTAGAATTTTGGGAGGCTGAGGCGGATGGATCACTTGAGAGCAGGCGTTTGAAACCAGCCTGGCCAACGTGGTGAAACCCCATACCTACTAAAAGTACCTCATCTCTACTAAAGTTAGCCAGGCACGGGGGAACATGCCTATAATCCCAGTTACTACTCAGGAGGCTGAGGCTGAAGAATCACTTGAACCCAGGAGGCGGAGGGTGAAGTGATCCGAGATAGCACCATTTCACTCCATCCTAGGTGACAGAGGATGACTCTGTCTCAGAAAAATAAAAGTACAAAAAATTGTTTTAAAAATGTCCCAAGTCCCTGTTCTGCATGGATATAGGTAATTTTATGATATATGTTTAGAAAAATACTGTATTAACTTTTCTTTTCCTTTTTTTTTTCTTTTTCTTGAAACAGAGTCTCACTTGTCACCCAGGCTGAAGTGCAGGAGTGCGATCTCAGCTCGCGGCAACCTCTGCCTCCCAGGTTCAAGCAATTCTTGTGCCTGAGGCTCTCAAGTAGCTATTTACCAGGGTAGTATATTGTGTAGTCCTTTACCATTTATTTGTATACAGTACATATGCTGTCAAGAGGAAGAATATTTATTTTTATCTTCACTGATGTGACAGTGGTGTGTGTTGTGCAAACCGTTATACACTTGAGGGTCACAGCGGAAAAACACTCCTTGCTTTAGGCTCACACGTGCTGGTGCCCTGTCAGTGTTTTCTCATGATAGTGGAAATAGGCTTCTGTAGAAATGATTCGAAGTCCATGTAATTGCCATAATTGCTATTTACTTATTTACTGATTTATTGGATCACCCTTTATTTATTAAAGAATCTCATTCCTTTTGTGTAACTAAACCTGGGAGATAATGCTTGAAAGCTTAAAATAAGTATTTTTGTGTGTGTCATATTTGCACATTTCAGTATCATTTACCCTCTGTACTGAATTGGAAACCTGTTGGTGTTTATATTTTCCAGATATCTCTTTCCAAATGCATGATGAAGAAGTTCCCATCAACAGGGCCAGGCAATACAGAAATGTTCCACATGGGAACATTGGAAACACACGAAAGTCATCACAGTGGAGATTTTTGCTTTCAGGAAATTGAGAAAGATATTCATGACTTTGAGTTTCAGTGGCAAGAACATGAAAGAAATACCCATGAAGCACCCAGGACAAAAATAAAAAAGTTGACTAGTAATACAGAGCAATATGAAAGGCAGGCTGGAAACAAGCCTGTTAAAGGTCAGCTGGGATTAAGCTTTCATTCCCATCTGCCTGAACAGCAAATATTTCCGACGAAAAGGAAAGTTGGTAATGAAGTTGAGAAGTCTATCAATGATGCTTCCTTGGTTTCAGCATCCCCAATAATTTTTTGTGGGCCCCAAACCCACCTTTCTAATAACTATGACAACAATTTCCTCCATTCTTCATTACTCACACAAGAACAGGAAGTACACATGAGAGAAAAACCTTTCCAATGTAATGAGAGTGGCAAAGCCCTTATTTGTAGCTCTCTTAAGGAAACATCAGATAATCCATTTAGAAGAGAAACAATATGAATGTGATGTGTGTGGAAAAGTCTTAAATCAGAATCAATACCTTGCACGCTGTTGTAGACTTCATACTGGGGAGAAACCTTACAAGTGTAATGAGTGTGGCAGGACTTTCAGTCAGGCGTCATACCTTACCTGCCATCGTAGACTTCATACTGGAGACAGATCTTACAGGTGTAATGAGTGTGGCAAGACCTTCAGTCAGATGTTATCCCTTGTATGTCATTGTAGACTTCATACTGGAGACAGACCTTACAGGTGTAATTGTCTGGATCTAGATCTGGGTCTGCTGCGCCGAATAATGAAAAATAGAGCCAATTGAACGTCCAAGTTTTATTAGGACCTCCGGGCGGACTAAGCACCACTGTACAGACCGAAGTGGGTAGCCGCGCCTAGGAGGTGGGCTGAGTGACTTATATAGCAGGAGTCAGTAGTTTTCCACTGCGGTTGGGAAAGGGAACGTGCTCTTCCTCGGGTAGGGGTTTTTATGGTTTGTTGGCTATCTTCTTAACAAAGGGGGGTTTCGAGGCCTGCCGTGAAGAAAAGGAAAGAAGCGGGAAGGGGTCCTTGCAAACAGCTTATCTGGGAAGCTGGCTAAACATTAACGGTGGTACTTTTCCACTGTCGTTGAGGTTTTTCCAGTTGACTGTGATGGGGGGAAGGGGAGGCCGGTCCTAACAGTAATGAGTGTGGCAAGACCTTCAGTCAGATGTCATCCCTTGTACGCCATCATAGACTTCATACTGTAGAGAACCCTCACAAGTGTAATGAGTGTGGCAAGACCTTCATTAATGTATCGTCCCTTGTTCACCATCATAGATTTCATACAGGAGAGAAACCTTACAAGTGTAATGTTTGCAGCAAGGCCTTCAGTCAGATGTCAGCTCCTGTATACCATCGTAGACTTCACACTGGAGAGAAACCTTACAAGTGTAGTGAGTGTGGCAAGACCTTCAGTCACACGTCATCTCTTTCATACCATCATAAAGTTCATACTGCAGAGAAACGTTACAAGTGTAATGAATGTGGTGAGGTTTTTAATCATGAATCAAAGCTTGCACGTCATCACAGATTTCATACTGGATAGTAACCTTACAAATGTTAAGAATGTGACAGTTTTCAGTCCCAAATTACACCGGGAAAGACACAGGAGAATTCATACTGGAAAGAAACGGTACAAATGTAAGGTTTGTGACAAGGCCTTTGGGTGTGAATCACACTAGAGAGAACCTTACAGGTGTATTGAGTGTGGCTAAGCCTTTAGTGGGCAGTCAGCACTTACCATCAAGCAATCCACGGTATAGGGAAGCTTTACTAATGTAAAGATTCTCACAAAGTCTTCAGTAACGCTGCAACCATTGCAAATCATTGGAAAATCCATAATGAGAGATCTTACAAGTGTAATCAATATGGCAGATTGGTCAGACATCATTCATACCTTGCAGTTTATAGGCCAACTCATGCTGGAGAGGAGACTTACAAATGTCATGATTGTGGCAAGGTCTTGAGTCAAGCTTTATCTTAAACCCAATGATAGGAGAATTCATACAGGAGAGAAACCTCGCTAGTGTGATGATTGTGGCAAAGCCTTTACTTCATGTTCACAACTCATTGGACATCAGAGAATCCATATTGGGCAGGAATCTTACAAATGTCTCTTTTTTTTTTTTTTTTTTTTTTTAGACAGAGTTTCGCTCTTGTTACCCAGTCTGGAGTGCAATGGCGCAATCTCGGCTCACTGCAACCTCCGCCTCCTGGGTTCAGGCAATTCTCCTGCCTCAGCCTCCTGAGTAGCTGGGATTACAGGCACGCACTACCATGCCCAGCTAATTTTTTGTATTTTTAGTAGAGACGGGGTTTCATCATGTTGACCAGGATGGTCTCGATCTTTTGACCTCGTGATCCACCCGCCTCGGCCTCCCAAAGTGCTGGGATTACAGGCTTGAGCCACTGCGCCTGGCCACAAATGTCTCTTAAGTGTGGCAAAGTCTTCAGTTCGGGCTCACTCCTTACAGCACATCAGAAACTTCATTTTTGAGATAATGTTCCAAATGCAATGAGTATAGCAAACCATCAAACATTAAGTGACGTTAGAGTCAATTCAGCATCGACTTGAATTTGAGTTGACTTAACATTGAGTTCCAGCATTAATTGACATTAAAGTGTTTATGTTAAGAGGATTGGGCCAGGTAGCTCACACCTGTAATCCCAGCACCTTGAGAGGCCTCAAAGGTTAGATTGCTTAAGGTCAGGAGTTTGAGACCAGCCTGGGTAATAGACGTGAGCTGCTTTGCCCAGCCTGTTTTTTTGTTTAACAAAAATAGATTTGTTAAACAAGGGGATTTTATGGGTATTGCATTGAATCTAAACCACACTGGGGTATATAGTCATTTAACAATAGTTTTCCCATTTATCAATATGCGTTGTATCTCTATATATGTATTTTCTCTTTCTTTTTCCTGAGATGGAATCTCACTCTGTCACTCAGATTGCCCCAGCTGGAGTGTAATGGCGCAGTCTCAGCTCACTGCAGCCTCTGCCTGCCAGGTTCAAGCAATTCTCCTGCTTCAGCCTTGTGAGTAGGTGGGATTACAGGCAGGTACCACCATGCCCAGCTGATTTTTTTGGGGTTTTTTTTTGTAGTAGAAATGAGGTTTCACCATGTTGGTCAGACTGGTTTAGAATCCTGACCTCCTGATCCACCCACCTAGGCCTCCCAAAGTGCTGGGATTACAGGTGTCAGCCACTGCACCTGGTCGTATTTATATACGTTTTTAATCTTTTTGATCAGTGTTTGTAGATTTCAAAGTACAAACTTCTCACCTTTTTATGTTTATTCATAAGTATTTCCTTTTTTTTTTTTTTTTTTTTTAAATTGAGACAAAGTCTTGCTCTGTTTTCCAGGCTGGAGTGCAATGGCGCAATCTCAGCTCACTGCAATGTCTGCCTCCCAGATTCAAGCAATTCTCCTGCCTCAGCCTCCCAAGTACCTGGAACTAGACACACGCCAGCATGCCCAGCTTATTTTTGTATATTTAGTAGAAATGGGATATCACCATTTTGTCCAGGCTGGTCTTGAACTCCTGACCTCATGATCTGCCTGACTCGGTCTGCCAAAGTGGTGGGATTACAGGCATGAGCTACCACGCCCGACCTTATCCTAAGTATTTCTTACTTTAAGTTCTTTAGCAAACGGAAGTGTTTTCTTAATTTTCTTTTAAAATTGTTTATTGTTGGCCGGGCGCGGTGGCTCAAGCCTGTAATCCCAGCACTTTGGGAGGCTGAGGCGGGTGGATCACGAGGTCAAGAGATCGAGACCATCCTGGTCAACATGGTGAAACCCTGTCTCTACTAAAGATACAAAAAATTAGCTGGGCATGGTGGCGCGTGCCTGTAATCCCAGCTACTCAGGGGGCTGAGGCAGGAGAATTGTCTGAACCCAGGAGGCGGAGGATGCGGTGAGCCGAGATCGCGCCATTGCACTCCAGCCTGGGTAACGAGCGAAACTCCATCTCAAAAAAAACATGGTGAAACTCCATTTCTACTAAAAATACAAAAAGCAGTTGGGCATGGTGATGTGTGCCTGGAATCCAGTTCCTTGGGAGGCTGAGGTAGGAGAATCACTTGAACCTGGGAGGCAAAGGTTGCCGTGAGCCCACATGGCACCATTGCACTCTAGCCTGGACAACAAGAGCAAAACTCTGTCAAAAAATTTTGGAAAAAGATGTCAAGCCCCTTCCATTCTTTTTTTTTTTTTTTTTTTTTTTTTTTTTTTGAGACGGAGTTTCGCTCTTGTTACCCAGGCTGGGGTGCAATGGCGCTATCTCGGCTCACCGCAACCTCCGCCTCCTGGGTTCAGGCAATTCTCCTGCCTCAGCTTCCTGAGTAGCTGGGATTACAGGCACGCGCCACCATGCCCAGCTAATTTTTTGTATCTTTAGTAGAGACGGGGTTTCACCATGCTGACCAGGATGGTCTCGATATCTTGACCTCGTGATCCACCCGCCTCGGCCTCCCAAAGTGCTGGGATTACAGGCTTGAGCCACCGCGCCCGGCCGCCCCTTCCATTCTTAACCATCATGGTGTGTGCTTCACTCTGCTACTCCCCATGTCTTCTCACAAGACTTTCAGGATTAAGCGATTCCTGGCCAAGAAACAAAAGCAAAATCATCTTGTTCCCAAGTGGATTCTGATGAAAACTGGTAATAAGATCAGATAGAAGTCCAAAAGGAGATATTGGAGAAGAGCCACGCTGGGTCTATAAGAAATTGCACGTGAGATGGCACACATTTCTGCAGCCTCTAGGTTACAATTATGTTGCCATATCAAGGTGAAAATGTCACCACTATCTGGAGAGGTGGGCTTGTCATATATTTTTTTCCCTCTGAATCTGTTATGAATGCATTGTTGGCTGGGTTCAGTAATAAATATGTGAGACTTCTGGTTTCAAAGAAAGAAGTCAGGCCGGGCACGGTGGCTCAAGCCTATAATCCCAGCACTTTGGGAGGCTGAGGCAGGTGGATCACGAGGTCAAGAGATCGAGACCATCCTGGTCAACAAGGTGAAACCCGGTCTCTACTAAATATACAAAAATTAGCTGGGCATGGTGGCGCGTGCCTGTAGTCCCAGCTACTCGGGAGGCTGAGGCAGAATTGCTTGAACCCAAGAGGCAGAGGTTGTAGCGAGCCGAGATTGCACCATTGCACTCCAGCCTCGGTAACAAGAGTGAAACTCCATCTCAAAAAAAAAAAAAAAGAAAGAAAGAAGTCAAATGATGTAATTTCATAGAGTACGTTTAATGTCTGTTTTGTTATTGAGATGGAGACTCCTCTGGGTTTGGTGGATCACACCTGTGGTCCTCGCATGGACCTGAGGCAATCCACCTGCCTTGGCCTCCTAAAGTGCTTGGATTACAGGTCTGAGCCACCACACCGGCCCTAATTTTTGTAGCGACGGGGTTTTACCATGTTGGCCAGGCTGGTTTCACACTCCTAACGACAGATTATCTGACTGCCTCAGCCTCCCAGAGTGCTGGGACTATAGGCATTAGCCACTGCACCTAGCCTTATTTTTATTTTTACTTTTTTTCTTCAAAACAAAACAGAATTTCGCTCTTGTCACCCATCCTGGAGTGCAGTGGCGTGATCTCGGCTGACTGCAACCTCCGCCGCCCCTGTTCCAGCAATTCTGCCTCAGCCTCCTGGTAGCTAGGATTACAGGTACCCCCCACTGCATCTGGCTGACTTTTGTATTTTTAGGATAGACGTTTTTTGCATTCTTGGCCAGGCCGATCTCAAACTTTTGACCTCATGTGGTATGTCTGCTTCGGCCTCCCAAAGTGCTAGGATTACAGCATAAACCACTGCACCTGGCCTTTCGTTTTATTTGGTTTTCGAGATGGAATATCTCGCTCTTGCCTGGGCTGTAATGCACTGATGTGATCTCAGCTCACTGCAATCTCCGCCTCCCAGGTTGAAGCTATTCTCCTGCCTCAGCCTCCCAAGTAGCTGGGATTACAGGCGCCTGCCACCATGCCTGGCTAATTTTTGTATTTTTAGTAGAGATGGGGTTTCACCACGTTGGCCAGGCTGGTCTCCAACTACTGAACTCAGTTGATCCGCTCGCCTCAGCCTCCCAAAGTGTTAGGATTACAGGGGTGAGCCACTGCGCCCCGCCCTTTCTTTAAAACCATTGGACTTTGTCGACTCTGAGACAGCACTTGTATTTTAGCTCATCTAGATAATATCACGTGTTATGTTGAATATAATATCTAACATATCTATAGAAAAAACACTGTATTTAGTTTCTATTTGTACTTTTTTTTTTTTTTTGACGGATTCGCTGGGTCGCCCAGGCTGGGTGCAGTGCTGGGATCTCGGCTAATTGCAACCTCCGCCTTCCGGGTTCAAGCGATTTTCTTGCCTCAGCCTCCGGAGTAGCTGGGATTGAAGGCCGGTGACACTACACCTGCCTAATTCTTTTTGTATATTTAATAGAGAAGGGGTTTTACCATGTTGGGAAACTTGGTCTTGAACTTCTGATTTTAGGTCATACGCCCGCCTCGGCATCCCAAAATGTCGGGATTACATGCGTGAGCCACCGCACCCGGCCAAGTAAAATTAATTTCAATAGTAAGAAATTTTCCTGGATCCAATTACCGCCCTACGTTGACTTCTCAGAGACGTGCTATTTCCCGGGCTGCTGACCTGCTCCAGCTCCACTGGCGGGTTTCCCCTCAAAAACCCGGAAAAAAGGCGCCAAGAGCCAGAAGGAGGGAAGCTCAGGTCCCGCCCCCTGTCTGGCCCCGGGACCCATCACAGCCAAGCCCCTCCTCCCCCCGCGCCCCGCCCCTAGCGTCTCTCAGGCCACGCCCACCTCGCGTCCTTTCCAAGCCTGGGCCACGCCTCGCCCACCTCCTCGGGGCCCGCCCAGGCCTTGCTTCTGTCCTGCGCTGATTGGCACAACCCCGGAAGGAGATGGCGTGGACTGAGGGCTACTCTCAGTACAAAACTGAGGGGGCTGGTTCGCTCTGGTTGTTTTGTCTGCGCTTCCCAGGCCTCCGGTGCTTCTATACCGGACACGTGGGTTCTCCAGAGACCTGGAAATTCCGTCCCCTCTTAACCCAGAGCAAATTGAGACGTCCGGGTGACAGTGCGTGAGTCGCTTCCTTTTGAGTTTAAAGTCGCCCTGAGGCAGGTCCCTCCCTGGTCTTTCTTCAGTGGGGCGGTGCAGACAGACACCTCCTGCCGCGGAAGTTTCCTGCTCAGACCCTTCCTGTGCCCTCCTCCTGCTTCACACAGTTTCAAGTCCTCAGCCGCATGCTGGATTCCCGCCCTGGGCGCCTCCCACCCTCGCTCTCGTCGGTCCCTGGAGCGCAGCGCCGCGGTCCCAGTCCCGGGGAGGAGCGTTCCGTACCGGGTCCTGGGAACCTGCAGACCCCACCTCTGTCCCAAAGCCCTGTGGCCTCCCCAACTCCCTCCTAGTGCTGGGCCCTGCTGCTCCCCAGGTCCAACCCCTGGAAAACGGGCTCTTGCTGGAGGCAGCCCTCTTATCCCATCCTCGCCCTGTTTTACCGGAAGGCAGCCTTGAGTGTGAGATGTCCAAGTTCTTGGAAAGTGAACATAGAATTGAAAAAAAAAAAAAACCTCACGAAATAAAAGAAGAAAGCCGCGAAAGCAGGAATTTATTCAATCAAGAAAGCACTCCATAGAATGGGAGTAGGCTCCAGTGAAAGCCTCCAGGGCCCCGTTTACAAAGTTTTGGGGTGTTAAAGTCTTTCTTTTGAAATCCTATGGGCTACCCCTTATCTGGAAGAAAGATTTGGCCCTTGGCCAATGAAAAGCTGAGATGAATTGATAAGGCTAGAGCAGATGGGTGCCCTATGCAGAAGGGGTGTCCGGTGCTTGGCCCTGGCCACTCCTGGGCTCTTTGCTTTTCCCTCTGAGACGTGGTGGAAAGCGGAGGGCTGTGGAGAGAGTGGCCTTTGATCCTTTGCTACTCCATGTGGGGAGATGGGGTTTTTCTTTTGGTCTAGTTTTGGAAAGTTCCTGTTAATTGGCCTTAGATTCCTGCCCCCAGACCCAGGACCCAGGTGTTTCCCTTTTCTTCTTTTTTTATTGGAGATGAGTCTCACTCTGTTACCCAGGCGGGAGAGTGGTGACAGGATCACAGCTCAGTGGGAGCCTCCACCTCCCAGGATCAAGGGATCCTCCCACCTCAGCCTCGGGAGTAGCTGCAACCACAAATGGGTGCCACCACACTGCGCTAATTTTTGTATGCCTGAAGAGAAGGGCTTTGGCCATGTTTCCCAGGCTGGTCTCCAACTCCAGGGCTAAATCTATCCAGCCACATCAGCCTCACAATTTCCTGGGATTACAGGCATGAGCCACCACACCTGGCCTTTTTTTCTTTTTTTCCTTTTTTTAGATGGAGTGTCACTCTGTCACACCTCTATCACATGCTTGCGTGCACACCTCTGCCTCCCAGGTTCAAGACATCTCCTGCCTCAGCCTCCTGAGTAGCTGCAATTACAGTCAAGTTCCAAAATTCTTTTTTTTTTTTTTTTGAGACGGAGTTTCGCTCTTGTTACCCAGGCTGGAGTGCAATGGCGCAATCTCGGCTCACCGCAACCTCCGCCTCCTGGGTTCAGGCAATTCGCCTGCCTCAGCCTCCTGAGTAGTTGGGATTACAGGCATGCGCCACCATGCCCAGCTAATTTTTTGTATTTTTTTAGTAGAGACGGGGTTTCACCATGTTGACCAGGATGGTCTCGATCTCTTGACTTTGTGATCCACCCGCCTCAGCCTCCCAAAGTGCTGGGATTACAGGCTTGAGCCACCATGCCCGGCCTCAAAATTCTTTTAGACTGTGAGAGAAAAATGTTTAAAGACCTTGTCCCTGTGGACGGATCTGTGCCCCCAGGACCTCCCTGACCTCATCTCCTACCTGTGCCCTCCTCTCTCACACTGCTTCAGCCACACGGGCGCTGTCCTTTTCTTGGGGCTGAGGTTGCTCCTGTCTCAGGGCCTTCACTTGAGCTGTCCCTCTGACTAGGACTCTGGCCCCTCAGCTGCAAGTGACAAGCAGCCTTTCTTCCCTAGGTCTTTGCCCTGATATCACCTTTTCTTTGGAAACCTTTGTGATCTCCCACAGCCCCCATTTGACACTGCATCTGTGAACCCACAAAACCTCAGACAGATCTCACTTAATTTAGAAAGTTTCTTCTGCCAAGGTTGAGGATGCACCCGTGACACAGCCTCAGAAAGTCCTGGCGACATGTGCCCAAGTTGGTGGTGGCACAGCTTAATTTTATACATTTTAGGGAGACATGAGTCATCAGTCAGTATATGGAAGAGGTTCATTGGTTTGGTCTGGAAAGGCGGGACAACTCGAAGGAAAGGCAGGAAGACTTGAAGCAGGAGGGGACTTCCAAGTCACAGATAAGTGACACACAAATACCACGTGTCCCAGGTGATAGTAATCTGTGCAGCACTGAGCGTCAAGGCTCTGTGTCCTCGGTTTCTGAGGGCTGAGCTCAGCCTGTGATCCACAGATAGGGGAGGGGCTGCGCTCTGGATGGGGTTTGGTCAGGCCTGGGGCTGTGCCCTGAAGGGGAGCTCAGTCCAGTCCAGCTCTCCACTGCTGCCTGGTGTGTGGGGCTTCTCCAGGAGGGGAGTGAGATCTCAAGACCCGGCTCAAACACGCTTGTAGGTGTTCCTGTGGGACTTGCTTCTCTCTGCATGATCTCTAGCATAGTGGGCAGCAGAGGCCCATCTTTCTACAGCATGAGGTCTCCCCCTTGTGTGTGTTTTTGTCACAGGAAAAGAGTGAGTCATTTCTAACATAAAGTCTCCTGTATTTTTCACATACAGGGTTGATTTCTAAAGACTCATGTGAGGAAGCAGCTCAGAAGAGGAAAGAAAAGGAGCCAGGCATGGCGCTTCCGCAGGTAAAGTGACACTCCTCGGTGGGTTCATCTGTCTGTTTCCTTTCTGAAATGACAGGTATTGCAGTAGCCAGTCTGTTCCGAGTCTGAAGCGTCCTGCCTGACACGTTGGCTCGCACTCACCGGTGCCTTCCTCAGTTCCTGTCATCTGCTCTGAGATTCCATCTCCTGGGACCCAGTGACATGAACCTGGGAAGACGCTCCACTGGGCATGGTCATGGGAAGGGCTGACACCAGACCTGGATGGACACGGGGTGTGGGCCTTGTGGTGTCAGTGCCGCTGCGCAGCCTGGATTGTTCAGGGGCCACATCTGGATGTAAGACCTTTGTGGACGAGATCAGAGAAACTACGTATGAAACACATAGGTTAATGTGCACTGATGTCTGGTAAATTCTGGAAAAGGAGACCAGTAAGGGGAGATATTTTGTAACTGATTTGGTAATGCAGTGGAAGCCACACTGGTAGATCAACACGTCTCTGACTCCAAACTTTATTTTTTCATGTTTTAAGAGACAGGATGTTAGTTCGAGTGCGGTGGCTCAAGCCTGTAATCCCAGCACCTTGGGAGGCCGAGGTGGGTGGATCACTAGGACTCAGGAGTTCAAGACTAGCCTGGCCAACATGGTGAACCCCCATCTCTACTAAAAACACAAAACTTAACAGGGTGTGCTGGCACATGCCTGTAATAATCTTAGGTACTCAGGAGGCTGAGGCCGGAGAATCACTTGAACGTGGCACGTGGAGGTTACAGCACACCGACATTGTTCCATTGCACTCCTGCCTGGGCGACACAGTGAGACTTCGTCTGAAAGAAAATAAAAATAGAGGGAAGGTGTCACTCCGTGGCTTAGGTGTGGAGTACACTGGTACAATTAAACGTTTACAGCAGCCTCGCCTGCTGGGCTCAAGTGATTCCTACTTTGGCCTTCCAAAGAGCTAGAATGATAGGCAGGTGTCACTGCACACGGCCAGTATTTACATTTTAGTCTCTCTCTGTCACCCAAGCTGGAGTGCAGTGGTGCAATCTCGGCTCACTTCAAATTCTGTCTTTTGGGTTCAAGTGATTCTTCTGCCTCAGCCTGCTGAGTAGATGGGACTTTAGGCGCGTGCCACCACATAGGCTTCTTTTTGTATTTTTAGTAGAGACCAGGTTTCACTGTGTTGGCCAGGCTCACCTTAAACTCCTGATGTCATGATCCGCCTTGGTCTCCCAAAGTGCTGGGATTACGTGTGTGAGCCACTGTGTCTGGCCTTGCTTTTTATTTTTATATTTATTTATTTTTTGAGACGGTGTCTCACTCTGTCCCCCAGGGAGGAGTGCAGTCATGCAGTCTCGGCTTACTTCAGCCACTGTGTCCTGAGTTTAAGTGATTCTCCTGCCTCAGCCTCCTGTGTAGCTGGGATTATGGAACCTTCCACCACGCTAATTTTTATACTTTTTGTAGAGACAGGGTTTCACCAGGTTGACCATACTGATCTCCAACTTTTGACCTCAAATGATCTGCCCATCTTTGCCTCTCAATGTGCTGGGATAGCAGGCGTGAGCCACCAGGCCTGGCCCAGTGTTTTCTTCTTATTTGTATACTTTTCATATTTTCCATAAAATCAAGACTTCCACAGTGACTGAGAGGATCTTAAAATGCTTCATGAAAAAGTGCAGTAGGCCGGGCGCGGTGGCTCACGCCTATAATCCCAGCACTTTGGGAGACGAGGCGGGTGGATCACGAGGTCAAGAGATCGAGACCATCCTGGTCAACAAGGTAAAACCCCATCTCTACTAAAAATACAAAAATTAGCTGGGCATGGTGGTGCGCACCTGTAGTCCCAGCTACTCGGGAGGCTGAGGCAGAAGAATTGCTTGAACCCAGAAGGCAGAGGTTGGGGTGAGCTGAGATCATGCCATTGCACTCCAGTCTGGGTAACAACAGTGAAACTCCATCTCAAAAAAAAAAAAAGTGCAGTAAAGCTTAAAATTCTCAGATACTGTTATCAGTTTAAAAAAAAAAAGGGCAATAAAATGCAATTATAGAGAAAAAATGTTCAAAAATACTGTACACTACATACATTTGTTAGAACACAGTCTTTGATGAAATGGATACTTAATTTCTCTTTTCTCATTTAGTATGAAGGTGATAACTCAGTCCTCTGTAATAATTTTTCATTTTAGGGATGCTTGACTTTCAGGGATGTGGCTGTAGAATTCTCTTTGGCGGAGTGGAAATGCCTGACCCCTGCTCAGAGGGCTTTATACAGGGACGTGATGTTGGAGAACTACAGGAACCTGGAGTCTGTGGGTGAGGAAAATGTCCCTCCAGACACAAGGAATCTGCCCTTGTTTATCTTGGCTTTTTCTGCTTTTATATTCTCTGTGGTGATTTTGCTCTGTACAGGCTCTTTTTTTTTTTTTTTTTTTTGAGTTGGAGTTTTCCTCTTGTTGCCCAGGCTGGAGTGCAGTGGTGGGATCTTGGCTCACCACAACCTCAGTCTTTCTGTTTCCTGTGATTCTCCTGCCTTAGCCTCCTAAGTAGCTGAGATTACAGGGATGTAATACCAGACCCGGCTAATTTTTGTATTTTTAGTATACATCAGATTTCACCATGTTGGCCAGGCTGCTCTCAAACTCCTGACCTCATACTCTGCCCTCCTCAGCCTCCCAAAGGGCTGGGAATACAGGCTTGAGCCATTGTACCTGGCCTGGCATGGTTCTCACAAACACGTCTCTACCTACTCAGCGGGGGGTCATTCTTCACCCCATAGTGCCCTGCACTACTCCTGTATTTCATGGAGTTTACTTGTTTTTTCTTGTGTGTACACAATTCTGGAATCTACACAGGGATTTTGTTGAGTATGTGTTTGAAACTGAAATCAGAGGCCGTTTAATGTGAGAGATGTAAAACTGCCTTCACCTCAGGTCACTACTGCTGCTGTTTTGGCTGTTGTTCCTTCTTGTCCCCTGCCCATATTGTAATTTGTACATTTAACCTTGGGTCAGTATTTTACCATTTTCTAAATTAGTTGCACTTCCCTCCAAGGTCAAAATTTGGTCTATGCTGGTGGAATTATATTCCCACAGATGAGCCTGCACACCGTTCACTCCTGCATGCCCATTACTTCCTGCCCTCCACCCTTGCCCTTCCTTTCCTGGCCTTGCCTCAAATGCTACATTGATCTGGATGCAAAATGCTGCTGCTTTCCAGCCTGTTGATTTGTAATGCTGAACACCACAATTTCCACACGAGCCCCTCCCCTCTAACACGACTCTCACTGAGTGAGTCAGGACCTTATACATCCACTGGACGTAATTATAGGAGGCTGCCTAAATCAGTGTGTGCAGGGCCTGATGACTCAGCACATTCTCCATGAGGGATGGCTCAGCATCGCTGTCAGTGGCACAGCTCAGCCCTTGTATCCCTCTTGATGCATTTCTTTCTGTCTCCTTGTATTTTCTGTACTGCCTGGGTGACTATTGTGCTTAAGAACATGTTGTGGGATCATGTTAATTAGATGGCTTCACATATTGCAAGTTTTATAGAACAGACTAAACTTTCTTTGTGTAATAAGATTTGTCAACCTTGGTGATGTCGATGATGAGATGCTTCTTTTTCTGTCTCAGTTTTTTCACTGTCCTCTCGGAAATAGCTTACACTGGCTCTCCACGGTGGCTCCCACCTCTAATCCTGGCATGTTGGGTGGACAAAATGGGTGGATCGCTTCAGGGCAGGTGTTTGAGTCCTGACAAGCCAACATGGAGAAACCTCTAATGTACTAAGTACAAAAAATTGACTAGGCATGGTGACTCACCTACCACTTATTACAAACTAAAACGTATTCTCCACAAGGGAGCCACAGGGACAGGGCATACTTTATGTGTCTCAACAGCACAATATTATTTTTCCTCACCGGTGTGACCTATCACATGTGTAGGCAACAATCTCCATCTGGCTCTGTTTCCTCTTTTTTTTTGGTGATGGAGTCTTACTGTGTCACCCAGGCAGGAGTGCAGTGGCATGATCTTGGCTTACTGCAACCTCAGCTTCCCGGGTTCCAAAAATTCTCCTGCCTCAGTCTCCTAAAGAGCTGGAATTATAGGCCCACACCACCACGCCTCGCTAATATTTTGTATATTTTAAATATACAAATGAAATGAAGATTAAAAAGAAATGAGGGTTCACTGGTCTCGCTGGTCTCGATCTCATGACCTCATGATCCATTGCCTCGACCTCCCAAAGTGCCGGATTATAGGCATGAGCCACTGTGCCAGGCCTGGCTGTTGTTACACATCTGTACCTACTCAGCCAGGGGATCATTTTTCACCTAAATGGTCTCCTACACTGCTGTACTCTTTCATAGAGTTTACTAATTTTTTTCTTGTGGGTACACAATTCTGGAATCTACACAGAGAATTTTGTTGAGTATATGCCTGAAACTAGAAATCAGAGGCCATTTAACTTAAGAGATGTAAAAGTGCTTTGACCTCACGTCACCAAACTGCTGCTTTTTTGGGTCTCTTTCATTCTTGTCCCCTGCCCATATTGTAATTTGCATATTTAACCTTGGTTTAATATTTGACCATTTGCTAAATTAGTTCCACTTCCTCCAAGCTCAAAATTTGGTCAGCATATTCTCCATGAGGGATGCCTCAGCATCACTGTCAGCAGCACAGCTCAGCCCTTGTATCCCCCTTCACGTATTTCTTTCTGTCTCCTTGTATTTTCTGTGACTGACTGTTTTCTTTACTACCTGACGACCATTGTGCTTAAGAACATGTCGTGGGATCCTTCACGCCCAGGATCAACTTTTGTCCCTCACATACCAAATGTATAAATTGTGTCAAGTACGTGAATACTGTAAACCTGCTGTCCTTACTTGAGAAGTAATAATTTGCCTCCAGTTTTTATTTTTTTGTTTATTTTTATTTTTGTTTTGAGATGGAGTTTTCCTATTATTGCCCAGGCTGCAGTGCAGTGGTACAATCTTGACTGACCGCAATCTCTGCCTCCTGGGTTCAATCACTTCTCATGCCTGAGGCTCCCAAATAGCTGGGATTACAGGCATGCGCCACCACATTTGGCTGATTTTGTATTTTTATTAAAGACATGGATTCTCCATGTTGATAAGGCTAGTTTTGAACTCCCGACCTCAGGAGATCTGCGTACCTCAGCCTTTGAGAGTGTTGGCATTACAGGTGTGAGCCACCATGCCTGGCTGCCTCCATGTTTTTATTATTTATTTATTTTTTGAGACGGAGTTTCGCTCTTGTTACACAGGCTGGAGTGCAATGGCGCGATCTCGGCTCACTGCAACCTCCGCCTCCTGGGTTCAGGCAGTTCTCCTGCCTCAGCCTCCTGAGTAGCTGGGATTACAGGCACGTGCCACCATGCCCAGCTAATTTTTGTATCTTTAGTAGAGACGGGGTTTCACCATGTTGACCAGGATGGTCTCGATCTTTTGACCTCATGATCCACCCACCTCAGCCTCCCAAAGTGCTGGGATTACAGACTTGAGCCACTGCGCCCGGCCATGACTCCATGTTTTTAAAACAAGTTAATTAGATGTCTTCACATATTGAAAGTTTTCCACTACAGACTCTAAACTTTGTTTAATGCGATTTGTCAGCCTTGGGTGATGTTGATGGTGAGAGCCCGTTTTTCTGTCTCAGTCATTTCACTGTCATGTCAGAAATAGGTTAGACTGCCTGACTGCGGTGGCTCACATCTTTATTCCCAGGACTTTGAGAGGACAAGGTGGTTGGATCGCTTCAGGTCAGGAGTTTGGGTCCAGTCGGGCCAATATGCCGAAACCTTGAATCTACTAAATACAGAAAAATGACTAGGCGTGGTGGCTCACACCTGTAATCCCAGCACTTTGGTATGCCAAGACGGGCAGATAACCTGAGGTCAGGAGTTTGAGACTAGCTTGCCAACGTGGTGAAGGCCTGTCTCTACTAAAAGTACAAAAATAAACTGGGTGTGGTGGCATGCACTTGTAATCCCAGCTACTTGGGAGGCTGAGACCAAGGAATTACTGGATCCCAGGAGGCGAAGGTTACAGTGAGCCAAGATCATGCCACTGCAGTGCAGCCTGGACAACAGAGCGAGACTCTGACACACACCCATAAACACACGCACACGCGCACACACACACATTTAGCCAGGCTGTAGTCCTAGCTACTTAGGTTGCTACGGGAGAATCTTTTCAGGCACGAGAATCATGCCATTACACTCCAGTTTGGGTGATAGAGCATGACTCAGTCTCAAAAAAAAAATAGCTTAAACTGGAAAGCTTAAGATACAGAGATTTCTTTCTTTTGAATTTAGAAAGTGGGAAATCTAAGAGTAAGGTGGTTTCTGGTGAGAGCCTCCTTTGCGATTTAGCCCAAGCATCTTCCTGCTGTGTTTTGTCATGGTGGAAAGAGGAACAGGCAACAAGCTCTTTAATGTCTGTTTTAATAAAAGCACTAGTCCTGGCCAGGAGCCGTGGAGTTTATATTTTGTAGGTATCTCTTCCAAATGCATAATGAAGAAGTTTTCATCAACAGGGCAAGGCAATATGGAAGTGTTCCACACAGGGACATTGACAAGACATGAAAGTCATCACATTGGAGAGTTTTGCTTCCAGGAAATTGAGGAACATAGTCATGACTTTGAGTTTCAGTGGCAAGAAGGTGAAAGAAATAACCGTGAAGCACCATGACAAAAATCAAAAAGCTGACTGGTAGTACAGACCAGTAAGATCAAAGGCATGCTGGAAACAAGCCCGTTAAAGATGAAGTTGGAGTAATCTTTCACTCCCATGTTCTTAAACTTCTTATCTTTCAGACTGAAGGGAATGTTGGTAATCAAGTTGAGAAGTCTGTCGATAATGCTTCCTTAGTTTCAACATCCCAAATAATTTTTTGTGTAGCCAAAATCCATATTTCTAATAACCATGACAGTAATTTCCTCCATTCTTCATTATTTACACAGAAACAGGAAGGACAGATGAGAGAAAAATCAGCTTAACAATAACCCACAACACTCGGACCAACTCACATGAGAGAAAAATCTTTCTAATGTCATGACAGTGGGAAAGCCTTTAATTTTAGCTCATTCTTTTCATTTCTTTTTTCTTTTTTTTCTTTTTCCAGCCAACGGCAACCTCAATTCTAGCTCATTGTTTAAGAAACATCAGATAAACCATTTAGGAAAGAAACAATATGAATGTGATGTGTGTGGCAGGGTCTTAAATGAGAAGCGATATCTTGTACGCCATCGTAGATGTCACACTGGTGAGAAACCTTACAAGTGTAATGAGTGTGGCAAGACCTTCAGTGACAGGTCATGCCTTAAACGCCATCATAGAGTTCATACTGGAGAGAAACCTTACAAGTGTAATGAGTGTGGCAAGACCTTCCGTCAGGTGTCATCCCTTACCTGCCATCGTAGACTTCATACTAGAGACAAACCTCACAAGTGTAATGACTGTGGCAAGAAATTCTCTCCGATATCATTTTTTCAGCACCATTGTAGACTTCATACCAGAGAGAAACCTTACAAGTGTAATGAGTGTGGCAAGACCTTCATACAAAAGTCACACCTTACAGAGCATCATAGACTTCATACTGGAGAGAAACCTTACAAGTGTAGGGTTTGTGACAAGGCTTTCCGGCGTAATTCACACCTGGCAATACATACTAGAATTCACACTGCAGACAGTCCTTACAAGTGCAATGAGTGTGGCAGGACCTTCAATTATAAGTCATCCCTTACATGCCATCGTAGACTTCATACTGGAGAGAAACCTTACAGATGTAAAGTTTGTGACAAGGCTTTCAGACAAGATTCAAACCTTAAACGACATACTAGAATTCACACTGGAGAGAAACCTTACAAGTGTAATGATTGTGGCAAGACCTTCAGTCGAAATTCATCGCTTGTAACTCATAAGGCAATTCATACTGGAGAGAAACCTCACAAGTGTAATGAATGTGGCAAGGGTTTTGATACAAAAGCACGCCTTGTAGGTCATCATAGACTTCACACTGCAGAGAAACCTTACAAGTGTAATGAGTGTGGCAAGGCCTTCAGACAGGTGTCATCTCTTGCATGCCATCGTAGACTTCATATGGAAGAGAAACCTTACAAGTGTCATGAGTGTGGCAAGACCTTCAGTCACATGTCATCCCTTGTATGCCATCATAGACTTCATACTGGAGAGAAACCTTACAAGTGTAATGAGTGTGGAAAGAAATTCCATCACATGTCATCCCTTACATATCATTGTAGACTTCACACTGGAGAGAAACCTTACAAGTGTCATGAGTGTGACAAGAGCTTCATTCAAAAGTCAGCCCTTACATGCCATCGTAGACTTCATACTGGAGAGAAACCTTACAAATGTAAGGTCTGTGACAAGCCTTTCAGAAGCGATTCACACCTAGCAAGACACAGTATAATTCACACTGGAGAGAAACCTTACAAGTGTAATGAGTGTGGCAAGACCTTCAGTCAGATGCCAAATCTAGTACGGCATTGTAGACTTCATACTGGAGAGAAACCTTACAAGTGTAATGAATGTGGCAAGGTTTTTAACCGACAAGCAACCCTTGCATGCCATCGTAGACTTCATACTGGAGAGAAACATTGCAAATGTGAAAAATGTGACAGTTTTCACTCACAAATCACACCTTGAAACGCATGAGAAAAGTCTCAGTGAAGAGAAAGCTTACAGATGTAAGATTTGTGACAAGGCTTTCACGTGTAATGTATACCTGGCAAAACATGCTAGAATTCACACTGGAGAGAAACCCCACAAGTGTAATTAGTGGGGCAAGTCCTTCGATCAAAATTGATCTCTTAATTCATAAGGCAATTCATACTGGAGAGAGACCTTACAAGTGTAATGGATGTGGCACGGTTTTTAATCAAAAATCAAATCTTGCTCATCATTATAGACTTCATGCTGGAGAGAAACTTTACAAATGTGAAGAATGTGACGTTTTCAGTCTCAAGTCACACCTTGAAAGACAGGGTAAATCATACTGAACAGAAACCATAGACATCTGAGATTTGTGACAAGGCTTTCGGGCATGATTCACACCTGGCTTAACATACTAAATTCACACTGGAGAGAAAACTTACACAGGTAATGATAATGAGTGTGGCCAACCCTTTAGTGGACAGTGAGCACTTATTCATCATCAAGCAATCCATGGTATAGGGAAAGTTTACCAATGTAAAGATTGTTCCAAAGTCTTCAGTAACGCTACAACCATTGCACATTATTGCAGAATTCATAGTGGAAAGGCATCTTACAAGTGTGGTAAATGTGGCAGATTTTTTGAACATCGTTGATACCTTTCAGTTTATCAGCCAATTCATGCTGGAGAGAAACCCTACAAATGTCAGGATTGTGGGCAGGTCTTCAGTCATACTTCACCTTATGCAAAACATGGGAGAATTTATACAGGAGCGAAACCTCACCAGTGTGCTCGTGGTGGCAAGCTTTACTTCACATTCACACATCATTAGACCTCAGAGAATCCATACTGGACGGAAATCTTACAAATGTCCTATGCGTGGCATGGTCTTCAGTCCGAGGTCACTCCTTGCAGAACATGAGAAAATTCATTCCGGAGATAATTGTTCAAAATGCATTGAATAAGCAGCCACCAAGAATTAATTGACATCTGGCTGGGCACAGTGGCTGAAGCCTGTAATCCCAGCACTTTGGGAGGCCAAGGCGGGTGGATCACCAGGTCAAGAGATCAAGACCATCCTGGCCAACATGTTCAAACCCCGTCTCTACTAAAAACACAAAAATTAGCTGAGTATGGTGGCGTGCACCTGTAGTCCCAGCTACTTAGGAGGCTGAGGCAGGAGAATTGCTTTAACCCAGTAAGTGGAGGTTGCAGTGAGCCAAGATTGTGCCACTGCACTCCAGCCTGGCACCTGGCAACAGAGTGAGACTCTATCTTAAAAAAAAAAAAAAAAAGAATTAATTGGCATTACAGTCAATTCAGCATTGACTTGAGTTTGAGTTGACTTAACACTGAGTTGAAGCATTAATTGACATTCAAGTGTTTATGTTAAGATGATTGGGCCAGGCAGGATGGCTCATGTCTGTAATCCCAGCACTTTGGGAGGCCAAGATGGGTAGGTTGTTTAAGGTCAGTAGATTTGGACCAGCCTGGCCAACAGATGTGATCGTCTTTTCCCAGCCTGTTTTTTTGTTTTGTTTTTATTTAACAAAAACTGACAGGGGGTTTTATGGGTATTGTGTTGCATCTAATCACATTTGTTTATATAATCATTTCACAACCAATCCATCAATATGAGTTGTGTTTCTATTTGTTTTTAATCATTTTGATCAATCTTTGTAGATGTCAAGGTAGAAACTTCTCACCTTTTAACCTTTATTCCTAAGTATTTCTTTTTTTTTTTGAGACGGAGTTTTGCTGTTGTTACCCAGACTGGAGTGCAAAGGCACGATATCGGCTCACCGCAACCTCCGTCTTCTGGGTTCAGGCAATTCTCCTGCCTCAGCCTCCCGAGTAGCTGGGATTACAGGCACGCGCCACCATGCCCAACTAATTTTTGTATTTTTAGTAGAGACGGGGTTTCACCTCGTTGACCAGGATGGTCTCGATCTCTTGACCTTGTGATCCACCCGCCTCTGCCTCCCAAAGTGCTGGGATTGTAGGCGTGAGCCACCACGCCCGGCCTAAGTATTTCTTATTTTACGTTCTATAGCAGGTGGAAATGTTTTCTTAATTTTCTCTTAAAATTGTTTGTTGTAGATGTATGGAAATTGAACGATGTTTTTGTGCTGGTACTGTATTTTACAGTAACACTGAATGTGTTTCTTGGTTCCAGTAGAATTTGGTTGAGTTAATTTATTACGGAGCAGATCATGTATCTCCAAACAAATATATTTGTACTTGTTTCTGATTTGGATAAGTTTTATTTTTTTTTCTATGTAATTGCTCTGCCTAGGACAACAGTATTTATTGAATGGAAGGAGTGAGAGCATTCTTGCATCATGCGAGATTCTGCGGAAATGCATTCCATCATTTTTTTGATTGGTTATTTCTGCTGTGGTGATTTCATGGATGGTCTTTTTTTTTTGAGACAGAGTTTTGCTCTTGTTACCCAGGCCGGAGTGCAATGGCGCAATCTCCGCTCACTGCAACCTCCGCCTCCTGGGTTCAGGCAATTCTCCTGCCTCAGCCTCCTGAGTAGCTGGGATTACAGGCACGCGCCACCATGCCCAGCTAATTTTATGTATTTTTAGTAAAGATGGGGTTTCACCATGTTTACCAGGATGGTCTCGATCTCTTGACCTCGTAATCCACCCGCCTCAGCCTCCCAAAGTGCTGGGATTACAGACTTGAGCCACCACGCCTGGCTTTCATGGATGGTCTTTATATTATTGAGGGAAATTTTCTTCGCTATCTGTTTTGTTTAGGATTTCTATGATGACTGGATGTTGAATTTTGGGAAATGCTTTTTTCTCATCTATTGAGTTGATGTGTTTTTCATCTTCCATTTTGTTCAAGTGGTGTATCACATTGATTTGCTTCAATATGTTGAACCATCCTTGCATCCCAGAAATAACTGACACTGGAATATCCACAATCCTTTTTATATCCTCTCAAATACAGGTTTTTAGTACAAGAGGTCTTCAAGAAATTTTTTTTTTTTTTTGAGACGGAGTTTCGCTCTTACCCAGGCTGGAGTGCAATGGCTCGATCTCGACTCACCGCAACCTCTGCCTCCTGGGTTCAAGTGATTCACCTGCCTCAGCTTCCCAAGTAGCTGGGACTACAAGCACGCGCCACCATGCCCAGATTTAATTTTTGTATTTTTAGTAGAGATGGGGTTTCACCATGTTGACCATGTTGATGGGGTTTCACCATGTTGACCAGATCTCGATCTCTTGACCTCGTGATCCACCCGCCTCGGCCTCCCAAAGTGCTGGGATTATAGGCGTGAGCCACGGCGCCCGGCTAGAAATTTATTAAAAAATATGTAATGGCCGGGCCTGGTGGCTCACATCTGTAATCTCAGCACTTTGAGAGGCTGAGGCAGGCAGATCATGAGGTCAGCAGATCAAGAACATCCTGGCCAACATGGAGAAACCCCGTCTCTATTAAAAAAAAAAATTATGAGAAAATTATGTCTAAATTTCACGCTCTAGCACCTAATCTGATATAAGTTTGTTAGAGCATGTCTAAACAGACTCTACTTTGAGCCACTCAGAAGGATAAGGCATGAGTTTGAGAAGAGACTTGGTCAAAGCAGTACAATTTGTGCTAAACTTGAAACAAGAAGAAACATCAAATTTACAATGAGAGCAGATGCAGCGGCTCAGGCCTGTAATCCCAGCACTTTCAGGGGCTGAGACATGTGGGTCACGTGAGCCCAGGTATTCAAGGGCAGCCTGGGTGACATGGTGAAATCCCCTTCTCTACAAGAAAGACAAACATTAGCTGGGCATGGTGGCACATGCTGCAGACACAGCTCCTGTGGAGTCTGTGGTGGGAGGATGGCTTGAGTCTGGGCAGTCATGGCTGCAGTGAGCTGTGATTGTGCCACTGCGCTTCAGTGTGGGTGACGGAGTGAGATAGTGTCTCAAAGTAAGAATTCTTACAGTAAAGATTGGGTAAAGAACACAATCATTGATGCTGTATGAAAAGTTTATGGGGATGATGGCCAAAAGAAATCAGCAGTGTGGAAAAGGACACCTCATTGTGAGTCTGGAGAAGACAATGTGTGAAGTGATGCAGGGTGAGAGGCAGATCATCCACATCAGTTTTACAGAAAACAAATTAATCTTGTTCCTGCCTCAATGAAGAGGACTGCCAGCTAACAGCAGAAATGATAGGAGTTTGAGACCAGCCTGGTTAACATGGCGAAACCTCTTCTCTACTAAAAATACAAATAGCAGCCGGGCATGGTAGTGGGTGCCTGGAATCCCAGCTACTCGGGAGACTGCGGCAGGAGAATCACTTAAACTCCGAGGAGGATGTTGCAGTCAGCCGAGACGACGCCATTGCACTTTATTATGGGCAACGAGCAGAACTCCGACAGAAAAAAAAAAAGACAAGAAGCCCCTTCTCTTCATTTTTCCGCCATCATGGTGTGTGCTTGACTCCACTTGTTACCATGTCTTCTCACAAGACTTTATGATTAAGTGATTCCGGGCCAAGAAAAAGCAAAATCGTCCATTCCCCAGTGGATTCAGATGAAAACTGGTGTTTGTTTATTTTGAAGATGAGGGCAGCTGGCAGAGCTTGTGCACCTTAGCCTACTGAGCATTTAACATGTGGCTACGGGAGAGCACCCCTAATTAGTGGGCTTTTCCCCAGAGCTTTGCACTTTAGACTGCTCTGCGCTTCTTCGCCCACCTTTGGCTAATAAGGTTGGGGTGCACATGGACTGTTTTTAGCCCTTTTCCCCGGGGACCAGGGAAGACAAGGAATTCCTTATTAACTGAGACATGCGAGGAGTAACAGGGAAGGGCAGGGGTAGGAAGAGCAGCAGCACAGAAGCAGCGGGCCACTTTCTGGGCACAGTTCCTCAGGCACGTGACCATGGTGAGGAGGATTCTCAGGACCGGGCTGGAGCTGCCTGCAGCCACCCAGGGACTCGGTGTGCACCTTTTGGCCCTTCCTCTGTTACCACAAACACAAAAAGGGGCCACCTGCCCAGACTGCCAGTGACCAAATGGGCACTCCATGGCATCTTAGCAACTCTCCTGGCCCAGGCCTCTATGGGCAGCAGGAAAGCTGGAGCTTTCTCTCATGAAACCCAGGAGGCAGCAGGGAACTTTCGCTTGTACTCCAGGGAAACAGAACGACAAGGCCAGGAAGGTGGATGTCCGAAGTGGGAAGTGGAAACTTGCATATTAGGAAGACGATCATCCTCAGCCACTTTCCTTCCCTCCTGGACGCTCCCCTCCAACAGCGAAGTGTGTGGAGGGGAAGCGGCGACCTGATTATATAGATGTCTGCTGACCAGGGGTCTTTTTTTTTTTTTTTTTTTTGAGACGCAGTTTTGCTTTTTTTATTACCCAGGCTGGAGTGCAATAGCACGATCTCGGCTCACCGCAGCCTCCACCTCCTGGGTTCAGGCAATTCTCCTGCCTCAGCCTCCTGAGTAGCTGGGATTACAGGCACGCGCCACCATGCCCAGCTAATTTTTTGTATCTTTAGTAGAGACGGGGTTTCACCATTTTGACTAGGATGGTCTCGATCTCTTGACCTCGTGATCCACCCGCCTCGGCCTCCCAAAGTGCTGGGATTACAGACTTGAGCCACTGCGCCCGGCCTGACCAGGGGTCTTAACCAAGAACCATCCCTTAGGCAGCCTTCAATTCTCTTAAGGGAGATGGGAGGCCCTGTTAGCTGAATGGGGCCAACAGGTCCCTTTAAGGTGGAGGAAAACAGGACAATGGCTTTTCTTTTTTTCTTTTTTTTTTTGGTTTTCAGACTGAATCTAGCTCGGTCGTCAGACTGGAGTGCAGTGGCACAATCTTGTCTCACTGCAACCTCTGCCTCACAGGCTGAAGTGATTCTCCTGCCTCTGCCTCCAAAGTAGCTGGGACTGCATGCACAACCATCCCTAGCTAATTTTTTTTTTTTTTTTAAAGACGGAATTTCACCATATTGGTCAGGCTGGTCTTGAACTCCCGACCTCAGGGGATCCACCTGCCTTGGCCTCCAAAGTGCTTGGATTACAGGCGTGAGCCACCACACCCAACTGCTAATTTTTCTATTATTAGTAAAGACAGGCTTTTACCATGTTGGCCAGGATGGTCTACAACTCTAGACCTCCTGATCTGCTCTCAGCCTTCCAATGTGCTATGATTACAGTCATGAGCCACCATGCCTGACCTGGTCAATGACTTTTCTATAGGAGGAGAAAAAGGCTCAGGTTCATCCTTATCCTCATTAGAAAAAAATATCTTCTTTATTCTCAATACAAGGGAGTGAAGTGGGGAGAGAAGTTTCTCCCTGTTGTGTTGGTTTCTGTTTTTTTCTTTTCTTTTCTTTTCTTTTTTTTTTTGTTGAGATGAGTTTTGCTCTTGTGACCCAGGCTGGAGTGCAATAGCGCGATCTCGGCTCACCACAACCTCCGCCTCCTGGGTTCAGGCAATTCTCCTGCCTCAGCCTCCTGAGTAGCTGGGATTACAGGCACGCGCCACCATACCCAGCTAATTATTTGTATTTATAGTAGAGACGGGGTTTCACCTTGTCGACCAGGATGGTCTCGATCTCTTGACATCGTGATGCACCTGCCTCGGCCTCCCAAAGTGCTAGGATTACAGGCGTGAGCCACCGCGCCCGGCCTGTTTTTTCTTTTTATTTAAATCTCCTGAATTTCTTTCAGGTGGAGAAGATGGAGGTGTGACTCACCGGAATCTGACAGATAAAGAGGATACAACGCAGAGCATACTAGCACCCACGTGGCCAAAATAGTAACATTAGGAAAATGACCTTGCTCCTACTCTGTTTTTACACAGCAACCTACTTTATCGCAGAACTCTAAACTAAGGTTCCTTGATGGGGAAACCAAGGGCATTTCTGCTGAATGAAGAGCATAACTTGTGTAGGGCTTCAGGCTCTACGGTGCATTGGACGGCCTTCAGTGGCTGTTGCTCTGTTAAAAACTACTTTTTATTATTTGCTTATTTCTTGACCCATGATAACCTAACCCCCGATATTTAATGCGAGTGTCCCATTCTCCTGATGGGAGTTCGGACTCTGTTACTAGGATTCCCTGAAAACTGATGTGCTTTCCTCCTTAACACATAAATTCAATGATACCACATAAGGATCATCGTTGGCAGAGCTTCTGGCTTGCAGTGAATGACAAGAATGAAGTACTTAAGTTTCCGCTGAGCGGGCCAGGGGTAGCTCTTCCAATGAAGACTGCCCCAGCATTTGTCCACCAAGTATTTATGGAAAAGGCTTCTATTAACCGCAAGGTTCTCTGTCTTTCCATACGTGTGTGAAATCTTAACGTCTCTACTTTGGAACGCTGATCCCATTCATTTGGAGTTAATGTATCCAGGTGGCTATCTTCAAGCTTTGTGTTCAAACTAATTCTACACCGAATCAGATATTCTTTTCTTTGTTGTTTGAGATGGCATTTCACTCTTGTTGTCCAGGCTGGATTGCAGTGGCCGGATCTCGGCTCACTGCAACCTCGGCCTCCCAGGTTCTAGTGATTCTTCTGTCTCAGCTTCCTGAGTAGCTGGGACTACAGGTGAGTGCCATCACACTTGCTGAGTTTTTGTATCTTAGTAGAGACGGGGTTTTACCACGTTGGCCAGGCTGGTTTCCTACTCCTGACCTCAGGTTATCTAGGTACCTCAGCCTCCCAGAGTCCTGGGATTACAGGCATGAGCCACTGCACCCAGCCTTTTGTTAGTTTTATTTATTACCCTCCTCTTTTTTGAAATGGAAGTTTGCTTTTGTCACTGAGGCTGAAGTGCAGTGGTGTGATGATATCGGCTCACTGCAACCCCCACCTCCTGGGTTCAAGCAATTCTCCTGCCCCAGCCTTTCCAGTAGCTGGGATTACAAGTGCCCCCCACTGCACCCGGCTCATTTTTGTAATTTTAGTATAGATGGTTTTTGCCGTGTTGGCCAGGGTCGTCTCAAACTCCTGACCTCAGGTGATCTACCTGCCTCGGTCTCCTGAAGTGCTGAGATTACAGGTGTGAGTCACGAGGTCTGGTCTTTAGTTGTATTATTATTTTTTTGGTGGGGGGCTCGAGTATCTCTCAGTTGCCCAAGCTGAAGTGTCCTGGTGTGATCTCATCTCACTGCATCCTCCCCGCTCCTGGACTGAAGCAATTCTTGTACCTCAGCCTCCCGAGTAGCTGTGGATGTGCCCTCTCTAGGTTTTCACTTACAATCTCAGTGCATTTAATTCAAGTGTGTGACGTAATGTGACATGTGCATAAGCCCATAGATTGATAAGCCCGTGGATTCTGTAGAAGATGCATCATTTGAAATAAGTTTTCATTTTATAATGATTGAAATGATGTTGGGTATTTTCCATTGTTCTCAACTGTCACAATAATCACTTAAAAGTAAGAAGGCTTGGGCCAGGCGTCGTGGCTCACTCCTTTAACCCCAGCCCTTTGGGATTCTAAAGTGGGCAGATTACTTGACATCAGAAGTTTGAGACGAACCTGGCCCACATGGTGAAACATGTCTACTAAAATTTCAGAAATTATCTGGTCGTGGTGGCGGGCACCTGTAATTTCAGCTACTGGGAAGTTGAAGCAAGAGAACCATTTGAACTCGGGAGGCACAGGTTGCAGTGAGCTGAGGTCACACCACTGCACTCCAGCCTGGGTGACAGACTGAGACACTGCCAAGAAAAAAAAAGCAAGAAGGGTGATAAAGGGTTGCACGCACGCCCGTGTGAATATTCAGTGAGCTTTTACGACGCTCCATGTTCTCAACCTTGGACTTCTCTCACTTCTCTCCACTAGGTAAACCACTGTCAATGTAGATTTGAAGCTGTGTCTGTTATTTAGGGGGTTATATTCCAAGCTGAATCCCAGACATCTGGATTCAGGTGCTTGTGTTGACAGCTTTATCTATTTGATTTGTGGCCGCTTTCCCGGAGTGTGTGTGAGGCAGTTCTCTCCAAGTCCAGATCTTTCCTTATAGGACAGTCTGTTAGTTTACGGCCGAGATCATGGGAAGCACGTAGAACAGTGTTTAGCATAAGGAAATTGTTCAAAACTGTCATTACTACTGCTATGATTATGACAGCTTTTAGATTCTGACTTTGCATTTTATTTATATTTTTCCAGAAGGTATCTCTCTTTGTCACTCAGGCTAGAGTGCAGCGTCGCAATATCGGCTCACTGCCACATTTACCTCCCGTGTTCAAGCAATTCTCCTGCCTCAGCCTCCCAAGTAATTGGAAGTACAGGCACCTGACCCAACACCAGGCTAATTTTTTTTGTATTTTCACTAGAGACGAGGTTTCATCATCTTAGCCAGGATGGTCTCGATCTGCTGACATAGTAATTGGCCCACCTTGTCCTTCTAAAGTGTTGGGATTCCAGACATCAGGATTCCAGGCATCAGCCACCACACCTGGCTTTTTTTTTTTTTTTTTTTTTGAGACGGAGTTATTCTAACCCAGGCTGGAGCGCAATGGCACAATCTGGGCTCACTGCAACCTCTGCTTCCCAGGTTCAAGCGATTCTCCTGCCTCAGCTTCCCCAGTAGCTGGAATTACAGGCACTAGTCACCATGCCCGGTTAATTTTCGTATATTTAGAACAGACGGGCCACGCTGGTCTTCAACCCCTGATTTCAGTTGTTCCGCCCCCATCACCCTCCCAAAGTGCTGACAGGTGTGAGTTACTGCGCTGGACCCTGACTTTCTTTTTCTTTCTTTTTTTTGTGAGTCAGGCGGGGCTTAACTCTTCTTGCCTAGGCTGCAGTGCAATGGCGAGATCTCAACCCACTTCAACCTCTGCCTCCCGTGTTCAAGAGATTCTCCTGCCTCAGCCTCCCGAGTAGCTGGGATTACAGGGGCCTGCCACCACACCTGGCTAACTTTTTGTATTTTTAGTAGGAGAGACGGGATTTCACCATGTTAGCCAGGCTGGTCTCCAACTACTGACCTCAGGTGATCCATCTGCCTCTGCCTCCCGAAGTCCTGGGATTAGAGGCATGAGCTAGTGCGAACGGCCCTGACTTTCTTTTCTTTAAAGCCATTTGACTTCATGAACTGAGACAGCACTTGTATTTTAGCCATCTAGATAATGTATATCGCGTGTTATCTTGAACATAATATCTAATATATCTATAGAGAGGATAATGTATATCGCCTGTTACATTGAACATAATAGCTGATATATCTATAGACAGAAGTCTGTACTTAGTTTTCATTTGAGTTTTTCTCTTTTTTTTTGTTTTTCTGATATGAGTCCCTCCGTCACCCAGGCCGGGGTTCAGTGACTTAATCTCCGCCTGCCGTGTTCAAGGGATTTTCCTGCCTCAGCCTCGCGAGTAGCTGGGATTACAGGCACGTGACACTAGCTCGCCCAATTTTTTTGTATAATTAGTAGAGACGGGGTTTCAGCATTTTGGCGAAGCTGTTCTGAACTCCTGACCTCAGGTGATAGTGGGCCTGAGGATTAGTGCTGGATTACCGGCATGAGCCATCACACCCGGCCAACTAAAATCAATTTCAATAGCAACGAATTTTCCTGGATCCCACGTTGACTTCTCAGGGAGGTACTATTTCCCTGACGGCTGAGCTGCTCCAGCCTCACTGGCTGGTTTACGTTCCAAAACTCGGAAAACAGGCGCCCAGAGCGAGATGGAGGGAAGCTCAGGCCCTGCCCCCTACAGCCTCGCCCCCCTCACGCCCCGCCTCTTGACCTTTGCGCCCCGCTCTGGCCTCGCTCAGGCTCCGCCCACCTCTTGCTGTTCCTTCCCTGCCTCGGCCACGCCCCACCGACCTCCTAGAGGTTCCCGCCCGGGTCGGGTTTCTTTCTTGCGCAGATAGGTAGGGACCGGAAGCGGATGGCGTGGCCGGAAGGTCTGACCCTGGCTTGTGAGTTTTGGTCTTTCTTTTCCTCTCTGCACATCCCGGGCCTCCGGTGCTTCTATACCGGACACGTGCGTTCTCCAGAGACCTGGAAATTCCGTCCCCTCTTAACCCAGAGCAAGTTGAGACGTCCGGGTGACAGTGCGTGAGTCGCTTCCTTTTGAGTTTAAAGTCGCCCTGAGGCAGGTCCCTCCCTGGTCTTTCTTCAGTGGGGCGGTGCAGACAGACACCTCCTGCCGGGGAAGTTTCCTGCTCAGACCCTTCCTGTGCCCTCCTCCTGCTTCACACAGTTTCAAGTCCTCAGCCGCATGCTGGATTCCCGCCCTGGGCGCCTCCCACCCTCGCTCTCGTCGGTCCCTGGAGTGCAGCGCCGCGGTCCCAGTCCCGGGGAGGAGCGTTCCGTACCCGGTCTTGGGAACCTGCAGTCCCCACCTCTGTCCCAAAGCCCTGTGGCCTCCCCAACTCCCTCCTAGTGCTGGGCCCTGGTGCTCCCCAGGTCCAACCCCTGGAAAACGGGCTCTTGCTGAGGCAGCCCTCTTATCCCATCCTCGCCCTGTTTTACCGGAAGGCAGCCTTGAGTGTGAGATGTCCAAGTTCTTGGATAGTGAACATAGAATTGAAAAAAAAAAGGGGCCAGGTTTGGTGGTTCACGCCTGTAATCCAAGCACTTTGGAGGCCAAGGCGGGCGGACCACCTGAGGTCGGCAGTTCAAAACCAGCCTGACCAACATGGTGAAACCCCGTCTTAAAAAAAAAAAAAAACCCACTACGAAATAACAAAAGAAAGCCGAGAAAGCAAAAATTTATTCAATCAAGAAAGCTCTCCATAGAATCGGAGTAGTCTCCAGTGAAAGCCTCCAGGGCTCCGTTTACAAAGTTTTGGGGTGTTAAAGTCTTTCTTTTGAAATCCTATGGGCTACCCCTTATCTGGAAGAAAGATTTGGCCCTTGGCCAGTGAAAAGCTGAGATGAATTGACCCGAGGCCAGAGCAGATGGGTGCCCTATGCAAAAGGGGTGGCCGGTGCTTGGCCTTTGCTGCTCCTCAGCTCTTTCCTTTTTCATCTGAGACATGTTGGAACGGGGAGGGCTGTAGGGAGAGTGGCCTTTGATTTTTTGTTACTCCATGTTCCATGTGGGGAGATGGGTTTTTTCCATTTGATCTGCTTTTGGAAAGGTGAGTTCATTGGCCTTAGATTCCCTCCCCCAGATCCAGGACCCAGGTGTTTCCCTTTTCTCTTTTTTAATGGAGATGAGTCTCACTGTGTTACCCAGGCGGGAGAGCAGGGACAGGATCACAGCTCAGTGGAGCCACCACCTCCTGGGTTCAAGGAATCCTCCCACCTCAGCCTCTGGAGTAGCTGCGACTGCAGATGAGCCCCACCACACCGCACTAACTTTTGTGTTCTTGGTATAGCCTGGACGACAGACATACAACACTACACCTGGCTAATTTCTTTTCTTTTCTTTAAAGATGGGGTTTCACCATGTTGGTCAGGCTGGTCTTGAACTCCCGACCTCAGGTGATCTGCCCACCTTGGCCTCCAAAGTGCTTGGATTTCAGGTGTGAGCCACCACGCCCGGCACCTGGCTAATTTTTTATACTTTCGGTAAAGGCGGGGTTTCACCATGTGGCCCAGTGTGGTATGAGACCCCTGGGCTCAATTCATCTGTCTACTTGGGCCTCCCAAAGTGCCGGGATTACAGGCGAGAGCCACCTGCAATTGTCCACAGGAGGATGACCATTGTTTTTGTTTTTCTTTCTTTATTTTTTTGAGGTAGGGTGTCACTCTGTCACCCAGGCTGAAATGCAGTGGCACACTCTGGGATCAGGGCAGCCCCTGCCTCCCAGGCTCAAATGATCTTTTTTCAGCCTCACAAGTAGCTCTGACAACAGATGTGTGCCTTGACGCCTGGCTAATTTTGTGAATTTTTGGTAGAGAAGGGGTTTCACCATGTTGCCCTGGTTAGTCTCAAATTCTGAGCTCAAGTGCTCTTCCTGCCTCAACTTCCCAAAGTGTTGGGATTATAGGGGTGAGCCACCACGCCTAGTTGGTTTTGGAATTTTCTAGAGGAGGAAGAACAAGGCAGCCTATTGGCCCTTCCAGGCCGTCACATGGGAGTCAGCCACGCCACCTTCTTACCCTCCTCAGAGCTTCTCAGGATAACTTTGTGAACTGTCTCCCACTGTGAGCTTCAGTGACTTCACCTGTAAAAGGGAGGAAGAACAGAAAACCTCAGAGTGACACTCACCCCTGAACAGACTGACAAAATACAGTGAGGTGCTTTTTGGTGTATGTTTAGTAGAGACGGGGTTTCATCATGTTTTCCGTGATGGTCTCCACCCTGACCTCGTGATCCACCCACATCGGCCTCTGAATTGTTGGTTTTAACTCAAATTATAAATGGATTCTGGTCCTTCAGAAATTTAAAGGACAAAAAAATCAGAAGAAGAGCCAAAAATAGGGCATCAGACTCAAATCACCTTGAACCTTATCTCATGGCCTAAACCCACCTACTCGGCTCTGTGTCCCCTGCAGGTCTCTCCCCAGAATGCTACAGTCCTGTGTCCTGTGTCCTCTGCTCTCTGCGGGGACATGGCACAGACATCTTTACTTTCACATGTCCATAAATGACTCCTAAACCCCCAAACACATTCCCTTGTGGTGTGCACATCTCAGATGAGGGTGACTGTACTTCCGGGGACTTTGGGGAACTCGACAGCATATATTTTAAATATGGGAAATCAGTTATATTTCTTCTAAGTGTTGTAATTTATAATATAAAGAGAATATTACATGTATATGTGAAAGAAGTGAGACGATACACTTCCAAAATGCTTTTCTTTTCTATACAGGGTTTCGCTCCCTCACCTAGGATAAAGAGCAGTACTACCATGTCAGCTCACTGCCACCTCCACCTCCCGGGTTTACGCAAGTTTCCTGCCTGAGCCTCCCAAATGGCTGGTATTATAGGCAGGCACCAGCATGCCCAGCTAATTTTGTATTTTTAGTAGAGATAGGGTTTGACCTTGTTTTTCAGGCTGCTCTCGAACTCCTGACCTCTGGTGATTCACCCACATTGGCTTCCCAAAGTGCTGGGATTACCAGCTTGAGCCACTGAGACTGGCCTTTTTTTTCTTGAGACCAACCTTTGCTCTTGTCACCCAGGCTGGAGTGCAGTAGCACGATCTGGGCTCACTGCAACCTCTGCCTCCCAGATTAAAGTGATTCTCCTGCCTCATCCTCCTGAGTAGCTGGGGTCACAGTCAAGTTTCAAAATTCTTTTAGATTGTGAGAGAAAAATGTGTAAAGACCTTGTCCCTGTGGACGGATCTGTGTCCCCAGGACCTCCCTGACCTCATCTACCTGTGTCGTCCTCTCTCCCACTGCTCCAGCCACATGGGTGCTGTCATTTTGCTGGGGCTGAGGTGGCTTCTGTCTCAGGGCCTTCACTTGAGCTGTTCCTCTGACTTGGACTCTGGCCCCTCAGCTCAAGTGACAAGCAGCCTTTCTTCCCTAGGTCTTTGCTCTGATATCACCTTTTCTGTGGAAACCTTTGTGATCTCCCACAGCCCCCATTTGACATTGCATCTGTGAACCCACAAAACCTCTGACAGATCTCACTTAATTTAGAAAGTTTCTTCTGCCAAGGTTGAGGATGCACCCGTGACACAGCCTCAGGAAGTCCTGGTGACATGTGTCCAAGTTGGTGGTGGCACAGCTTAATTTTATATATTTTACGGAGACATGAGAAATCAGTCAATATACGGAAGAAGCTCATTGGTTTGGTCTGGAAAGGCAGGAAAACTTGAAGCAAAGGCAAAAAGAGTTGAAGCAGGAAGGGGCTTCCAAGTCACAGAAAAGTGACACACAAATACCACATGTCCCCGGTGGTGGTAATCTGTGTGCAGCACTGAGCGTCAAGGCTCTGTGTCCCCCAGTTCTGAGGGTTGAGCTCAGCCTGTGATCCACAGAGAGGGGAGGGGCTGGGTCTGTGCTCTGAAGGGGAGCTTAGTCCAGCCCGGCTCCCCAATGTGGCCTGGTGTGTGGGGCTTCTCCAGGAGAGGAGTGAGATCCGAAGACCAGGGTGAAACATAGACTTGTAGGTCTTCCTGTGGGACTGTCTTACCTCTGCATGATGTCTGTTGCTGTGGGCAGCAGAGGCCCATCTTTCTCCAGGGTGATGTCTGCCCCACGTGTGTTTCTGTCACAGTTCGGGAGTGAGTTGTTTCTGACATTAAGTCTCCAATATTTTTCACTTACAGGGTTGATTTCTAAAGACTCATGTTACTTGAGGAAGCAGCTCAGAAGAGGAAAGAAAAGGAGCCAGGCATGGCTCTTCCTCAGGTAAAATGACACTCCTCGGTGGGTTCATCTGTCTGTTTCCTTTCTGAAATGACAGGTATTGCAGTAGCCAGTCTGTTCCGAGTCTGAAGCGTCCTGCCTGACACGTTGGCTCGCACTCACCCGTGCCTTCCTCAGTTCCTGTCATCTGCTCTGAGATTCCATCTCCTGGGACCCAGTGACATGAACCTGGGAAGAGGCTCCACTGGGCACGGTCGTGGGAAGGGCTGACACCAGACCTGGATGGACACGGGGTGTGGGCCTTGTGGTGTCAGTGCCGCTGCGCAGCCTGGATTGTTCAGGGGCCACATCTGGATGTAAGACCTTTGAGGATGAAATCAGAGAAACTACGTATGAAACACATAGGTTAATGTGCACTGTTGTCTGGTAAATTCTGGAAAAGGAGACCAGTAAGGGAAGCTATTTTGTATCTGATTTGGTAATGCAGTGGAAGCCACACTAGTAGATCAACACGTCTCTGACTCCAAACTTTATTTTTTCATGTTTGAAGAGACAGGGTGTTGGTTACAGTGCGGTGGCTCAAGCCTGTAATCAGCACTTGGGTGGATCCCTTGGAATAAGGAGTTCAAGACTAGCCTGGCCAACATAGTGAACCCCCACCTCTACTAAAAATACAAAAATTAACAGGGTGTGGTGGCACGTGCCTGTAATAATGTGAGGTACTCAGGAGGCTGAGGCCGGAGAATCACTTGAACATGGGACGTGGAGGTTACAGCACACCGACATTGTTCCATTGCACTCCTGTCTGGACGACACAGTGAGACTTCGTCTGAAAGAAAATAAAAATAGAGGGAAGGTGTCACTCCGTGGCTTAGGTGTGGAGTACACTGGTACAATTAAACGTTTACAGCAGCCTCGCCTGCTGGGCTCAAGTGATTCCTACTTTGGCCTCCCAAAGAGCTAGAATGATAGGCATGTGTCACTGCACACGACCAATATTTCTATTTATGTTTTAGTCTCTCTGTCACCCAAGGCGGAGTGCAGTGGATTAATCTTGGCTCACTTCAACTTTCATCTTTTGGGTTCAAGTGAGATTCTTCTGCCTCAGCCTGCTGAGTAGATGGGACTATAGGCACGTGCCACCACATCGGCTTCTTTTTGTATTTTTAGTAGAGAGTGGGTTTCACGGTGTTGGCCAGGCTCATCTTGAACTCCTGATGTTATGATCTGCCTTGGTCTCCCAAATTGCTGGGATTTCATGTGTGAGCCACTGTGCCTGGCCTTGCTTTTTTTTTTAAAGTCAGAGTCTCACTTTGTCACCCAGGGAAGAGTGCAATGGTGCCATCTCCACTTACTTCAGCCACCATATCCTAAGTTCAAGGGATCCTCCTGCCTCAGCCTCCTTTGCAGCTGGGATTTTAGGTGCCTGGCTAATTTTGATACTTTTTGTAGAGACAGGGTTTCACAGTTTTGGCCAGACTGGTCTCCAACTCTTGATCTCAAATGATCTGCCTGCCTTGGCTTCCCAATGTGCTAGGAAGGCAGGCGTGAGCCACGAGGCCTGGCCCAACTTTTTCTTCTTAATTGTACATTTTTCCTATTATCTATAAAATCAAGACTTCCATAGCAAAGACCTGGAACCAACCCAAATGCCCAAGGATGATAGACTGGACTGGGAAAATTGGGCACATATACACCATGGAATATTATGCAGCAATCAAAAATGATGAGTTTGTGTCCTTTGTAAGGACATGGATGAATCTGGAGAACATCATTCTCAGCAAACTGACACAAGAACAGAAAAAGAAATACCGAATATACTCACTCATAGGTGGGTGAGAAAAATGAGAACACATGGACACAGAGAGGCAGTCTACTATACACTGGGGACTGTTGGGGGAAATGGGGGAGGGACAGCGGGGGGTCTGGGGGGGATAGCCTGGGGATGAATACCAAGTGTGGGTGAAGGGGAGGAAAGCAGCAAAGCACACTGCCATGTGTGTACCTATGCAACTATCTTGCACGTTCTGCACATGTACCCCCAAACCTATAATGCAATAAAAATTAAAAAAATAAGTAAAAATAAATAAATAAATAAATAAAATAAAATAAAATCAAGACTTCCACAGTAACTTAGGGGATCTTAAATTGCTTCATGAAAAAGTTCAGTAAAGCTTAGAATTCTCAGATATTATCAGTAACACACACAAAAAAGTGCAGTAAAATGCAACTGTAGAGAAAAAATATTCAGAAATACCGTAAGTAGTTTTGTCAGAACAGTCTGATGAAATGGATACTTAATTTCTCTTTTCTCATTTACTGTGAAGGTGATAACTGAGTCCTCCATAATTAGTTGAAATGTGTTTTTCATTTTAGGGACTCTTGACTTTCAGGGATGTGGCTGTAGAATTCTCTTTGGCGGAGTGGAAATGCCTGACCCCTGAGCAGAGGGCTTTATACAGGGACGTGATGTTGGAGAACTACAGGAACCTGGAGTCTGTGGGTGAGGAAAACGTTCCTCCAGACACGAGGAATCTGCCCTTGTCCCTCTTGGCTCTTCCTGCTTTTGTATTCTCTGTTGTGATTTTGCCGTATACAAAGTCTTTCTTATTTTTCCCGAGATGCAGTTTTCCTCTTGTTGCCCAGGCTGGAGTGCAATGGTGCGATCTTGGCTCACCGCAACCTCAGTCTTTCTGTTTCAAGTGATTCTCCTGCCTCAGCCTCCTAAGTAGCTGAGATTATAGGGATGTAATACCTGGCCTCGCCAATGTTTGTATTTTTAGCATACACTAGATTTCACCATGTTGGCCAGGCTGGTCTCGAATTCCTGACCTCATAATCCGCCCACCTCAGCCTCTGAAAGGCCTGGGATTACAGGCATGAGCCTTTGTGTCCGGCCTTGCTCAGCTCTCACAAACACATCTCTACCTACTTAGCAGGGGATTATTCTTCACCCCATAGTGCCCTGCACTGCTGTCCTCCATTTTATACCGTTTACTTGTGTGTACACAATTCTGGAATCTACACGGTGATTTTGTTGAGTATATTCCCGAAACTGAAATCAGAGGCCGTTTAATTTGAGAGATGTAAAACTGCCTTCACCTCAGGTCACTACTGCTGCTGTTTCGGATCTTTCATTCTTGTCCCCTGCCCATATTGTAATTTGTGTGTTTAACCTTGGTTTAATATTTTACCATTTTCTAAATTAGTTCCACTTCCTTCCAAGCTCAAACTTTGGTCTATGCTGGTGGGATTATATTCCCACAGACGAGCCTGCACACCGTTCACTCCTGCATGCCGATTACTTCCTGCCCTCCACCCTTGCCCTTCCTTTCCTGGCCTTGCCTCACATGCTACATTGATCTGGATGCAAAATGCTGCTGCTTTCCAGCCTGTTGATTTGTAATGCTGAATACCCCAATTTCCACATGAGCCCCTCCCCTCTAACACGACTCTCACTGAGTGAGTCAGGACCTTATACATCCACTGGACGTAATTATAGGAGGCTGCCTAAATCAGTGTGTGCAGGGCCTGATGACTCAGCACATTCTCCATGAGGGATGGCTCAGCATTGCTGTCAGCGGCACAGCTCAGCCCTTGTATCCCTCTTGATATATTTCTTTTTTCTCCTTGTATTTTCTGTACTGCCTGTGTGAGATTGTTGTTCTTAAGAACATGTTGTGGGATCCTTCAGAGCCAGCATCAGGTTTTGTCCCTCACATACCAAACGTGTGAATTGGGTCAAGGACTTGAATACTGTAAACCTGCAGTCCTTGTTTGTAATAAGAGAAGTAATAGTTTGCTTCCAGGTCCTTTTCTCTTTTTTGTTTTTGAGATGGAGTTTTCCTATTAGTGCCCAGGCTGCATGGCAGTGGCTCAATCTCTACTCACCGCAATCTCCGCCTCCTGGGTTCTATCAGTTCTCATACCTGAGGCTCCCAAGTAGCTGGGATTTCAGCCATGCACCACCACACCTGGCTAATTTTCTATTTTTAGTGGACACTGGCTTTCTCCATGTTGTGGACAGGCTGGTTTTGAACTCCCAAACTCAGGCAATCCACCCACCTTGGCTTTTCAAAGTGTTGGCATTACACGTGTGAGCCATCATGCCTGGCTGCCTCCATGTTTTTAAAACAAGTTAATTAGATGTCTTCACATACTGAATGTTTTATAGTATAGGCAGGGCGCAGCGGCTCACACCTGTAATCCCAGCACTTTGGGAGGCCGAGATGGGCGGATCACAAGGTCAAGAGATCGAGACCATCCTGGCCAACATGGTGAAACCCCATCTCTACAAAAAATACAAAAATTATGCAGGCGTGGTAGCATGCACCTGTGGTCCCAGCTATTCGGTTGGCTGAGGTGGAAGAATCGCTTGAACCCAGGAGGCAGAGGTTGCAGTGAGCCAAGATTATGCCATTATACTCCAGCCTGGTGACAGAGCAAGACTTCATCTGAAAAAAAACAAACAAAAAAGAGAAAGTTTTATAGTACAGACTCGAAGCTTCCTTTGTTTCCTATGATTTGTCAGCCTTGGGTGATGTTGATTATGGGAACCCGTTTTTCTGTCTCAGTCATTTCACTGTCATGTCAGAAATAGGTTACACAGCCTGGCCTCAGTGGCTCATGTCTTTATTCCCAGCACTTTGAGAGGTTAAGGCGGGTAGATCGCTTCAGCTCAGGAGTTTGAGTGCAGTCAGGCCAACATGCTGAAACCTTGAATCTACTAAATACAAAGAAATGAATAGGTGCATTGGCTCACACCTGTAATCCCAGCACTTTGGTATGCCAAGATGAGCAGATAACCTGAGGTCAGGAGTTTGAGACTAGCCTTGCCAACATGGTGAAGGCCTGTCTCTACTAAAAGTACAAAAATAAACTGGGTGTGGTGGCATGCACTTGTAATCCCAGCTACTTGGGAGGCTGAGGCCAAAGAATTACTGGATCCCAGGAGGCGAAGGTTGCAGTGAGCCAAGATCATGCCACTGCAGTGCAGCCTGGACAACAGAGCGAGACTCTGACACACACACCCATAAACACACACACACACACAGACACGCACACACACATTTAGCCAGGCTGTAGTCCCAGCTACGTAGGCTGCTATGGGAGAATCTTTTCAGGCACGAGAATTATGCCATTACATTCCAGTTTTGGTGATAGAGCATGACTCAGTCTCAAAAAAAAAAATAGATTAAACAGGGAAGCTTAAGACACAAGAGATTTATTTCGTTTGAATTTAGAAAGTGGGAAATCTAAGAACAAGGTGCAGTCAAATTGGTTTCTGGTGAGAGCCTGCTTTGCAATTTAGCCCAAGCATCTTCCTGCTGTGTTTTGTCTTGGTGGAAAGAGCAATAGTCAACAAGCTCTTTACTCTCTCTTTTAATAAAAGCACTAGTCCTGGCCAGGAGCCGTGGAGTTTATATTTTGTAGGTATCTCTTCCAAATGCATAATGAAGAAGTTTTCATCAACAGGGCAAGGCAGTACAGAAGTGTTCCACACAGGTACATTGGCAAGACATGAAAGTCATCACTTTGGAGAGTTTTGCTTTCAGGAAATTGAGGAACATAGTCATGACTTTGAGTTTCAGTGGCAAGAAGGTGAAAGAAATAACCGTGAAGCACCATGACAAAAATCAAAAAGCTGACTGGTAGTACAGACCAGTAAGATCAAAGGCATGCTGGAAACAAGCCTATTAAATGTGAGCTTGGAGTAATCTTTTTTGGGCATCTTCTGAAACTCACATATTTCAGACCGAAGGGAATACTGGTAATCAGGTTGAGAAGTCTATGAATGATGCTTTCTTAGTTTCAACATCCCCAATAATTTTTTGTGTAGCCAAAACCCATATTTCTAGTAACCATGACAACAACTTCCTCCATTCTTCATTACTTACACAAAAATAGGAAGTACACATGAGAGCAAAATCTTTACAATGTCATGAGACTGGGAAAACCCTTAATTGTAGCTCATTCTTTTCATTTATTTTTTCTTTATTTTTCCAGCCGCTGGCAACCTCAATTGCAGCTCATTGTTAAGGGAACATCAGATAAACCATTTAGGAAAGAAAAAATATAAATGTGATGTGTGTGGCAAGGTCATTAATGAGAAGCGAAATCTTGTACACCATCACACTAGTGAGAAACCTTACAAGTGTAATGAGTGTGACAAGTCCTTCAGTGACAGGTCATGCCTTCAACGCCATCATAGACTTCATACTGGAGAGAAACCTTACAAGTGTAATGAGTGTGGCAAGAAATTCCTTCAGATGTCATCCCTTACAAGGCATCATAGACTTCATACTGGAGAGAAACCTTACAAGTGTAATGAGTGTGGCAAGAAATTCCATCAGATGTCATCCCTTACAAAGCATCATAGACTTTATACTGGAGAGAAACCTTACAAGTGTAATGAGTGTGGCAAGACCTTCCATCAGGTGTCATTTCTTACTTGCCATCAAAAACTTCATACTGGAGACAAACCTAACAAGTGTCATGAGTGTGGCAAGAAATTCCATCAGATGTCATCCCTTATAAAGCATTGTAGACTTCCTATTGGAGAGAAACCTTACAAGTGTAATGAATGTGACAAGACCTTCATTCGAAAGTCACTTTTTACAGAGCATCATAGACTTCATACTGGAGAGAAACCTTACAAGTGTAATGAGTGTGACAAGACCTTCATTCAAAAGTCACTCCTTACAGAGCATCGTAGACTTCATACTGGAGAGAAACCTTACAAGTGTAGGGTTTGTGACAAGGCTTTCTGGCGTAATTCAGACCTGGCAATACATACTAGAATTCACACTGCAGACAATCCTTACAAGTGCAATGAGTGTGGCAGGACCTTCAAGTATAAGTCATCCCTTACATGCCATCGTAGACTTCATACTGGAGAGAAACCTTACAAATGTAAGGTTTGTGACAAGGCTTTCAGACAAGATTCAAACCTTAAACGACACGCTAGAATTCACACGGGAGAGAAACCTTACAAGTGTAATGACTGTGGCAAGACCTTCAGTCAAAAGTCATCCCTTGTAATTCATAAGGTAATTCATACTGGGGAGAAACCTCACAAGTGTAATGAATGTGGCAAGGGTTTTGTTAAAAAGGAACATCTTGTACGTCATCATAGACATCATACAGGAGAGACACCTTACAGGTGTAATGAGTGTGGCATGGCCTTTAGACAGGTGTCATCCCTTGCACGCCATCGTAGACTTCATACTGGAGAGAAGCCTTACAAGTGTCACGAGTGTGGCAAAACCTTCAGTCGCATGTCATCCCTTACATGCCACCGTAGACTTCATACTGGAGAGAAACCTTACAAGTGTAATGAGTGTGGCAAGACCTTCAGTCAGATATCATCCTTTACATGCCACCGTAGACTTCATACTGGAGAGAAACCTTACAAGTGCAATGAGTGTGGAAAGACCTTCAGTCAGATGTCATCCCTTACATATCATTGTAGACTTCATACTGGAGAGAAACCTTACAGGTGTCATGAGTGTGACAAGAGCTTCATTCAGAAGTCAGCCTTTACATGCCACCGTAAAATTCATACTGGAGAGAAACCTTACAAGTGTAATGAGTGTGGCAAGACCTTCAGTCAGAATTCATCACTTGTAATTCATAAGGTAATTCATACTGGAGAGAAACCTCACAAGTGTAATGAATGTGGCAAGGGTTTTATTAAAAAGGACCACCTTGTATGTCATCAGAGACATCATACAGGAGAGAAACCTTACAGGTGTAATGAGTGTGGCAAGACCTTCAGTCAGGTGTCATCCCTTACATATCATCGTAGACTTCATACTGGAGAGAAACCTTATAAGTGCAATGAGTGTGACTAGACCTTCAGTGACAAGTCATGCCTTCAACGCCATCATAGACTTCATACTGGAGAGAAACCTTACAAGTGCAATGAGTGTGACTAGACCTTCAGTGACAAGTCATGCCTTCAGCGCCATCATAGACTTCATACTGGAGAGAAACCTTACAAGCGTCATGAGTGTGACAAGACCTTCAGTCAGATGTCATCCCTTACATTGCATCGTAGACTTCATACTGCAGAGAAACCTTACTAGCGTAATGAATGTGGCAAGGTTTTTAACCGACAAGCAACCCTTGCACACCGTCATAGACTTCATTCTGGAGAGAAACCTTACAAATGTGAAAAATGTGACAAAGTTTTCACTCACAAATCACACCTTGAAACGCATGAGAAAAGTCATAGTGAAGAGAAAGCTTACAAATGTAAGATTTGTGACATGGCTTTCACGTGTAATGTATACCTGGCAAAACATACTAGAATTCACACTGGAGAGAAACCCCACAAGTGTAATTAGTGGAGCAAGTCCTTTGATCAAAATTGATCTCTTAATTCATAAGGCAACTCATACTGGAGAGAAACCTTACAAGTGTAATGAGTGTGGCACAATTTTTAATCAAAAATCAAATCTTGCTCATCATTATAGACTTCATGCTGGAGAGAAACTTTACAAATGTGAAGAATGTGACATTTTCAGTCTCAAGTCACACCTTGAAAGACAGGTTACATCATACTAAACAGAAACCATAGACATCTGAGATTTGTGACAAGGCTTTCAGGCATGATTCACACCTGGAGTAACATACTAGATTCCCACTGGAGAGAAAACTTACACAGGTAATGAGTGTGGCCCACCCTTTAGTGGACAGTGAGCACTTATTCATCATCAAGCAATCCATGGTATAGGGAAACTTTACCAATGTAAAGATTGTTCCAAAGTCTTCAGTAATGCTACAACCATTGCACATTATTGGAGAATTCATAGTGGAAAGTCATCTTACAAGTGTGGTAAATGTGGAGATTTTTTGAACATCGTTGATACTTTCAGTTTCTTGGCCAACTCATGCTGGACAGAAACTCTACAAATGTCAGGATTGTGGCCAGGTCTTCAGTCATACTTCACCTTATGCAAAACATGGGAGAATTTATACAGGAGAGAAACCTCACCAGTGTGCTCGTGGTGGCAAGCTTTACTTCACATTCACACATCATTAGACATCAGAGAATCCATACTGGACGGAAATCTTACAAATGTCCTAAGTGTGGCATGATCTTCAGTTTGAGGTCACTCCTTGCAGAACATGAGGAAATTCATTCTGGAGATAATTGTTCAAAATGAATTGAATAAGCAGCCATCAAGAATTAATTGACATTACAGTCAATTCAGCATCGACTTGAGTTTGAGTTGACTTAACATTGAGTTCAAGCATTAATTGACATTAAAGTGTTTATGTTAAGATGATTGGGCCAGGCAGGGTGTGGCTCACGCCTGCAATTCCAGCACTTTGGGAGGCCAAGATGGGTAGGTCACTTAAGGTCAGGAGTTTTGGACCAGCCTGTCCAACACACGTGAGCCCCTTTTTTCCGCTTGTTTTTTGTTTTTTTTTTTGTTGTTTTATTTAACAAAAACTGACAGGGGGTTTTATGGGTATTGTATTGACTCTAAGTCACATTGATTTATATAATCATTTCACCACATTTTTCCAATCAATATGAGTTGTATCTGTATTTATATATGTTTTTATTCATTTTGATCAATGTATGTAGATGTCAAGGTAGAAACTTCTCACCTTTTTACCTTTATTCCTAAGTATTTCTTACTTTACATTCTCTAGAACATGGAAATGTTTCCTTAATTTTTTCTTAAAGTTGTTTATTGTAGATGTATGGAAATTGAACTGATTTCTGGTGCTGATACTGTATTCTGCAAATACACTGAAAGTGTGTCTTGGTTACAGTAGAATTTGGTTGACTGTGATTTTCTACACAGAAGATCATGTCATCGCCAAACAAATATAGTTCTACTTGTTTCTGATTTGGATGAGTTTTATTTTTTTTGCTTTGTAATTGTTCTGGCTAGGACAACAGCATTTATTGAGTGGAAGGGGTGAGAGCATACTTGCATCATGAAATTCTACAGGAAAAGCATTCTGCTTGTTTTGATATGTTATTTCTGCTGAGGTCATTTCATGGATGGTCTTTATATTATTAAGGTAAATTTCCTTCTCTATTTTGTTTAGGTTTTCTTTTTCTTTTTTTTTAATAGACGGGGTCTCGCTATGTTGCCCAGGCTGAAGTGCAGTGGCTGTTCACAGGCGTGATTCCACTACTGATCAGCATGGGAGGTTTGACCTGCTCCATTTGTGACCTGGGATGGTTCACCCCTCCTTAGGCAACCTTGTGGGCCCCCGCTCCCGGGAAGTCACCATATGGTGCCAGACGTAGTGTGGACACCTGATTGGACACAGTACAGCCCAGAACTTCTGGACCCCTCCAGCCTCAGCCTCCCAAGTGGCTGGGACTACAGGCATGGGCCACTGCACCAGGCGGCTTGTTTAGGATTTCTATGATGACTGAATGTTGAATTTTGTGAAATGCTTCTTTCCCATCTATTCAGATGATGTCTTTTTCGTCTTTCTTTCTGTTCAAGTGGTGTATCACATTGATCGGCTTGAATATGTGGACCCATCCTTGCACCCCAGAAATAAGTGGCACTGGAATATCCACAGTCCTTTTTATATCCTCTCAAATACAGGTTTTTAGTACAAGAGGTCTCTAAGACGTTTATTTTAACATACGTTTCATGAGAAAATTGTGCGTGACTTTCACACGTTAGCAGCTAAATAAACTGGTACAAACTTGTTATAACATGTCTGAACAGGCTCTACTTTGAGCCACTCAGAAGGATAAGACATGAGTTTGAAAAGAGACTCGGTCAAAGCAGAACAATTTGTGCTAAACTTGAAACAAGAAGAAACATTGAATTTACAATGAGAGCAGATGCAGCAGCTCAGGCCTGTAATCCCAGCACTTTCAGGGGCCGAGACATGTGGGTCACGTGAGCCCAGGTATTCAAGGGCAGCCTGGGCAACATGGTGAAATCCCCTTCTCTACAAGAAAGACCAACATTAGCTGGGCATGGTGGCACATGCTGCAGACAGCTCCTGTGGAGTCTGTGGTGGGAGGATGGCTTGAGTCTGGGAGGTTGAGGGTACAGTGAGCTGTCATCATGTCACTGCCCTTCAGTGTGGATGACAGAGCAAGATTCTCAAAGTAATACTCATTGTAAAGATTGGGTAGAGAAATAATGAAATCATTGATGCTGTATGAAAAGTTTATGAGGACAATGGCCAAAAGAAATCGTCCGTGTGTAAAGGATACCTCATTTTGAGTTGGGAGAAGACAGTGTTTGAAGTGATGTCTAGGGGGAAGATTCCATAAGTGCTGAGGAAGGAGCAAAAGGCCTCAGCCTATTTCCATATAAATAAGAAGAAAGTAACCAGAAATATAACTTCATTAGTAAAAGAATATCACCTGTGAATAACTAATAACTGTGGTAGTTATTATTGTGAAATGAATATCACTAAGGCAAGATGTTCTAAGCCCTCTGTCGAAAGCGCCCGCTGTTTAGCCAACTAGGGAAGGAGATGTCCAGAATAGCTGAGATGTCTCCTTCCCTGGAGGAGTTAGGAGAAAACTCTGCTTCTCCAAGCTCTTCTGGTAGGTCTGACGCTGTCAGGGAGGCCTGCAGACATCCAGGGGCTTAACTGTCTCTCTCTGATGCTGTGCTTCAGTGGTCACATTCCATGTCTACTCTTATGTTCTGCTTCTGTACCTGGTTCCTTTTTTCTTAGAAAAGGTAATCAGTGGCCGGGCGTGGTGGCTCAAGCCTCTAATCCCAGCACTTTGGGAGGCCGAGGCGGGTGGATCACGAGGTCAAGAGATCGAGACCATCCTGGTCAACATGGTGAAAACTCGTCTCTACTAAAGATACAAAAAATTAGCTGGGCATGGTGGTGCGTGCCTGGAATCCCAGCTACTCAGGAAGCTGAAGCAGGAGAATCACTTAAACCCTGAGGAGGACTTTGCAACTAGCCGAGACGACGCCATTGCACTTTATTCTGGGCAACCAGAGCAAAACTCCTTCAGGGGGAAGAAAAAAGATGGGAAGCCTCTTCTCTTTTTTCCTCCACGATCATGGTGTGTCCTTGACTTCGCTTCTTGCCATGTCTTCTTATGAGACTTATGATTAAGCGATTCCTCGCCAATAAACAAAAGGAAAATCGTCCCATTTCCCAGTGGATTCAGATAAAAACTGGTAATAAAATCAGGTACAAGTCCAAAAAAAGACATTGGAGAAGAACCACACTGGGTCTGTAAGGAATTGCACATGGGATGCTATACGTATTTCTGCTACCTGAAGGTAACAAACATACTACCATATCAAGCTGAAAATGTCACTATCTGGAGATTTGGACTTTTTTTTTTTTTTTTTTTTTTTTGAGGTGGAGTTTCGCTCTTGTTACCCAGGCTGGAGTGCAATGGCGCGATCTCGGCTCACCGCAACCTCCGCCTCCTGGGTTCAGGCAATTCTCCTGCCTCAGCCTCCTGAGTAGCTGGGACTACAGGCACGCATCACCATGCCCAGCTAATTTTTTGTATTTTTAGTAGAGACGGGGTTTCACCATGTTGACCAGGATGGTCTCGATCTCTTGACCTCGTGATCCACCCACCTCGGCCTCCCAAAGTGCTGGGATTACAGGCTTAAGCCACCGCGCCCGGCCAAGATTTGGACATTTTTATTCAGAATATATTTTCTGGCCGGGCACGGTGGCTCAAGCCTGTAATCCCAGCTACTCAGGAGGCTGAGACAGGAGAATCGCCTGAACCCAGGAGGCGGAGGTTGCGGTGAGCCGAGATCGCGCCATTGCACTCCAGCCTGGGTAACGAGCGAAACTCCGCCTCAAAAAAAAAAAAGAATATATTTTCTGTCTGAATCTGTTTTAAATGCATTGATTGGCTGGGTTCACTAATATGTATGATGTTTTTATTATTTTATTTTATTTATTAAGACGAAGTTTCACCATGTTGGCCAGGCTGATCTCAAACTCCTGACTTCAGGTGATCCACTTGCCTCAGCCTCCCAGAGTACTGACATTACAAGCGTGAACCCCTGCACCTGGAAGGCTTTTTATTTTAAAAAAAGAAGTCAAACGATGTAATTCCACAGAGCACCTTAATGTCTGTTTTGCTTTGTTTTCTTTTTTTTTTTTGAGATGGAAACTCCACTGGGTTGAGTGTATCACACCTGTGGTCCTCACACTTTGGGAGGCTGGGGTGGGAGGATTGTTGAGACCAGGAGTTGCCTAGGAATCTTCTAGTCTTTCCTATCCTGGTTTATGACAGAACCTTGGACTTTACTGTTAAGTGTGGGTAACACCCCTTCTGGGCACCAAGCACAGACAGCTAAGCAGACCCCTGGCACAGTTAGTGCCTGAAGACTATCTTAGTTTATAGTGTTGCTGCTCGGCCACTTCCTTTTGTATAATCCTGTGTGTATACTCACATATTAGTTTATAGTCGGAACAGTGAGTGGCTGAAGAATATCTTATTACTCAGTTAATTATATATACATATAGTTTATATTTGGAGAAATGTCTAGAGCAGACATGGTACAGAGCATGAATTAAGGGAAAAACAGCTATGTGTATATATATATATATGCATATCTTGCTTATACTCGGAGAAATGTCTACAGTAGACACAGTGCAGAGCATGAATTAAGGGAAAAACAGTTGGACGAGAATCGATGGCCCAGGAGGTAGTGTTCAGTATCATAAAGATATCTGTGTATTTCAGACTTGGAACAAGAGTCACTCCTCCTGTAAGGGAGTTTCAATTTCTTGCATCCAGTTCCTGGGAAAGGCTGCCCTCTCGTTGGCAACCCCACGAGCCTCCGAGAACTTAAAACCCGTCTGGTATAATTGGGCCTTGGTGGCAGTATAACTTGTTAGCTCTCTAGCTACTCTGCTGACTCAAAGCATTCTCCTCTAGAAATCATTGGAAGCTGCCAGCAGGTGGCGGTAGATCCTGTCAGCTCTGTTACTGCTGCACTGACTCAAAGCATCCTCCTATAGACCTGCCCATAGATAAGAGATGTTGCACACTTTGGCCTCCTTACTGCACACTGCCCACCTTCTCAGTGGACTAATGGGGGTAGACCCCTTGTGCACTGCCCACCTCCTTGCCTCAGTGACCTAATGGGGGTAGGCCCCTTGCTTATCATTCACGTGAATGTCTTGACCCTATCACTATCCTTAAGATGACCTCACTCACTACCCCAAACTATACCCAATAAACACAGATGCTTCTGGACGTTTGGGGCCTCGCCTGTCTCCGCTTCTAAGTGGCTTGGCCCCCCGAGCCCAGCTGCACTTTCTTTGTCGTTCTGTGTCTTGTCTCTTTCTTTTTTAGATTCAGTGCCTCAACACAGTGAGAGGGGACACCCCTTGACCCTGTAAGACTTGACCCTACATTAGTGAGAAATCTGTATTTAAAAAAATCGCTGTGACAAAGCATCGTGTGTCACTAGGTTGTGAAAGGAAAATCAAAATTACTAAACCAAAGAGAAAAGTCAAACTGGGAATTGCCTCCCATTTTATTCCTAACCAGGATAGCTACGAGAAAGACAAAAGTTACATACAACCCGGGTGCGGTGGCTTACATCTGTAATCCCACTACTTTGGGAGGCCAAGGCAGGCCTATCACCTGAGTTCAGAAATTTGAGACCAGCCTGATCAACATGGAGAAAGCTAGTTTCTACTAAGAATACAAAATTAGCTGGTCGTGATGGTACATGCCTGTAATCCCAGCTAATCTAGGGGCAGAGGCAGGAGAATTGCTTGAACCTAGGAGACAGAGGTTGTGCTGAGCCGAGATCACATCATTGCAATCCAGCCTGGGCATCAATGGCGAAATTCCATCTCAAAAAAAAGGAAAGCCGCATTCTCCCCTCACAAACTCAGGGGCTCAAGATCTCGACCCTAAAATAGTTCTGTTGAATTTCACCCTGGAAATGTACACTGATGGCTTATCTTCACAGGTGTGGGACAGAACTCATTCCTCTGCACACCTGAGACAAATGCCTATCTGATTGCGTCCCCTGCCCTACTGTTCATCTAAAATGCAGAATCACCGAGCCACTCCAACACATACGTGAGTATTCCTCTAACCACTGTCAATATAAATTGTGTATTCAGTGAAAGGCTGATCAAAGACTCAAAAGAATGTGGTTACTTGTTTTCTACTTGTGATCCAGAAGCCCCCCAACTCCGGTGTTCCACCTTTCCAGATTTAAACAGTGTATATCTTACATGTATTGATTAATGTGTCATGTCTTCCTAAAATGTATAGAACCAAACTGCAGCCTGAACAGCCTGGGCACACGTCATCAGGACCTCCTGAGGCTCTGTCATGGGTGCATTTTTCACCTTCACAAAATAGATTTCTAAGCTCATTGAGACCTGTTACATACTTTTGGTTCACAAGCTTATGAACACAGAAGAAATCAAGATATGATAAGAAGAAACCTGGGTGTAATGCAAAACACTAAATCAGCTCCAAAATCTGAACTCCTTCATATTAATTCAACATAAGGAAATGCTCTTCAACTATGTGTGATTAGATTCTATTTGTGAAAGATATATTTCTAATACTTGATTTTAAAAAGCCGCATTGTATGTAATTTTAGCCAATTTAAAACTGCAAATATCAAATGATTAATTGTATACATGCAAAAAACTTCCTGATATTTCACTTAGTATTGCTATTGCTATGTTCTCGGGGCAGAAGCTGAGTCTGTCAGACACATTACAGGAGAGTGGTGTCTTCGGTAATGGTGCTTAGGACTGTGCTGCATGAGTGGATAAGTGTAAAGCAGGAACCCAGGGGAGCTCGGATGGCAAAGTTCAAGTCCATGAAAACTAGCAAGACAGATTCCTTACTGCTCACCCGTGAGTCACAGCCGTAAGATGTTTACGGTTAAAGAAAGCAGCTTAGTAATACCCGCAAGGACAAACTCCTACAGAAACACAGTGTCCAGATAACCCAACATCCCGTGACAACGTAAGCTTTATAGATAGCAGGCTGGCCTGAAACTCCTGACCTCAGGTGATACGCCTTCCCCTGCCTTCCAAACTGCTGGGATTAGAGGAGTGAGCCTCCACACCAGGCCTATAATAGCTTTAAATCAACCAAGTCCTAAGTTTTGTCACATTGTCAGCTACTGGCAGGTAGATATTAGCTTTTTCATACACCCCTATGTAAAGAAACTTGAAGAGGAGGCGTTCCCTCTGCTTTCTGAGGACGCGTTACTGTGTAACTGGGAGCTTTCAATGAATCTCTCTCCACTGCACTCGGACACTCACCTTGAACTGGTTACTGCACATGATCCAAGAACTCTAACATGGGGTGCGGACTGTGACTCCATTTCAGGCAACAAAACAGCCACACGTTATACAAAACCAGTTTATCTATTTCTCATAAAAGTAAGAATTTTGTGGGCCGGGCATGGTGGCTCACGCCTGTAATCCAAGCACTATGGAGGCCAAGGCGGGCGGATCACCTGAGTTCAGGAGTTCAAGACCAGCCTGACCAACATGGTGAAACCCCATCTTTAAAAAAAAAAAAATTAAGTAAATAAATAAAAATGCTTTCTGCTCTTTGATTATGTTTTCGACCTTTGGTAACCTAGCACCTTATACTTTACGCGTGTGTTTGGTTCTCCTAATGTGAGTTAGGAGTGTCCCTTATCTGGATTCTCTGAAAATTGATGAGCTCTCCTTCACGCATATATTTGAGGCAGTCACATCGGCCTCGCCATTTGCAGAGCCTAGAGCTGCAGTGAATGCCAAGAAGGAAGTGATGAGACAGTTTCAGCTGAATGGGGCTAGGTGGTAGCTTTTCTAAGAAAGTCCGCCCAAGCATTTGTTTACCAAGTATTTATTAAAAGGACTTGTATTAACTACATTCACTAGATGGCATTTGAGGTGGGTTGCTGAGGCACCTGTGACCTTGTACACACTCAAACTGCATTCTCAGGAGGGTGTTTTGTTTTGTTTTGTTTTGTTTTTGAGACGGAGTTTCGCTGTTGTTACCCAGACTGCAGTGCAATGGCACGATCTCGGCTCACCGCAACCTCCGCCTCCTGGGTTAAAGCAATTCTCCTGCCTCAGCCTCCTGAGTAGCTGGGATTACAGGCACGTGCCACCATGCCCAGCTAATTTTTGTATTTTTAATATAGATAGGGTTTCACCTTGTTGACCAGGATGGTCTCCATCTCTTGATCCACCGCCTCCGCCTCCCAAAGTGCTGGGATTATAGGCCTGAGCCGCCGTGCCCGGCCCTCAGGAGGCCTTATCACACTCCCCACGCCACACCCTGTCCTGTTTGTAGGTGTAAGGAGTTTCATTCCCATGCACAAATCACATACACACAGTGCCTTAGTATTTTTTCATGTGCAGACCTCAAATGCCATGTACCCCAAACACTTTGGGAGGCAGAGGAGGGCGGATCACTTGAGGTCAGGAAACAAGCTTAGCAAACACGGTGAAACCCTATCTCTACAGAAAACAACACAATTAGCCGAGCATGATGGCTCACACCTGTAATTCCAGGTATTTGGGAGACTGAGGCAGCAGAATGCCTGAACCCAAGAGGGGATAATTGCCATGAACTGAGACACTGCACTCAAGCCTGGCCCACAGCAAAACTCTATCTCAAAAAAAAAAAAAAAAAAAAAAATTCCAGTAAATTATTAGGAAGACTAAGCAGCCCCAGAGATAAGACTTTCTGGGATCAGCATCCCTTCTTTTTTTTGACCCAGTTTCGCTCTTGTTACCCAGGCTGGAGTGCAATGGCGCGATCTCGGCTCACCGCAACCTCCACCTCCTGGGTTCAGGCAATTCTCCTGCCTCAGCCTCCTGAGCAGCTGGGATTACAGGCACGCGCCACCATGCCCAGCTAATTTTTTGTATTATTAGTAGAGATGGGGTTTCACCATGTTGACCAGGATGGTCTTGATCTCTAGACCTCGTGATCCACCTGCCTGGGCCTCCCAAAGTGCTGGGATTACAGGCTTGAGCCACCGCGCCCGGCTTTTTTTTTTTTTTTTTTTATTGAAACAGTTTTGCTCTTGTTACCCAGGCTGGAGTGCAATGGCGTGATCTCGGCTCACCGAAACCTCCGCCTCCTGGGTTCAGGCAATTCTCCTGCCTCAGCCTCCTGAGTAGCTGGGATTACAGGCGCGCGCCACAGTGTCCAGCTAATTTTTTGTATTTTTAGTAGAGACGGCGTTTCACCATGTTGACCAGGATGGTCTCGATCTCTTGACCTCATGATCCACCGGCCTCGGCCTCCCAAAGTGCTGGGATTACAGGCTTGAGCCACCGTGCCTGGCAAATCATCCCTTCTTATGGAGTGATTATATAACCTTTACTGAAGTGCAACAATTCGTAACCAATCACTTTGTTGCAACCTATGCACCGGTGTTTAATGGAAAATGTGGTGATCCTGCTAAAGCTTCTCTGTCTTTTTCTTTCTTTCTTTTTTTTTTTTTTTGAGACGGAGTTTCGCTCTTGTTACCCAGGCTGGAGTGCAATGGCGCGATCTCGGCTTACCGCAACCTCCACCTCCTGGGTTCCAGCAATTCTCCTGCCTCAGCCTCCTGAGTAGCTGGGATTACAGGCATGCGCCACCATGCCCAGCTAATTTTTTGTATCTTTAGTAGAGACGGGGTTTCACCATGTTGACCTGGATGGTCTCGATCTCTTGACCTCGTGATCCACCCGCCTCGGCCTCCCAAAGTGCTGGGATTACAGGCTTGAGCCACCGCACCCGGCTGCTTCTCTGTCTTTTTCTATGAGTGTGAAACCTAAACGTCTCCAGTGTGGAATACTGATCCCATTCATTTGGAGTTGATGTTTCCAGGTGGCTATCTTCAAGCTTTGTGTTTAAATAAACTCTGTTCTTAATCATATATAAACATATATATATGTATATATATACACATATACACTATATACGTATACATATATACACATATACATAGTGTATATATGTATACGTATATATGTATATATATATACACTACATATGTACAAACACACATACACTTTATATATATATAGTGTGTATATATATAAAGTGTATGTGGCCGGGCGCGGTGGCTCAAGCCTGTAATCCCAGCACTTTGGGAGGCTGAGGCGGGTGGATCACAAGGTCAAGAGATCGAGACCATCCTGGTCAACGTGGTGAAACCCCGTCTCTACTAAAGATACAAAAAATTAGCTGGGCATGGTGGCGCGTGCCTGTAATCCCAGCTACTTAGGAGGCTGAGGCAGGAGAATTGCCTGAACCCAGGAGGCGGAGGTTTCGGTGAGCCGAGATCACGCCATTGCACTCCAGCCTGGGTAACAAGAGCGAAACTTCGTCTTAAAAATAAATAAATAAATAAATAAATAAATAAAGTGTATGTGTGTGTGTGTGTGTGTGTGTGTATGTGTATATATATATATATATATATATATATATATATATTATTTTTTTTTTTTTTTGATACAGATATTCACTTTTGTTGCCAAGGCTGGAGTGCAGTGGCACAATCTCAGCTCACCACAACCTCTGCCTTCCAGGTTCAACTGATTCTCCTGTCTCAGCCTCTTGAGTAGCTGGGACTACAGGTGAATGCCACAACTCTTGCCTAATTTTTGTATTTTTAGTAGAGATGGGGATTTGCCATGCTGGCCAGGCTGGTCTTGAACTTCTGACATCAGTTGATCTACCCACCTTGGTCTCCTAAAGTGCTGGGATTACAGGCATGAGCCACTGGGCCCAACCTTAAGTTTTATTTATTTATTTATTTTTGAGATGGAGTATCAGTTGCTGAAGCTGAAGTGTCCTGGTGTGATCTTATCTCACTGCATCCTCCCCCTCCTGAATTGAAGCAATTCTTGTACCTCAGTCTCCCAAGTAGTTGTGAATGTTCCCTCTCTAGGTTTTGCCTATAATCTCCTCAGTACAGTTAATTCAAGTGTGTGTGATATGATGTGATGTGTGCATGAGCGCATGGATGGATAAGCCCATGAATTCTGTAGAAGATGCATCATTTGAAATAAGTTTTAGTTTTATAATGATTGAAATTATGTTGGGTATTTCCCATTATCCTCAGCTATAATAATTACTTAAAGACAAGAAGGCTTGGGCAAGGCACAGTGGCTCACACCTTTATTCCCAGCACTTTGGGAGTCTACAGTGAACAGATTACTTGAGAGCAGCCTGGCCCACATGGTGAAATCTCATGTCTACTAAAAATATAGAAATTATCTCATTGTGGTGATGGGCACCTATAATTTCAACTACTGGGAATCTGATCTAGGAGAATCACTTGAACTCGGGAGGCACAAGTTGCAGTGAGCTGAGATCACACCACTGCACTCCAACCTGGGTGACAGATCCAGACTCTGCCAAGAAACAAAAAGTAAGAAGAGGCCGGGCACGGTGGCTCAAGCCTGTAATCCCAGCACTTTGGGAGGCGGAGGCGGGTGGATCACGAGGTCAAGAGATCGACGAGACCATCCTGATGAACATGGTGAAACCCCATCTCTACTAAAAATACAAAAACTAGCTGGGCACGGTGGCGCGTTCCTATAGTCCCAGCTACTCGGGAGGCTGAAGCAGGAGAATTGCTTGAACCCAGGAGGTGGAGGTTGCGGTGAGCCGAGATCGTGCCATTGCACTCCAGCCTGGGTAACGAGCGAAACTCCATCTCAAAAATAAAAATAAAAATAAAGCAAGAAGGGTGATAAAGGGTTGCACGCACGCCTGTGTGAATATTCAGTGACATTTTACAATGCTCGATGTTCCCACCCTTGGATTTCTTTCACTTCTCTCCACTAGGTAAACCACTGTCAATGCAGATGTGATGCTGTGTCTGTTATTTAGGGGGTTATATTCCAAGCTGAATCTCAGACATCTGGATTCAGGTGTTTTGTTGACAGCTTTATCTATTTGATTTGTGGCCGCTTTCCTGGAGTGTGTGAGGCAGTTCTCTCCAAGTCCGGATCTTTCCTCATGGGACAGTGTGTAAGTTTACGGCCGAGGACATGGGAAGCACGTGGAACAGTGTTTAGCACAGGGGAAGAGTTCAGAACTGTCAGTCATTGCTACTGCTATGACAGTTTTTTGTCTGTATTTGGAGATGTCTCGTTCTGTCACCTAAGCTAGAGCTCAGTGGCATGATATTGGCTCACCATAACCTCCACTTTCTGGGTGCAAGGAATTCTCTTCCTCATCCTCCCAAGTAGCTGGGATTACAGGCACCCGCCACCGTACCTGGCTAATTTTTATATTTTTAGTAGAGGTGGGGTTTCACCACCTTGACTAGGCAGGTTTAGAAATCCTGACCTCGTGTGCCACTGCTCCTGGCAATCATAACAGTTTTTTTTTTTTTCAAATCATAATTATGATTCTACAATTACATCATGACAGTTTTTAGATTCTGACTTTTCTTTTTTTATTTTTATTTTTATTTTTTTTTAAGATGGGGTTTCACCATGATGGCCAGCCTGGTCTTGAACTCCTGACCTCAGGTGATCCACCCACCTTGGCCTCCCAACGTGCTAGGATTACAGGAGTGAGCCACCACACCCGGCCAACTTTTCTTTTTCTTTTCTTTTTTTGATAGACTCTAATTCTGTCATCCAGGTGGAATGCAGTGGCACATTCTCAGCTCACTGCAACCTTTACCTCCTGTGCTCAAGCGATTGTCCTGTGTCAGCCTCACGAGTAGCTGGGACTACAGGCGCCCACCGCCATGCCCGACTAATTTTCTGTATTTATACTAATGATGGGGTTTCATCGTGTTAGTCAGGGTGGTCTCGATCTTTTGACCTTGTGATCTGCCTGCCTCGGCCTCCCAAAGTGTTGGGATTACAGGCGTGAGCCACCACGCCCAGACTTTTCCTTTTTTTTTTAGATGAAGTTTGGCTCTTGTAGCCCAGGATGGGGCGCAATGGTGCAATCTGGGATCACTGGATCCTCCGTCTCCTCGTTTCAAACAATTTTCCTGCCTCTGCCTTCCGTGTCCGAGTAGCTGGGATTACAAGCGCTCGGCATGTCTGGCTAATTTTTGTATGTTAGTAGACACACGGTCTCACCACGTTGCCCAGGCTGGTATACAACTCCTGACCTCAGTTGATTTGGCAGCCTCAGCCCCACGAAGTGCCGAAATTACAGGCTTGAGCGACTGTGCCCGGCCCAGACTTTGTTTTTTATAAAGCCATTGGACTTTGTCGACTCTGAGACAGTACTTGTATTTTAGCTCATCTTGATAATGAATATCACGTGTTATGTTGAACAGACTAACATATCTTTGGAGAAACATTGTATTTACTTTTTATTTGCAATTTTTTTTTTTTTTTTTTTATGACAGAGTTGCTCTGTCACCCAGGCTGGGATGCAGTGGTGTGATCTCGGCTAACTGCAATTTCCTCCTGGGTTCACGATTCTCCTGCCTCGACCTCCCGAGTAGCTGGTATTAGAGGCGAGTAACACTATGCCCGCCTAACTTTTTTGTATATTTACTAGAGACGGAGTTTCACCATGTTCGCAAACCTGGTCTCGAACTTCTGACCTCAGGTGATCCGCCCAACTTGGTCTTCCAAAGTGCTGGGATTACAGGCTTTAGCCACTGCGTCCGGCCAACTAAAATTAATTTCAACATTAAGGAATTTTCCTGGATGCAATTACTGCCCAAGGTTGACTACTCAGGGAGGTGCTATTTCCCAGACTGCTGAGCTGCTCCAGCTTCACTGGCCACTTTCCCCACCAAACCTGGAAAAAAAGGGCCGAGAGTCAGATGAAGGGAAGTTCAAGCCCCGCCCCCGTGCCGTCCCCGGGCACCCCTCACAGCCAAAGCCTCTTCTACCCTGCGCCCCGCCCCTCGTCCTTCGCGCCCCGGTCAGGCCCCGCCCTGTTTTACGTCTTTTTCCGATTCGGCCTGGCTCCGCCCACCTCCTGGTGTGTCCGGCTGAGGCCTGGCTTTTGTCCTATGCTGATTGGCACAGGCCCGGAAGTGGATGGTGTGGACTGAGGGCCACACCGTGGTGCGTAAATTTTGCTCTGTTTGTTTTGTCTGCGCTTCCCAGGTCTCTGGTGCTTCTGTACTGGGGGCGTGGAGTATTCCGGACCCGGGTATTCCAGCCCCTCTTTGTCATCCCAGAGCAAATTGAGACGGCCGGTTGAGAGTCCGTGAGTCGCTTCCTTTTGAGGTTAAAGTCTTCCAGAGGCTGGTCCCGTCCCCGTTCTTTCCGCGGTGGGCCTTGCAGACATCTGTGGCGGAATTTTCATGCTCAAAACCCTTCCTGTCCCCTCCTTCCGCCTTGCACTGTTTCAAGTCCTCACCCGCGAATTGTATCCCCGCCGTGGGCGTTTCTCAGCCTCGCTCTTGTGAGGCCCTGGAGCGCAGTGCGCAGCCCCAGTCCCGGGGACGCGCGCCCTCGGCCCAGTCCTGTGAATTTGCAGACCCCACCCCTTCCGAAGGCGCTGTCGTTCCACACTCCCTCCTCCTGTCGGGCCCTGCTGCTCCCCACTTCCAACCCCTGGAAAACGTGCTCTTCTGGAGGCAGCCCTCTTATCCCATCCTCGCCCTGTTTTACAGGAAGGCAGCCTTGAGTTTGAGATGTCCAGGTTCTTGGCTGTTGAACACAGAAAAGAAAAGAAAAAACACAACAAAGGAGCGAAGCAGCGAAAGTAGAAAGCATTAATTTATTGAACTAAGAAATCACTCCACAGGGTGGGAGTGGGCCCTAGGGCGCATCTCCAGGGCCCCATTTACAAAGTTTTGGGCAGTTAAAGCTTTTCTTTTGAAGTCCTATGGGCTACCCCTTATTTAGATAAAAGATGTGGCCCTTGGCCAATGAAATGCTGAGGTGAATTGACTCGAGGCCAGAATAAACGGGTTCCCTATGCAGCTGCTTGGCCGTGGCCACTCCTGGGCTCTTTCCCTTTCCATTTCCATGGGAGACTTCGTGGAGGGGAAGGGCTGTAGGGAGAGTAGCCTTTGAATCCTCGTTACTCTGCGTGGGAAGAGGGGGTTTTTCCTTTTGGTCTACATCTGGAAAGTGTCAATTGGCCTCAGATTCCCCGCCTCAGACCCAGGACCCAGGTGTTTCCTTTCTCGCTCTCTTTTTTTTTTTTTTTTGAGACGGAGTTTCGCTCTCGTTACCCAGGCTGGAGTGCAATGGCGGGATCTCGGCTCACCGCAACCTCCGCCTCCTGGGTTCAGGCAATTCTCCTTTCTCAGCCTCCTGAGTAGGTGGGATTACAGGCGCACGCCCCATGCCCAGCTAATTTTTGTATTTTTAGTAGAGACGGGGTTTCACCATGTTGACCAGGATGGTCTCGATCTCTTAACCTCGTGATCCACCCGCCTCGGCCTCCCAAAGTGCTGGGATTACAGGCGTGAGCCACTGCTCCCGGCCCTTTTTCTCATTTTTATTGGAGATGGGAGTCGCTCTATTAGCCAGGCGAAAGGGCTGTGACAGAATCACAGCTCACTGCAGTGTCAACCTGTGCTCAACAGCTCCTCTGACGTCAGTCTCCAGAGTAGCTGCAACCACAGATGGGTACCACCACACCGAGCTAATTTTTGTGTTCTTGGTGGAGACGGGCTTTCGTTATGTTTCCCAGGCTGTTCTGCAACTCGAGCGGTGAAGCGATCCAGTCGCATAGGCCTCCCAAAGTGCTGGGATTACAGGCATGAGCCACTATGCCCAGCTTCTTTTTTCTCTTATTTCCTTCCTTTCTCGATGGAGTGCAGTCCTGCGATCTCAGCTCACTGCAACCTCCACCTCCCAGGTTCAAGCAATTCTGCCTCAGCCTCCTAAGTAGCTGGGACTACAGGTGTGTGCCACCGTGGCCAGCTAATTTTTGTATTTTTAGTAGAGACTGGGTTTTACAATGTTGGTCAGGCTGGTCTCGAACTCCTGACCTCCGGATCCCCCACCTCGGTCTCCCAAAGTGTTGGGGTTACAGGCGTTAGCCACCTCACCGAGACTTTTTTTTTTTTTTTTTCTGGTTTTTTGAGATAGAGTCACTCTGTCACACATACTTGAGTGCAGTGACAGGATCTTGGATCACTGCAACCTCTGCCTCCCAGGCCCAAGCAATCCTCCCTAGTCAGCCTCCCAAATAACTAGGATCACAGATGCACAGCACCACCCCTGGCTAATTTTTTGTACTTTTGATAGAGATGGGGTTTTACCATGTTGCCAAGTTATCTAAAACTGGGCTCAACTGATCCGCTTGCTTCAGCCTTCCAAAGTGCTGGGATTATACTAGGAATTTGCCCCACGTGGCCAGTTGTGGAATTTCCTAGAAGAGGATGACCATTGTTTTTGCTTTTTTTTTTCTCTTGAGGTGGAGTGTCACTCTGTCACTCAGGCTGTGATGCACTGGTACAATCTGGGATCACTGCAATCTCTGCCTCCCAGGCTCAAGTAATCTTGCATCAGCCTCTCAAGTAGCTGGGACCACAGACGTGTGCCATGATGCCTGGTTAACTTTGTGTATTTTTGGTAGAGAAGGGGTTTCACCAGGTTGCCCAGGTTGGTTTCAAACTTCTGGGCTCAAGTGATCTGCCTGCCTCAACTTCTCAAAGTGCCTGGATTATAGGGTGAGACCATTCCCTGGTGGTCTTGGAATTTTCTAGAGGAGGAAGACCAAGGCAGCCTATTGGCCCTTGCGGGCCATCACATGGGATTCAGCCACACCTCCTTATCTCAGAGCTTCTCAGGAGAACTTGGTGAACTGTCTCCCACTGTGAGCCTTCATGAGTCCACCTGTAACACAGAGGTGAGAAAGAAGACCAGAAAAGCTCAGAGTGACACTGACTCTGACCTCCTAAAATGACTGACAAAATACAATGTGTGGCTTTTCATTCAGGAGAGGGTAGTGCTGTTTTTTATTTATTTTTCCCTCCCTTCCACCTCACCTCACCCCTCTCTCTCTCTCTCCCCCCTCCCCCTCTCTTTCTCTCTCTCTCCCCCCACTCTCTTTCTCTCCCTTCCCCCCCTTCCTCCCCCGCCTTTCTCTTTCTCTCTTTCTTTCTATCTGGTTGAGTTTTGTTCTGCTTCCCAGGCTGGAGTGCAGTGGCACCATCTTCGCTCATTGCAACCTCCACCTTGTTGGCTCAAGCGATTTTCCTGTCTTTGCCTCCTGAGTACCTGGGATTACAGGCTCCCACCATCATGGCTGGCTAAGCTTTTTGTATTTTTAGTAGAGACGGGATTTCATCATGTTTACCAGAATGATCTGAACCTCCTGAGCCCGTGATGCAACCACTTCATCCTCCCAACGTCTTGGGATTACAGGCATGAGCCCCTGTGCCTTGCCAGTGCTGTTTTAACTCAAATTTTAAATAGATTCCAGTCCTCCGAAAATTAGAAAAAGCACAAGAAGGGCAAAAACAGGACTCAAATCACCTTGAGCCTTATCGTGACGACATGTGCCCGTGGTAACCAGGGTACAGCTTAATTTTACACATTTTAGGGAGACATGAGATAGGAATATATGTAAGAAGTACATTGGTTTGGTCTGGAAAGGCGGGACAACTTGAAGCAAAGGCAAAAAGACTTGAAACGGAGGGGCTTTCAGGTCACACATAAGTGATGCACAAATACCTACCTTGTCCCAGGTGATAGTAATCTGTGTGCAGCACTGAGGGTCAAGTTTCTGTGTCCTCCATTTCTGAGGGCTGAGCTGAGCCTGTGATCCACAGAGAGGGGAGGGGCTGGGTCTGTGCCCTGAAGGGGAGCTCAGTCCAGCCCAGCTCCCCACTGCTGCCTGGTGTGTGGGGCTTCTCCAGGAGGGGAGTGAGATCTGAAGACCAGGGTGAAACATAGACTTGTAGGTCTTCCTGTGGGACTGTCTTATCTCTGCATGATCTCTGGTGCAGTGGGCAGCAGAGGCTCGTCTTTCTACATGGTGAGGTCTCCCCCATGTGTTTTATTTTATTTTTCACAAGAAGAGAATGAATCATTTCTAACATTAAGTCTCATATTCTTTTCATATACAGTATTAATTTCCAAAGACTCATGATACGTGAGGAAGCAGCTCAGAAGAGGAAAGAAAAGGAGCCAGGCATGGCTTTTCCTCAGGTAAAGTGACACTCCTCGGTGGGTTCATCTGTCTGTTTCCTTTCTGAAATGACAGGTATTGCAGTAGCCAGTCTGTTCTGAGTCTGAAGCGTCCTGGCTGACACGTTGGCTCGCACTCACCCGTGCCTTCCTCAGTTCCTGTCATCTGCTCTGAGATTCCATCTCCTGTGACCCAGTGACATGAACCTGGGAAGAGGCTCCACTGGGCACGATCGTGGGAAGGGCTGACACCAGACCTGGATGGACACGGGGTTTTGGCCCCATGGTGTCATCGCTGCTGTGCAGCCTGGATTGTTCAGGGGCCACATCTGGGTATCAGCTCTTCGTGACCAGATGAGAGAAACCACATATGAAACACATAAGGTTAATGAGCACAGATGTCTGGTAAATTCTGGAAAAGGAGACCAGTAAGGAAAGATATTTTGTGTCTGATTTTGCAATGCAGTGGAAGCCACACTGGTAGATCAACATGTCTTTGGCTCCAAACTCTTTTCTTTCTTTTTTTGTTTCCAGGAGAAGCTAACCTTTCAGGATCATCAAAATATTTTTCTTTTCTTTTCTTTATTTTTATTTGAGACGGAGTTTTGCTCTTATTACCTAGGCTGGAGTGCAATGGCGCGATCTCGGCTCACCGCAACCTCCGTCTCCTGGGTTCAAGCAATTCTCCTGCCTCAGCCTCCCGAGTAGCTGGGACTACAGGCAGTGCCACCACCATGCCCAGCTAATTTTTGTATTATTAGTAGAGACAGGGTTTCACCATGTTGACCAGGATGGTCTCGATCTCTTGACCTCGTGATCCACCCGCCTTGGCCTCCCAACATGCTGGGATTATAGGTGTGAGCCACTGTGCCCGGCCTCATCAAAATGTTTTTAAGAGACAGGATCTTGGTTCAGGTGCAGTGGGTGGCTCAGGCCTGTAATCCCAGCACTTAGGGAAGCCAAGGTGGGTGGATCACTTGAGCTCAGGAGTTCATGACCAGTCAGGCCAACATGATGAAACCCCATTTTTACTAAAAATACAAAAATTGGCCGGGTGTGGTGGTGCATGTCTATAATCTCAGCTACTCAGGATGCAGAGGCAGGAGAATCACTTGAACCCGGGAGGGGGAGGTTACAGTAACCCAAGGTTCTGCTATTGCACTCCAGTCTGCATGACAGAGTGAGGCTTTCTCTAAAAATATTTAAAAAAAATAGAGAAGGTGTCGCTCTGTGTCTTACATCTGAAGTACAGTGGCACAGTTCAGAGTTTACAGCAGCCTAAACTCCTGTGCTCAAGTGATCCCCACTTTAGCCTCCCAAAGAGCTAGAATAATAGGCGTGTGTCACCCCGTGCGGCCAGTATCACTTTATTTCTCCCTCCCTCCCTCCTTCCCTCCCTCCCTTCCTTCCTTCCTTCCTTCCTTCTTCTTTCTTCCATTTGTGAGTCTCACTCTGTCACCCAAGCTGAAGTGCAGTGTTGTGATCTCAGCTCACTGACACCTCTGCCTCCTGGGTTCAAGCTATTCCCCAACCTCAGCCCCCTGAGTAGCTGGGATTAGAGGCATGTGCCAATACACAGGCTAATTTTGTAATTTTGGTAGAGATGGGGTTTCACCATGTTGGCCAAGGTGGTCTTGAACTCCTCACCTTCTGATGTGGCAGCCTTGGCCTCCAGAAGTGCTGGGATTATCTCACATGAGCCACCACACCCAGCCTTGCTTCTTATTGTTGAGACGGAGTCTCTGTGACTTATGGTGGAGTATAGTGGAGTGATCTGGACTCACTGCAGCCTTTGTCTGCTGGGTTCAAGTGATTCTTCTGCCTTAGCCTCCTGCGTCACTGGAATTACAGTCACTGCCATCACGCCCGACTAATTTTTATACTTTTAATAGAGGCAGGGTTTTACAATGTTGGCCAACCTGGTCTCCAGCTCCTGACCTCAAATAATCTGCCTGCCTTGGCCTCCCAAAGTGCTGGGATAGCAGGCATGAGCCACCATGCCCAGCCCAGCGTTTTCTTCTTATTTGTATATTTTTCATATTGTCCATAAAATCAAGACTTCCACAGTGACTTAGGGGATCTTGAAATGTTTGATGAAAAAGTGCAGTAAAGTGCAACTATAGAGAAAAAAGTTCAGAAATAACCTTACTTGGGTTTGTCAGGAGAGCCTTTGATGAAATCGATACTTAATTTCTCTTTTCTCATTCTCTTAACTCACTCCTCCATAATGTTTTGTTGAAATGTGTTTTTCATTTTAGGGACACTTGACTTTCAGGGATGTGGCTATAGAATTCTCGTTGGCAGAGTGGAAATGCCTGACCCCTGCGCAGAGGGCTTTATACAGGGAAGTGATGTTGGAGAACTACAGGAACCTGGAGTCTGTGGGTGAGGAAAACGTCCCTCCAGACACGAGGAATCTGCCCTTGTCTATCTTGGCTTTTTCTGAGTTATATTTTTTGTTGTGATTTTGCTTTATACAGCCTCTTTTTTTTTTCCCCCCGAGACAGAATTTTCCTCTTGTGGCCTGGGCTGGAGTGCAATGGTGCAATCTCGGCTCACTTCAACCTCTATCTCCCTGGTTGAAGCGATGCTCCTGCCTCAGCCTCCTAACTAGCTGGGATTACAGGCATGGAATACCATGCCCCGCAAATTTTTGTATTTTCATTATGTTGAGTTTCATTATGTTGGCCAGGCTGGTCTCAAACTCCTGACCTCAGATGATCCACCCACCTCGCCCTCTCAACATGCTGGGATTACAGGCGTGAGCCACCAAGCCCAGCCTATGAACATACTTTTGATGAAACATTTTGGTTCAGTTGATGTCTTTATGAGGATATGAGGGCCTGGACTTGGTTACTTTGTTACTTTTCCTTTCATCTCTCATTTATTCCAGAGACTGTGTTTAAAATCCAGAGATGTGATTTCTTTCTTTTTTTTTTTTTTTGAGACGGAGTTTCACTGTTGTTAACCCAGACTGGAGTGCAGTGGCGCGATCTCGGCTCACCGCAACTTCCGCCTCCTGGGTTCAGGCAATTCTCCTGCCTCAGCCTACTGAGTAGCTTGGACTACAGGTGCGCACCACCATGCCCAGCTAATTTTTGTATTTTTAGTAGAGACGGGGTTTCACCTTGTTGACCAGGATGGTCTTGATCTCTTGACCTGGTGATCCACCCGCCTCAGCCTCCCAAAGTGCTGGGATTACAGGCTTGAGCCACTACGCCCGGCCCCAGAGATGTGATTTAAAATAATATAGGATCCAGGAAAAGAGACACCATTGTTTTTATATAAGGAACGAGATTTTCCCTTCGATTTCCATATGGCAAACATTTTAGTCAGCACGTTAGTTTTTCTTTACTAATGTAACTAATCACATGCGTAGACAAAAATCTCTAGCTAGCCTTGCTTCTTTCTTTCTGTCTATCTGTCTGTCTGTCTTTCTGTCTGTCTTTCTTTCTTTCTTTTTTTTTTTGAGACGGAGTCCTGCTCTGACACCCAGGCTGGAGTGCAGTGGCGTGATCTCGGCTCACTGAAACTTCCGTTTTCCAGGTTCCAGAAATTCTCCTACCTCAGCCTCCAGAATACCTGGAATTACAGGTGCACATCAGCATGCCCGACTAATGTTTTGTATTTTTGTACTAGAAATGGGATTTGCCCATCCTGGCCAGGGTGGTCTCAAACTCCTGACCTCACGATCTACCTGCCTCGACCCCCCAAAGTGCTGGGGTTACAGGCTGGAATAGATCACAACTGGCCTGACTCTGTTTTCACAAACACATCTGTATGTACTCAGCCAGGGGCTCACTCTTCACCCCCACAGTCTCCTACATTGCTGTGCTCTATTTCAGAGTTTACTTGTTTTTTCTTGTGTGTACACAGTGCTGTAATGTACATGGGGAATTTGTTGAGTATCTTCCTGAAACTGAAATCAGAGGCCGTTTAATTTAAGAGATGTAAAACTGCCATCACCTCAGGTCACTACTGCTGCTGTTTTGGATCTTTCATTCTTGTCCCCTGTCCATATTGTAATTTGCGTGTTTAACCTTGGTTTAATATTTTACCATTTGCTAAATTAGTTCCACTTCCCTCCAAGCTCAAACTTTGGTCTATGCTGGTGGGATTATATTCCCACAGACGAGCCTGCACACCATTCACTCCTGCATGCCCATTACTTCCTGCCCTCCACCCTTGCCCTTCCTTTCCTGGCCTTGCCTCACATGCTACATTGATCTGGATGCAAAATGCTGCTGCTTTGCAGCCTGTTAATTTCTAATGGTGAACATCCCAGTTTCCACATGAGCCCCTCCCCTCCAACATGACTCACTAAGTAAGTCAGGACCTTGTACATCCACTGGACGTAATTATAGGAGGCTGCCTAAATCAGTGTGTGCAGGGCCTGATGACTCAGCACATTCTCCATGAGGGATGGCTCAGCATCGCTGTCAGCGCCACAGCCCAGCCCTTGTCATCCTCCTTGATGTGTTTCTTCCTGTCTCCTTGTATATTCTGTGACTAGTTGTTTTCTGTACTGCCTGGGTGACTGTTGTGCTTAAGAACGTGTCGTGGGATCCTTCAGGCCCAGGATCAAGTTTTGTCCCTCACTTACCAGATGTGCAAATTGGGTCAAGTAAATGAATAGTGTGGGGCTGCTGTCCGTATTTGAGAAGTAATAGTTTATCTCCAGGTTGTTTTTCTATTTTGTTTTGTTTTTTTGAGATGGAGTTTTTCTATTGTTGCCCATGTTGGAGTGCAGTTGCACAATCTCTGCTCACTGTAATCTCCGCTTCCCAGATTTAATCAGTTATCATGCTTGAGGCTCTGAAGTGTCTGGGATTACAAGCATGCACCGCCACACCTGGCTGATTTTGTATTTTTAGTAGAGATGTGGTTTCTCAATGTTGGTCACGCTGGTTTTGAACTCCCTATCTCAGGTGATCCAGCCACCTCGGAGTTTGAAAGTGTTGGGATTACAGGCATGAGCCACCACGCCTGGCTGCCTCCAGGTTTTTAAAACATGTTAATTAGATGTCTTTACATATTGAAAGTTTTATAGTACGGACTCTAAACTTTCTTTGTTTAATAAGATTTTTCAGCCTTGAGTGATGTTGATGATGAGATGCCCCTTTTTTTGTGTCAGTCATTTTGCTTTCGTGTCAGAAATAGCTTAGACTGACTGGCCATGGTGGCTCATGCCTCTGATCCCAGCACTTTGCAAGGCCGAGATGGTTGGGTTGCTTCAGATCAGGAGATTGAGACCAGTCGGGCCAACACATTAAAACCTTGAATCTACTACATACAAAAAATTGGCTGGGTGCGTTGGCTCACACCTAAAATCTCAGTAATCATCTTTGGTAGGCCAAGATGGCCAGATAACCTGTGGTCAGGAGTTTGAGACCAGCCTTGCCAACATGGTCAAATCCCATCTCTATTAAAACTACACAAATTAGCTGGGCTTGGTGGCATGCACTTGTAATCCCAGCTTCTTGGGAGGCTGAGGCCAAAGAATTACTAGATCCCAGGCGGCAAAGGTTGTAGTGAGCCAAGATCATGCCACTGCAGTCCAGGCTGGTTGACAGAGCGAGACTGACACACACACAAACTCGCACACTTAGCCAAGCTGTAGATCTACATACTTGAGAGTCTGCTATGCGAGAATCTCTTTAGGCAGGAGAATCACACCATTCATTACACTCCAGTCTGGGTGATAGAGCATGACTCAGTCTCAAAACAGCAACAACAACAAAAAAAGAACAGATTAAACTGGGAAGCTTAAGACACCGATTTATTTCTTTTGAATTTAGAAAGTGGGAAATCCAAGAGCAAGGTGCAGTCAAATTGGTTTCTGTTGAGAGCCTTCTTTCTGATTTAGCCCAAGCATCTTCCTGCTGTTTTGTCATAGTGGAAAAAAAAATAGGCAACAAACTCTTTAATGTCTTTTTTTATATATATACTAGCACTAGTCCTGGCCAGGAGCCGTGGAGTTTTATATTTTATAGGTATCTCTTCCAAATGCATAAGGAAGAAGTTTTCATCAACAGGGCAAGGCAATACAGAATGGTTTTGTACAGGGGCATTGAGAAGAGATGAAAATCATCACATTGGAGATTTCTGCTTCCAGAAAATTGAGAAACATAGTCATGACTTTGAGTTTGAGTGGCAAGAAAATCAAAGACATACCCATGAAGCACCCAGGACAGAAATAAAAAAGCTGACTGGTAATACAGACTGATATGATGACAGGCAGGCTGGAAACAAGCCTATTAAGGATGAGCTGGGATTAAGCTTTCATTCGCATCTGCCTGAACTCCACATATTTCAGACCGAAGGAAATCTTGGTAATCAGGTTGAGAAGTCTATCAATGCTGCTTCCTTAGTTTCAACATCCCAAATAATTTTTTTGTATAGCCAAAACCCATATTTCTTTTTTTTTTTTTTTTTTGAGTTGGAGTTTCGCTCTTGTTACCCAGGCTGGAGTGCATGTCGTGATCTCAGCTCACCGCAACCTCTGCCTCCTGGGTTCAGGCAATTCTCCTGCCTCAGCCTCCTGAGTAGCTGGGATTACAGGCACGCGCCACCATGCCCAGCTAGTTTTTTGTAGTTTTAGTAGAGACAGGGTTTCACCATGTTTTGACCAGGATGGTCTTCATCTCTTGACCTCGTGATCCACCCGCCTCAGCCTCCCAAAGTGCTGGGATTACAGGCTTGAGCCACGGCGCCCGGCCCCCATATTTCTAATAACCATGACAATAATTTCCTCCATTCTTCATTACTTGCACAGAAACAGGAAGTACACATGAGAGAAAAATCTTACCAATGTCATCAGAGTGGGAAAGCCTTTAATTGTAGCTCATTCTTTTAATTAATTTTTAATTTTTTAATTATTTTTTCCTTTTTCAGACAACAGCAACCTCAATTATAGCTCATTCTTAAGGAAATATCAAATAAGTCATTTAGGAAACAAACAATATGAATGTGATGTGTGTGGCAGGGTCTTTAATGAGAAGCGATATCTTGAAAGCCATCGTAGATGTCACACTAGTGAGAAACCTCACAAGTGTAATAACTGTGGCAAGTCCTTCAGTCACAAGTCATGCCTCCAACGCCATCATAGAGTTCATACTGGAGAGAAACCTTACAAGTGTAATGAGTGTGGCAAGACCTTTAGTCAGGCGTCATACCTTACATGCCATCGTAGACTTCATACTTTAGAGAAACCTTACAAGTGTCATGAGTGTGTCGATACCTTCAATGTGATGTCATCCCTTTGCCATCACAGAGTTCATTCTGGAGAGAAAACTTACAAGTGTAATGAGTGTGGCAAGACCTTCAATAAGATGTCATCCCTTACATGCCATCGTAGAATTCATACTGGAGAGAAACCTTACAAGTGTCATGAGTGTGGCAAGAACTTCAGTCAAAAGTCATCCCTTACATGCCATCGTAGACGTCATACTGGAGAGACACCTTACAAGTGCAATGAGTGTAGCAAGACCTTCAGTCGAAAATCATACCTTACATGCCATCGTAGACTTCATACTGGAGAGAAACCTTACAAATGTATGGTTTGTGACAAGGCTTTTGGGCGTGATTCACACCTGGCACAACATACTAGAATTCACACCGGAGACAGTCCTTACAAGTGTATTGAATGTGGCAAGACCTTCAGTAGTAATTCCTCACTTGTAACTCATGAGGTAATTCATACTGGAGAGAAACCTTACAAGTGTAATAAGTGTGGCAAGACCTTCAGTCAAAAGTCATCCCTTACGTGCCATCATAGACTTCATACTGGAGAGAAACCTTACAAATGTAAGGTTTGTGACAAGGCTTTCAGACAAGATTCACACCTTATACGACATACTAGAATTCACACTGGAGAGAAACCTTACAAGTGTAATGAGTGTGGCAAGACCTTCAGTCGAAATTCATCACTTATAATTCATGAAGCAATTCATACTGGAGAGAAACCGTTCAAGTGTAATGAATGTGGCAAGGTTTTTAATCGCAAAGCACACCTTGTATGTCATCATAGACATCATACAGGAGAGAAACCTTACAGGTGTAATGAGTGTGGCAAGACCTTCAGTCAGGTGTCATCCCTTACATGCCATCGAAGACTTCATACTGGAGAGAAACCGTACAAGTGCAATGAGTGTGGAAAGACCTTCCATCAAATGTCATCCCTTACATATCATCGTAGACTTCATACTGGAGAGAAACCTTACAAATGTAAGGTCTGTGACAAGCCTTTCAGAAGCGATTCACACCTAGTAAAACACAGTATAATTCACACTGGAGAGAAACCTTACAAGTGTAATGAGTGTGGCAAGACCTTCAGTCAGATGCCAAATCTAGTACGGCATTGTAGACTTCATACTGGAGAGAAACCTTACTAGTGTAATGAATGTGGCAAGGTTTTTAACCAACAAGTAACCCTTGCATGCCATCGTAGACTTCATTCTGGAGAGAAACCTTGCAAATGTGAAAAATGTGACAGAGTTTTCACTCACAAATCACACCTTGAAACGCATGAGAAAAGTCATAGTGAAGAGAAAGCTTACAGATGTAAGATTTGTGACATGGCTTTCACGTGTAATGTATACCTGGGAAAACATACTAGAATTCACACTGGAGAGAAACCCCACAAGTGTAATTAGTGGGGCAAGTCCTTCGATCAAAACTGATCTCTTAATCCATAAGGCAACTCATACTGGAGAGAAACCTTACAAGTGTAATGAGTGTGGCACGGTTTTTAATGAAAAACCAAATCTTGCTCATCAGTATAGACTTCATGCTTGAGAGAAACCTTACAGATGTGAAGAATGTGACATTTTCAGTCCCAAGTCACACCTTGAAAGACACAGGGTAAATCATACTGAACAGAAACCATAGACATCTGAGATTTGTGACAAGGCTTTCGGGCATGATTCACACCTGGCGTAACATACTAAATTCACACTGGAGAGAAAACTTACACAGGTAATGAGTGTGGCCAACCCTTTAGTGGACAGTGAGCACTTATTCATCATCAAGCAATCCATGGTATAGGGAAACTTTACCAATGTAAAGATTGTTCCAAAGTCTTCAGTAACGCTACAACCATTGCACATTATTGCAGAATTCATAGTGGAAAGGCATCTTACAAGTGTGGTAAATGTGGCAGATTTTTTGAACATCATTGATACCTTTCAGTTTATCAGCCAATTCATGCTGGAGAGAAACCCTACAAATGTCAGGATTGTGGGCAGGTCTTCAGTCATACTTCACCTTATGCAAAACATGGGAGAATTTATACAGGAGCGAAACCTCACCAGTGTGCTCGTGGTGGCAAGCTTTACTTCACATTCACACATCATTAGACCTCAGAGAATCCATACTGGACGGAAATCTTACAAATGTCCTATGCGTAGCATGGTCTTTAGTCCGAGGTCACTCCTTGCAGAACATGAGAAAATTCATTCTGGAGATAATTGTTCAAAATGCATTGAATAAGCAGCCATCAAGAATTAATTGACATTTGGCCGGGCGCGGTGGCTCAAGCCTGTAATCCCAGCACTTTGGGAGGCCGAGGCGGGTGGATCACGAGGTCAAGAGATCAAGACCATCCTGGCCAACATGTTGAAACCCCGTCTTTACTAAAAATACAAAAATTAGCTGGGTATGGTGGCATGGACCTGTAGTTCCAGCTACTTGGGAGGCTGAGGCAGGCGAATTGCTTGAACCTGGAAAGTGGAGGTTGCAGTGAGCCAAGATTGTGCCACTGCACTCCAGCCTGGTGCCTGGTAACAGAGCGAGACTCTGTCTCAAAAAAAAGAAAAAAAAAAGAATTAATTGACATTACAGTCAATTCAGCAGCTACTTGAGTTTGAGTTAACATTGAGTTCAAGTATTAATTGACATTAAAGTGTTTATGTTAAGATGATTGGGCCAGCCAGGTGTGGCTCACACCTGTAATCCCAGCACTTTGGGAGGCCAAGATGGGTAGGTCACTTAAGGTCAGGAGTTTTGGACCAGCCTGGCCAACAGATGTGATCCCCTTTTCCCAGCCTGTTTTTTTTGTTTTGTTTTGTTTTTATTTAACAAAAACTGACAGGGGGGTTTATGGGTGTTGTGTTGAATCTAATCACATTGATTTATATAATCATTTCACAACATTTTTTCAATCCGTCAATATGAGTTGTGTGTCTATTTGTTTTTAATCATTTTGATCAATGTTTGTAGATGTCAAGGTAGAAACTTCTCACCTTTTAACCTTTATTCCTAAGTATTTCTTTTTTTTTTTTTTTTGAGATGGAGTTTCACTGTTGTTACCCAGACTGGAGTGCAATGGCACGATCTCGGCTCACCGAAACCTCCGCCTTCTGGGTTCAAGCTATTCTCCTGCCTCAGCCTCCCTAGTAGCTGGGACTACAGGCACACACCACCATGCCCAGCTAATTTTTGTATTTTTAGTAGAGACGGGGTTTCACCTCGTTGACCAGAATGGTCTCGATCTGTTGACCAGGATGGTCTCAATCTCTTGACCTTGTGATCTACCCGCCTTGGCCTCCCAAAGTACTGGGATTATAGGCGTGAGCCACCGCGCCCGGCCTAAGTATTTCTTATTTTAAGTTCTCTAGCAGGTGGAAATGTTTTCTTAATTTTTTCTTAAAATTGTTTGTTGTAGATGTATGGAAATTGAACGATGTTTTTGTGCTGCTACTGTATGTTGCAGTAACACTGAATGTGTTTCTTGGTTCCAGTAGAATTTGGTTGACTGTAATTTTCTACGGAGCAGATCGTGTATCTCCAAACAAATATATTTGTACTTGTTTCTGATTTGGATGAGTTTCATTTCTTTTTCTATGTAATTGCTCTGCCTAGGACAACAGTATTTATCGAATGGAAGGAGTGAGAGCATTCTTGCATCATGCGAGATTCTACAGGAAATGCATTCCATCGTTTGATTGGTTATTTCTCCTGTGGTCATTTCATGGATGGTCTTTTTTTGTTTTGTTTTGTTTTGTTTGTTTTGGAGACAGAGTTTCGCTCTTGTGACCCAGGCTGGAGTGCAATGGTGTGATCTCAGCTCACCGCAACCTCCGCCTCCTGGGTTCAGGCAATTCTCCTGCCTCAGCCTCCCGAGTAGCTGGGGTTACAGGCACACACCTCCATGCCCAGCTAATTTTTTGTATTTTTAGTAGAGACGGGATTTCACCATGTTGACCAGGATGGTCTCGATCTCTTGACCTCATGATCCACCCGCCTCGGCCTCCCAAAGTGCTGGGATCACAGGCGTGAGCCATCACGCCCAGCCCATATATGTTTTTTTTGAGATGGAGTTTCACTCTTCTCCAGGCTGGAGTGCAGTGGTGTGATATTGGCTCAGTACAACCCCTGCCTCCTGGGTTCAAGAAATTCTCCTGCCTCAGCCTCCCCAGTAGCTGGGATTCCAAGTGCCCCCCACCCCTACCGCACCTGGCTCATTTTTGTGTTTTTAGAATAGATGGCTTTTGCCATGTTGGCCAGGGTGTTCTCAAACTCCTGACCTCTGGTGATCTGTCAGCCTCCGAAAGTGATGGGATTACAGGCATGAGCCACTGCATTCGGCCTTTAGTTGTATTTGTATATTTTTTGAGGTGGAGTGTCTTTCTGTTGCCCAAGCTGAAGCACCCTGGTTTAATCTTAGCTCACTGCATCCTCCCCCTCCTGGGTTGAAGCAATTCTTCTACCTCAGTCTCCCGAGTAGCTGTGGATGTGCCCTCTCTAGGTTTTCACTTATAATCTCAGTGCAGTTAATTCAAGTGGGTGATGTAATGTGATGTGTGCATTAGCGCATGGATGGATAAGCCCGTGGATTCTGTAGAAGATGCATTATTTGAAGTAAGTTTTAGTTTTATAATGATTGAAATGATGTTGGGTATTTTCCATTGTCCTCAGCTATCACCAGAATTACTTAAAAGCAAGAAGGCTTGGGCCAAGCACAGTGACTCACACCTTTAATCCCAGCACTTTGGGAGTCTGCAGTGGACAGATTACTTGACATTAGAAATTCGAGACTAGCCTGGCCCACATGGTGAAACATGTCTACTAAAAATACAGAAATTATCTGGTCGTGGTGCTGGGCACCTGTAATTTCAGCTACTGGGAAGCTGAGGCAAGAGAACCACTTGAACCAGGAGGCACAGGTTGCAGTGAGCTGAGGTCACACCACTGCACTCCAGCCTGGGTGACAGACGGAGACACTGCCAAGAAAAAAAAAGCAAGAAGGGTGATAAAGGGTTGCACACACGCCCGTGTGAATATTCAGTGAGCTTTTACGACGCTCCATGTTCTCAACCTTGGACTTCTCTCACTTCTCTCCACTAGGTAAACCACTGTCGATGTAGATTTGAAGCTGTGTCTGTTATTTAGGGGGTTATATTAAAAGCGGAATCCCAGATATCTAGATTCAGGTGTTTTGTTGACATTTTTAGCTCTTTGATTTGTGGCCGCTTTCCCGGAGTGTGTGAGGCAGTTCTCTCCAAGTCCAGATCTTTCCTCATCGGACAGTGTGTAAGTTTACGGCCGAGGACATGGGAAGCACGTGGAACAGTGTTTAGCACATGGGAAGAGTTCAAACCTGTCAGTCATTGCTACTGCCATGATCATGACAGTTTTTAGATTCTGACTTTCTTTTTTTTTTTTTTTAGAAGGAGTCTCACTTTATCACTAAGCTAGAGTGGAGTGGTGCGATCTCCACTCACTGCTTCCTTTACCTCCCGTGTTCAAACCATTCTCCTGCCTCAGCCTCACAAGTAACTGAGACCACAGGCACCTGTCCCCACACCCAACAAATTTTTTGCATTTTCAGTAGACTCGGGGTTGTTAGCCAGGATGGTCTCGATCTCCTGACCTCTTGATTGGCTCACCTCGTCCTCCCAAAGTGTTGGGATTACAGGCATGAGCCACTGCCTGGCCTTATTGATTAATTGATTGATTGATTGAGGCAGAGTTATAGTCGCCCCGGCTGGAGTGCCATGGCACAGTCTGGGTTCACTGCAACCTTTGCCTCCCAGGTTCAAGCTATTCTCTCCTGCCTCAGCCTCCTGAGTAGCTGGAATTACAGGCACCTGTCACCATGCCCAGAGAATTTTTTTATTTTTAGTAGAGTCGGTGTTTCATCATTTTGGCCATGCTGGCCTCCAACTTCTGACCTCAGTTGATTTGCCCTCCACAGCCCCCCAAAGTGCTGGGATTAGAGGCGTGAGCCACTGCGCCCGGCCCTGACTTTCTTTTGTCTCTCTTTTTTTGAAATGGAGTTTGCTCTTCTTGCACAGGCTGGAGTGCAGTGGCTTGATCTTGACCAACTGCACCCTGTGCCCCCAGGGTTCAAGCGATTATTTTGCCTTAGCCACCCGAGTAGCTGGGATTACAGGTGCCTGCCACCATACTTGGCTAATTTTTTGTATTTTTAGTAGCAGAGAAGGGTTTTCACTATGTTGGCCACGCTGGTCTCAACTTCTAACCTCAGGTGATCTACCCGCCTTGGTCTCACAAAGTGCCGGGATTACAGGCGTGAGTCACTGCACCCGGCCCTGAGTTTCTTTTCTTTTCTTCTTTCTTTTTTTTTTTTTTGAGATGGAGTTTCGCTCTTGGTACCCAGGCCGGAGTGCAATGGCGCAATCTCGGCTCACCGCAACCTCCCCCTCCTGGGTTCAGGCAATTCTCCTGCCTCAGCCTCCCGAGTAGCTGGGATTACAGGCACACGCCACCATGCACAGCTAATTTTTGTATTTTTAGTAGAGACGGGGTTTCACCATGTTGACCAGGATGGTCTCGATCTCTTGACCTCGTGATCCACCTGCCTTGGCCTCCCAAAGTCCTGGGATTACAGGCTTGAGCCACCGCGCCCGGCCCTTTTCTTCTTTTCTAAAATACAAGTGCTGTCTCTTGTATTTTACTTCATCTAGATAATGAATATCACGTGTTATTTTGAACATAAAATCTCTATCTATAGAGAAAACACTGTATTTGTTATTTCTTTTTCTTTTTTTTCTTGTCTTTTTTTTATTGCATTTTAGTTTTTTTTTTTTTCTTGTTAAGTGTTATTTCTAATTTGTTGTTGTTAAGACAAGTCGCTCCGTCGCCCAGGCTGGGGTTCAGTGGCGCTGTTAGCTAACTACAACCTCCACCTTCCAGGGTCAGGTGATTTTCCTGCCTCAGCATCCCGAGTAGCTGGGATTACAGACACGTAATACTACGCTCGCCTAATTTTTTTGTATATTTAGTAGAGACAGGGTTTCGCCATATTGGCAAAGTTGGTTTCGAACTCCTGACCTCAAGTGATTGGCCCGCCTCTGCCTCCCAGAGTGCTAAATTTCAGGCATGCGCCACTGCGCACGGCCAACTAAAATTAATTTCAATAGCAAAGAATTTTCCTGGATTCCACGTTGACTTCTCTGGAAGGTGCTATTTCCCAGATGGCTGAGCTGCTTCAGCCTCATTGACGGGTTTCCTTTCCATAATTCGGGAAAAAGGCGCCCAGAGCGAGATGGAGGGAAGCTCAGGCCCTGCCCCGTCCTCGCCCCCGCGGACTTCTCACAGTCCAGGAATCTCCTCTCCCGCGTCCCGCCGCTGCACCTTAGGGCCTTACTCCGGCCACGCTCAGGCTCCAGCCACCACTTTTTGTCCCCTCCCCGCCTTGGTCAGGCCCCGCCCAACTCCTCAGCGGCCCCGCCCTGGTCTGGCTTCTGTCCTGCGCTGATTGGTTCGGACCCGGAAGCGGATGGCGTCGACTGAAAGTCTCCCCGCGGCGGGTGAGTTTTGGTGTTTCTTTTTCTGTCTGCGCTTCCTAGGCGTCTGGTGCTGCTGTACCGGGGACTTGGGGTCCCCACAGACCTGGAAATTCCATCACCTGTTAATCCAGAGCAAATTGAGACGTCCGGGTGAGAGCGTGCGTCGCCCTGAGGCTGGTCCTCACCGGTTCTGCAGTGGGGCCGCGCACACACTTCCTATAGGGGAATTTTCCTGCTGAAAACCCTTCCTTTCCCCTTCTCTCACCTCGCGCTCTTTCAAGTCCTCACCCGCCAGCTGGATTCCCTTGCTGGGTCTCCCAGCCTTACTCTCGTGGGTCCTTTGAGTGCAGTGCTGCAGCCTGATCCCGAGGAGGCTCATTTTCTGCCTAGTCCTCGGAACATGCAGACCCCACTCCTGTCCTAAGGCGCCATGGCCCTCAAACCTCCCTCGCGCCGGGCCCTGCTGCTCCCCATTTCCAACCCTTGAAAAATGTGTTCTTCCTGGAGGCCCTCTTACCCCATCCTCTTCCTGCCTTCAGGAGGCTCCTGAAGGCAGCCTTGAGTGTGAGATGTTCAGGTTCTTGGCTGTTGAACATGGAATTGAAAAAAAGAAAAAACCCACAAAGTAACAAAAGAAGAAAGCCGCAAAAGCAGCAATTTATTCAATCAAGAAAGCACTTCACAGGGTGGGAGTGGACCCAAGCGAGCGTTTGCAAAGTTTTGGGAGTTAAAGTTTCTGTTGAATTCCTATGGGGCTACCCCTTATTTGGAAGAAAGATTTGGTCCTTGGCCAATGAAAAGCTGAGGTGAACTGGCCCGAGGCCAGAGCAGATGGGTGACCTCTGCAGAAGTGGTGGCCGGTGCTTGGCCGTGGCCACTCCTGGGCTCTTTCCTTTTCCATCTGAGACGTGGTGGAAGGGGGAGGACTGTCGGGAGAGTGGCCTTTGATCCTTTGTTACTCCATGCGGGGAGATAGGGTTTTTCTTTTGGTCTAGTTTTGGAAAGTTCGTGTTAATTGGCCTTAGATTCCGTGCCCCCAGACCCAGGACCCAGGTGTTTCCCTTTTCTTTTTTATTGGAGGTGAGTCTCGTTACCAAGGAGGGAGAGCAGGGAGAGCGGGACAGGATCACAGCTCACTACAGTGTCAACCTCCTGCGCTCAGTAGGGATCCTCCCACCTCAGCTTCGAAGTAGCTGCGACCATGGATAAGCGCCACCACACCGCGCAAATTTCTGTGTTCTTGGTAGAGACGGGCTTTCGCCATGTTGCCCAGGCTGGTCTCCAACTCCAGCCGCATCAGCCTCACAAAGTGCTGGGTTTACAGTCCTCAACCTCCTGATTAGCTGGGACTTTAGGTGAGTGCCACCATGCCCAGGTAATTTTTGTATTTTTAGTAGAAACCGTGTTTCACCGTGTTGCCCAGGTTAGTCTCAAACTCCTGAGCTCAGCTTATCTGCTTGCTTTGGCCTCCCAAAGTTCTGGGATTATAGGCATGAGTCACCACACATGGCCAGTCCTGGAATTTTTTAGAGGAAGATGACCATTATTATATTATTTTTTCTTTTTCTTTTTGAGACGGAGTTTCGCTCTTGTTTACCCAGGCTGGAGTGCAATGGCGCGATCTCCGCTCACTGCAACCTCTGCCTCCTGGGTTCAGGCATTTCTCCTGCTTCAGCCTCCCGAGTAGCTGGGACTACAGGCGCGCACCAGCATGCCCAGCTAATTTTTGTATTTTTAGTAGAGACGGGGTTTCACCTCGTTGTCCAGGATGGTCTCGATCTCTTGACCTCATGATCCACCAACCTCGGCCTCCCAAAGTGTTGGGATTATAGGCGTGAGCCACCATGCCCGGCATTTTATTTTTTTTGAGGTAGGGTGTCACTCTGTCACCCAGGCTAAAATGCAGTGGCACACTCTGGGATCACTGCAACCACTGTCTCCCAGGCTTAAGTGATCTTTTTTCAGCCTCACAAGTAGCTGGGACCACAGATGTGTGCCTTGAAGCCTGGCTAATTTTGTGTATTTTTGGTAGAGAAGGGGTTTCCCCATGTTGCTCAGGTTAGTCTCAAACTACTGGGCTCAAGTGCTCTGCCAGCCTCAACTTGCCAAAGTGTTGGGATTACAGGGGAGAGCCACCACTTTCAGTGGGTCTTGGAATTTTCTGGAGGAGGAACACTAAGGCAGCCTATTGGCCCTTTCAGGCTATCGCATAGGAATCAGCCACACCTCCTCCTTACCCTCCTCAGAGCTTCTCAGGATAACTTTGTGAACTGTCTCCTGCAGTGAGCGTCAGTGAGTTCACCTGTAACATAGAGGTAGGGAAGAACAACAGAAAAGCTCAGAGTGACACTGATCTTTGAAATGACTGACAAAATACAATGGGTGGCTTTTCTTCACCAGGAGAGGGTAATGCTCATTTTCTTTTCTTTTTTTTTTTTTTAAACAGTCTTGTTCTGTCACCCAGGCTGGAGTGCAGTGATGTGATCTCAGCTCACTATAACTTCCAGTCCCGGGTTCAAGCAATTTTCCTTTCTCAGCCTCCCAAGTAGCTGAGATTATAGTCACCCACCAGAATGCCCAGATAGTTTTCTGTATTTTTAGTAGAGACAGGCACCCCTTCTACATCTGGCTCCGAACTGCTCTGGGCTCAGGCCAATTCACCTCAGCACCCACCAGCACGCCCAGCTGATTTTTTTGTATTTTGAGTAGTTTGCAGAGATAGTCTCAACCTCCTAACCTTGTGATTCACCCATGTCAGCCTTCAAAAGTGTTGGAATTGTAGGCCCGAGCCCCTGTACCTGGCTAGTGCTTCATTTTAACTCAAATTATAAATGGATTCCAGTCCTCCAAAAATAAAAAATTAAAAAAAAAAGCCCAAGAAGCACTAAAACGGGGGATTGGATTCAAATCACCTTGAACCTTATCATCTCATGGCTTTCACCCACCTACATGGCCCCATGCCCCCTGCAGGCCTTTCCCCTGAGTGCTGCAATCCTTGTCCACTTGTCTCCCCTGCTATCTGCTGGGAGATCACACAGGCATCTCCACCTTCACTGTCCGTAAGTGACTCCTAAACCCCCAAACACATTCCCTTGCGGTCCGCACGTCCCAGATGAGGGTGACTGTGTACTTCCGGGGACTTTGCTGAACTTGACAGCATGTATTTTAAATATGGGAAATAATTTATAACATAAAGAGAAAATTACACGTATACGTGAAAGGAGTGAGAAGGTACATCACTTCCTGAATTATGATTTTTGTTTTGTTTTTTGTCTTTTTTTGAGATAGAGTTTCACTGTTGTTACCCAGGCTGGAGTGCAATGGCAGGATCTCGGCTCACTGCAACCTCCGCCTCCTGGGTTCAAGCAATTCTCCTGCCTCAGCCTCCCCAGTAGCTAGGATTACAGGCACGCGCCACCATGCCCAGCTAATTTTTGTATTTTTAGTAGACACGGGGTTTCACCTTGTTGACTGGAGTGAAGGATGGTCTCGGTCTCTTGACCTTGTGATCCACCCACCTCGGCCTCCCAAAGTGCTGGGATTATAGGCGTGAGCCACCGCACCCGGCCTAAGTATTTCTTATTTTAAGTTCTCTAGCAGGTGGAAATGTTTTCTTAATTTTCTCTTAAAATTGTTTGTTGTAGATGTATGGAAATTGAACGATGTTTTTGTGCTGCTACTGTATTCTGCAGTAACACTGAATGTGTTTCTTGGTTCCAGTAGAATTTGATTGACTGTAATTTTCTACGGAGCAGATCATGTATCTCCAAACAAATATATCTGTACTTGTTTCTGATTTGGTTGAGTTTTATTTCTTTTGCTATGTAATTGCTTTGCCTAGGACAACAGTATTTATTGAATGGAAGGAGTGAGAGAATTCTTGCATCATGTGAGATTCTACAGGAAACACATTCCATCATTTTTTTGATTGGTTATTTCTGCTGTGGTCATTTCCTGGATGGTTTTTTTTTTTTTTTTGAGATAGAGTTTCGCTCTTGTGACCCAGGCTGCAGTGCAGTGGTGCGATCTCCGCTCGCTGCAACCTCTGCCTCCTGGGTTCAGGCAATTCTCCTGCCTCAGCCTCCTGAGTAGCTGGGATTACAGGCACACACCACCATGCCCAACTAATTTTTTGTATTTTTAGTAGAGACGGGGTTTTGCCATGTTGACCAGGATGGTCTTGATCTCTTGACCTCGTGATCCACCCACCTTGGCCTCCCAAAGTGCTTGGATTATAGGCGTGAGCCACCGCGCCCGGCCGAATTATGATTTTTTTTGTAACAAGTTTTGTTTCCCTGGATGGAGTGCAGTGCTGCTAGGTCAGCTCACTGCAACCTCTGCCTCCCAGGTGCAAGTGAGTCTCCTGCCTCAGTCTGTTAAATAGCTGGTATTACAGGTACACACCACCACAATAAGCTAATTTTGTATTTTTAGTAGAGACTGAGTTTCACCGTGCTGGACAGGCTGCTCTCAAACTCCTGACCTCTGGTCATTCACCTGACTTGGCTTCCCAGAGTGCTGGGATAACAGACTTAAGCTCTGCCACTGGCCTTTTGTTTTGTTTTGAAATGGACTTTTGCTCTTGTCGCCCAGCCTGGAGTGCTGTTGTGCATTCTGAGCCCACTGATACCTGCACCTTCCAGGTTAAATTGATCTCCTGCTTCAGCCTCCCAAGTTGCTGTGATAACGGTTGAGTGCCAAAATTCTTGGGTTGTGGCAGAAAAAAGTTTGAAGACCTTGTCCCTATGGACAGATCTGTGCCCCCAGGACCTCCCTGACCTCATCTCCTACCTGTGTCCTCCTCCCTCCCACTGCTCCAGCCACACGGGTTCTGTCCTTTTCCTGGGGCTGAGGTTGCTCCCGTGTCAGGGCCTTCACTTGAGCTATCTCCGCATAGGACTCTGGCCCCATAACTGCAAGGGACAAGCAGCCTTTCTTCCCTAGGTCTTTGTTCTGGTATCACCTTCTCTGTGGAAACCTTTGTGATCTCCCACAGCCCCCATTTCTTTTTTCTTTTTTTTTGAGACGGAGTTTCACTGTTGTTACCCAGACTGGAGTGCAATGGCACAATCTCGGCTCACCACAACCTCCGCCTTCTGGGTTCAAGCAATTCTCCTGCCTCAGCCTCCCGAGTAGCTCGGACTACAGGCACGCACCACCATGCCCAGCGAATTTTTGTATTTTTAGTAGAGACGGGATTTCATCATGTTGACCAGGATGGTCTCTATCTCTTGACCTAGTGATCCACCCGCCTTGGCCTCTCAAAGTGCTGGGATTACAGGCTTGAGCCACCGCGCCCGGCCCCACAGCCCCCATTTCACATTGCATCTGTGAACCCAAAAAGCCTCAGACAGATCTCAATTTAAAAAGATTCTTCTGCCAAGGTTGAGGGCACACCCATGAGACAGCCTCAGGAAGTCCTGGCAACATGTGCCCAAGGTGGTGGTGGCACAGCTTAATTTTATACATTTTAGGGAGACATGAATCATGAATCAATATATGGAAGAGGTTCATTGGTTTGGTCTGGAAAGGTGGGAAAACTTGAAGCAAAGGCAAAAGGACTTTAAGCAGGGAGGGGGCTTCCAGGTCACAGGTAAGTGACACACAAATACCACGTGTCCCAGGTGATAGTAATCTGTGTGCAGCACTGAGGGTCAAGGCTCTGTGTCCTCGGTTTCTGAGGGCTGAGCTCAGCCTGTGATCCACAGAGAGGGGAGGGGCTGGGTCTGTGCTCTGAAGGGGAGCTTAGTCCAGCCCAGCTCCCCACTGCGGCCTGCTGTGTGGGGCTTCTCCAGGAGAGGAGTGAGATCTGAAGACCAGGGTGAAACATAGACTTGTAGGTCTTCCTGTGGGACTGTCTTACCTCTGCATGATCTCTGGTGCAGTGTGCAGCAGAGGCCCATCTTTGTACAGGGTGAGGTGGCCCCTCTGTATGTATTTTTGTGTCACTCACAGGAAGGGAGTGAGTCATTTCTAACATTACGTCTTATGTTTTTTTCATGTACAGGATTGATTTCCAAAGACTCATGTTACGTGAGGAAGCAGCTCAGAAGAGGAAAGAAAAGGAGCCAGGCATGGCTCTTCCTCAGGTAAAGTGACACTCCTCGGTGGGTTCATCTGTCTGTTTCCTTTCTGAAATGACAGGTATTGCAGTAGCCAGTCTGTTCTGAGTCTGAAGCGTCCTGCCTGACACGTTGGCTCGCACTCACCGGTGCCTTCCTCAGTTCCTGTCATCTGCTCTGAGATTCCATCTCCTGGGACCCAGTGACATGAACCTGGGAAGAGGCTCCACTGGGCACGGTTGTAGGAAGGGCTGACACCAGACCTGGATGGACACGGGGTGTGGGCCTTGTGGTGTCAGTGCCGCTGCGTAGCCTGGATTGTTCAGGGGCCACATCTGGATGTAAGACCTTTGAGGATGAAATCAGAGAAACTACGTATGAAACACATAGGTTAATGTGCACTGATGTCTGGTAAATTCTGGAAAAGGAGACCAGTAAGGGGAGCTCTTTTGTAACTGATTTGGTCATGCAGTGGAAGCCACACTGGTAGATCAACATGTCTCTGACTCCAAACTTTATTTTTTATTTTTTAGGAGACAGGATATTAGTTTGAGTGTGGTGGCTCAACCCTGTAATCCCAGCATGTTGGGTGGTCAGGGCAGGTGGATCACTTGGGCTCTAGAGTTCAAGACCAGCCAGGCCAACATGGTGAAACCCCATCTCTGCTAAAAATACAAAAATTAACAGGGTGTGCTGGCACACGCTTGTAATAATCTCAGGTACTCAGGAGGCGGAGGCAGGAGAATTACTTAAACATGGGAGGTGGAGGTTACAGTAAGCCGAGATTGTGCCATTGCACTCCAGGCTTGGTGACTGAGTGAGAGTTCATCTCAAAAGCAATAAATAGAAGGTGTCGCTCTGTGCCTTAGGTATGGAGTACACTGGCAGGATTTAATGTTTACAGCAGACTTGACTCCTGGGCTCAAGTGATTTCTACTTGGGCCTCTCAGAGAGCTAGAATGATAGGCATGTCCCACCACACGTGGCCAGTATTTCTTTTTCTTTTTTTTTTAGTCTCGCTGTGCCATCCAAGCTAGAGTGCAGTGGTGTGATCTTGGCTCACTTCAAGCTCCACCTCCTGGGCTCAAGTGATACTTCTGCCTCAGCCTCCTGAGTAGCTGAGACTACAGGCGCATGCCACCACATAGGCCTATTTTTGTATTTTTTAAAAATTTTATTTATTTTGTGTTTTTAATAGAGACTGGGTTTCGCCATGTTGGCCACACTGGTCTTGAACTCCTCATCTCATGATCTGCTGACCTTGGCCTCCCGAAGTGCTGGGATTACACGTGTGAGCACAGCTCTGTGTTTTCTTCTTCTTTGTATATTTTTCATATTTGCGAGTAACCCCCCATGTAGGTACTGAGGAAGGAGAGCTAAGCAGAATCCTGGCACAATTAAGGCCTGAAGAATATCTCAGTTTATAGAGTTACTACTCAGTTATTTTTCTTTATATAATCATGTAATAGTTTATAGAATTAAGACTTGAAGAATTCTTAATTTAAATGTCACTACCAAGTTATTTCCCTTTATATAATCCTCTATATATTATGATATGTTAGTTCATAGATTGAGTGCCTAAAGAATATCTTACCACTCAGTTGCTTCCCTATGTAAGTATATCTTAGTTCACAATCGGAGGAATGCCTATAGTGGACACAGTACGGAGCACGAATTAAGGAATAAGCAGCTTATAGTTGGAGGAATGCCTAGAGCAGACACGGTGCAGAGCATGATTTAAGGGAAAAACAGTTATACCAGGACAAGAACCCATGGCCCAGGCGGCAGCGTTCAGTATCATAAAGATACCCGCTGTATGGCAGGCTTGGGGCGAGAGCCACTCCTCCTGATAAAGGAGTTGTAGGACCTTGCTCCAGTTCTTGTGGAAGGCTGCCCTCAGACCGGCAATCCACCTTGGTGACTGTGAACTTTATCAGCTCTTGTTACTGTGCTGCTTGAAAAGCATCTTCCCATAGAACCCATTGGAAGCTGCCAGCTGGTGGTGATAGACCCTGACAGCTCTGTCACTGCTGTGTGACTTTAATCATCCTCCTATAAATCTTCTTAGAAGTAGTTTCCCATAGATAGAAGTATTACACACTGCACCCTCTTCACTGTGCACGGCCCACCTTCAAGCCTCGGTGACCTAATGGGGGTGGACCCCTTACTGCACAGAGGGCCCTTGCCTTCATGAGAACAGGCCCCTTGCTGTCCACCTCCTGGCCTAGGTGACCTAATAGGGGTGGACGCCATGTTTTATTGCTCATGACCCTATCACTATCCTTAAAGATGATTTCACTCACTGCCCTGCCCCGCCCCCTAACCTATACACAATAAATACTCACGCTTCTGGATGTTTCAGGCCTCACCTGACTCTGCTTATAGGTGGCGTGTCCCCGCTGAGCCCAGCTGCGTTTTCCTTGTACTTCTGTGTCCTGTCTCTTTATTTCTCGGATCCTTCTCCTCAGCACAACATAAGGCTCACCCCACGACCCTGTGGGGCCTCAGCCCTACAATATTGTCCATAAAATCAAGATTTCCACAGTGATTTAGGGGATCTTAAAATCTTTCATGAAAAAGTGCAGTTAAATGCATCTATAGAGAAAAAATGTTCAAAAACACCTTGCCATAGGTTTGTCAGAACACAGTCTGATGAAACGGACACTTAATTTCTCTTTTCTCACTTAGTGTGAAGGTGATAACTGAGTCCTCCATAATGTTTTGTTGAAATGTGTTTTTCATTTTAGGGACTCTTGACTTTCAGGGATGTGGCTGTAGAATTCTCTTTGGTGGAGTGGAAATGCCTGACCCCTGCACAGAGGGCTTTGTACAGGGACGTGATGTTGGAGAACTACAGGAACCTGGAGTCTGTGGGTGAGGAAAACGTTCCTCCAGACACGAGGAATCTGCCCTTGTCCATCTTGGCTTTTTCTCGTTTTATATTGTCTGTTGTGATTTTGCCTTATACATATTCTTTTTGTTTGTTTGTTTTTTGTTTTTGTTTTTGAGATGTAGTTTTGCTCTTCCTGACCAGGCTGGAGTGTAATTCTGTGATATCAGCGCACTGCAACCTCTGCCTCTCTGGTTGAAGTGATCCTCCTGCCTCAGCCTCCTAAGTAGCTGGGATTCTAGGCATGTAATACCAGAAACAGTTAATTTTTTTTTTTTTTTTTTTTTTTTTGAGACAGAGTCACCAGGCACCAGGCTGGAGTGCAGTGGCACAATCTCGGCTCACTGCAACCTCCACCTCCCAGGTTCAAGAAATTCTCCTGCCTCAGCCTCCCAAGTAGCTGGGAGTACAGGTGCACGCCACCACGCCCAGCTACATTTTGTATTTTTAGTAAAGATGGGGTTTCACCATGTTGGCCAGGATGGTCTCAATCTCTTGACCTCCTGATCCACCCACCTCAGCCTCCCAAAGTGCTGGGATTACAGGTGTGAGCCACTGCACTTGGCCACACGGCTAATTTTTGTATTTTTAGTAGAGACAGGGTTTCATTATGTTGGCCAGGCTGGTCTCGACCTCCTGACCTCAGGTGATCCACCCACCTCGGCCTCTCAGCATGCTGGGATTACAGGCCTGAGCCACCATGCCTGGCCTATGAACATATTTTTGATGAAACATTTTGGTTGAGTTGATGTCTTTATGAGGTTATGAGGGCCTGGCCTTGGCTACTTTGTGACCTTCTCTTTTCATCTCTTATTTATTCCAGAGACTGTGTTTAAAATTCAGAGATGTGATTTCAAATAATATAGGATCCGGGAAAAGAGACACTATTGTTTTTATATAAGGAACGAGATTTACCATTTGATTTTCATATAGCAAACATTTTAGTGAGTGCATTATTGTTTTTCTTCACTGATGTAACGGATCACATGCATAGGCAACAGTCTCCATTGGGCTCTGCTTCTTTCTTTTTTTTTTTTTTTTTTTTTGAGACAGAGTTTCGCTCTTGTTACCCAGGCCGGAGTGCAATGGCACGATCTCGGCTCACCGCAACCTCTGCCTCCTGGGTTCAGGCAATTCTCCCGCCTCAGCCTCCTGAATAGCTGGGATTACAGGCACGCGCCACCACGCCCAGCTAATTTTTTGTATTTTTAGTAGAGACGAGTTTTCACAATGTTGACCAGGATGGTCTCAATCTCTTGACCTTGTGATCCACCCGCCTCTGCCTCCCAAAGTGCTGGGGTTACAGGCTTGAGCCACCATGCACGGCCCTTTTTTTTTTTTTTTTTTTTTTTGAGATGAAATCTTGCTCTGACACCCAGGCTGGAGTGCAGTGGCATGATCTTGGCTCACTGAAACCTCTGCTTTTCAACTTTCTGAATAGCTGAGATTACAGGCACACACTACCACACCTGGCTAATGTTTTTTATTTTTGTACTAGAAACAAGGTTTGACCATCGTGGCCAGGCTGGTCTCAAACTCCAGATCTCATGATCTACCTGCCTTGACCACCTAAAATGCTGGGATTACAGACTGGAATAGACCATGACTGGCCTAGACCTGTTTTCACAAACACATGTCTACCTACCTAGCCAGTATTCTACATTGCTGTACTCTATTTCATGGAGTTTACTTATTTTTTCATGTGTGTATGGAAATCTGGAATCTACATGGGGATTTTGTTGAGTCTATGCCTGAAACTAGAAATCAGAGGCCGTTCAATTTAAGAGATGTAAAACTGCCTTCACCTCATGTCACCATACTGCTGTTTTTTTGGCTCTCTTTCATTCTTGTCTCCTGTCTATATTGTAATTTGTATATTTAACCTTGGGTCAACATTTTACCGTTTGCTAAATTAGTTCCATTTTCCTCCAGTCTCAAAATTTGGTCTATGCTGGTGGAATTATATTCCCACAGACGAGCCTGCACACAGTTCACTCCTGCATGCCCATTACTTCCTGCCCTCCACCCTTGCCCTTCCTTTCCTGGCCTTGCCTCACATGCTACATTGATCTGGATGCAAAATGCCGCTGCTTTCCAGCCTATTGATTTGTAATGCTGGACACCCCAGTTTCCACACGAGCCCCTCCCCTCCAACACGACTCTCACTGAGTGAGTCAGGACCTTATACATCCACTGGACATAATTATAGGAGGCTGCCTAAATCAGTGTGTGCAGGGCCTGATGACTCAGCACATTCTCCATGAGGGATGGCTCGGCATCACTGTCAGCAGCACAGCTCAGCTCTTGTATCCCCCTTAATGTATTTCTTCCTGTCTCTTTGTATTTTCTGTGACTGATCATTTTCTGTACTGCCTGGGTAACTGTTATGCTTAAGAATGTGTCATGGGATCCTTCAGGGCTAGGATCGAGTTTTGTCCCTTACTTATCAAATGTATAAATTGGGTCAAGTACATGAATACTGTGGGCCTGCTGTGCTTATTTGATAAGTAATAGTTTGCCTCCATGTTCTTTTTTTTTTTTTTTTTTTTTAATGGAGTTTTCCTGTTGTTGCCCAGGCTGGAGTGCAGTGGCACAATCTTTGCTCACTGTAATCTCTGCCTCCCTGATTCAATCAATTCTCATGCCTGAGGCTACCGAGAAGCTGGGCTTACAGGCATGTGCCACCAGACCTGGCTGATTTTGCATTTTTAGTAGAGATGTGGTTTCTCCATGTTGATCAGGCTGGTTTTCAACTCCAGACCTCAGGCGATCCACCCACGTGGGCCTTTCAAAGTGTTGGGATTACAGGTGTTAGCCAGCACGCCTGGCTGCCTCTAGGTTTTTAAAACAAGTTGATTAGATGTCTTCATATATTTAAAGTTTTATAGTACAGATTCTAAACTTCCTTTGTTTAATCAGATTTTTCAGCCTTCAGTGATGTTGATGATGAGATGCCCATTTTTGTATCTCAGGCATTTCACTGTCATGTCAGAAATAGCTTTGACTGGCTGGCCACAGTGGCTCATGGCTCTATTCCCAGCACTTTGGAAGTCTGCGATGGTTGGATCACTTCAGGTCAAGAGTTTGAGTCCATTCAGGCCAACATGCTAAAACCTTGAATCTACTAAATACAAAAAATTGACTGGGTATGTTGGCTCACACCTGTAATCCCAGTGCTTTGGTAGACCAAGAGGGGCAAATAACCTGTGGTCAGGAGTTTGAGACCAGCCTTGCCAACATGGTCAAACCCCATCTCTACTAAAACTACACAAATTATCTTGGTGTGGTGGCATGCACTTGTAATCCTAGCTACTTCGTAGGCTGAGGCCAAAGAATTATTGGATCTCAGGAGGCGAAGGTTACAGTGAGCCTACATTACGCCACTGCACTCCAGCCTGGATGATGGAGTGAGACTCTCATACACACGCATGTGCACACACACATGCTCGCATGCGCTCTCTCTCTCTCTCTCTTCCTGTCTCCCTCTCTCTCTCTCTCTCTCTCTCTCTAAGCCAGGCTGTAGTCCCAGCTACTTGGGAGTCTCCAGCAGGAGAATCTCTTTAGGCAGGACCATCATACCATTACACTTTAGTCTGGGTGACAGAGCATGACTTGGTCTTAAAAAACAAAAAATAGGTTAAACTGGGAAGCTTAAGACACAGAAATTTATTTATTTTGAATTTAGAAAGTGAGAAATTCAAGAGCAAGGTGCAGCCAAATTGGTTTCTGGTGAGAGCCTTCTTTGTGATTTAGCCCAAGAATCTTCCTGCTGTGTTTTGTCATGGTGGAAAGAGGAACAGGTAACAAGCTCTTTAATGTCTTTTATTTTTTTTATTTTTTTTAATGTCTGTTTTAATAAAAGCACTAGTCCTGGCCAGGAGCCGTGGAGTTTATATTTTGTAGGTATCTCTTCCAAATGCATAATGAAGAAGTTTTCATCAACAGGGCAAGGCAATATGGAAGTGTTCCACACAGGGACATTGACAAGACATGAAAGTCATCACTTTGGAGAGGTTTGCTTCCAGGAAATTGAGGAACATAGTCATGACTTTGAGTTTCAGTGGCAAGAAGGTGAAAGAAATAACCGTGAAGCACCATGACAAAATTTAAAAAGCTGACTGGTAGTACAGACCAGTAAGATCAAAGGCATGCTGGAAACAAGCCCATTAAAGATGAAGTTGTAGTGATCGTTCATTCGCAGCTTTCTAAACTTCCCGTATTTCAGACTGAAGGGAATGTTGGTAATCAAGTTGAGAAGTCTATCGATGATGCTTCCTTAGTTTCAACATCCCAAATAATTTTTTGTGTAGCCAAAACCCATATTTCTCACAACCATGACAGTAATTTTCTCTATCCTTCATTACTTACACAGAAACAGGAAGTACACGCGAGAGAAAAGTCTTTCCAATGTCATGGAAATATTTTCCCACATGTGAGAGTGGGAAAGCCTTTAATTGTAGCTCATTCTTTTCATTTTTTTAATTCATTTATTTTTTTTCTTTTCAGCCAACAGCAACCTCAATTGTAGCTCATTCTTAAGGAAACAGATAAAAAACCATTTAGGAAAGAAACAACATGAATGTGATGTGTGTGGCAAGGTCTTTAATGAGAAGCGATATCTTGAAAGCCATCGTAGATGTCACATTGGTGAGAAACCTCACAAGTGTAATGAGTGTGGCAAGTCCTTCAGTGACAGGTCATGCCTTAAACGCCATCAGAGAGTTCATACTGGAGAGAAACCTTACAAGTGTAATGAGTGTGGCAAGACCTTCGGTCACAGGTCATGCCTTAAACGCCATCAGAGAGTTCATACTGGAGAGAAACCTTACAAGTGTAATGAGTGTGGCAAGACCTTTAGTCAAAAGTCGTCCCTTACCTGCCATTGTAGATTTCATTGTGCAGAGAAACCTTGCAAGTATAATGAGTGTGGCAAGACCTACCATGGAATGTCATCTCTTAAATTCCATTGTAGACTTCATACTAGAGAGAAATCTTACAAGTGTGATGAGTGTGGGAAGACCTTCAGTCAGATGTCATCCCTTACACGCCATCATAGACTTCATACTGGGGAGAAACCTTATAAGTGTCATGAGTGTGGCAGGACCTTCAATCAGAAGTCATCCCTTACATGCCATTATAGAATTCATACTGGAGAGAAACCTTACAAGTGTGAAAAATGTGACAAAGGTTTGACTCGCAAATCACACCTTGAAATGCATAAGATAATCCATACTGGAGAGAAACCATACAAATGTATGGTTTGTGATAAGGCTTTTGCATGTAATTCATACCTGGCAAAACATACTAGAATTCACACTGGAGAGAAACCTTACAAGTGTAATGAGTGTGGCAAGACCTTCAGTCACAAGTCATCCCTTGTATACCATCATAGATGTCATACTGGAGAGAAACCTTACAAGTGCAATGAGTGTGGCAGGACCTTCAGCCACCCATCATTTTTTGTACGCCATCGTAGACTTCATACTGGAGAGAAACTTTACAAGTGCAATGAGTGTGGCAAGAGCTTCACTCGAAAGTCACACCTTACATACCATAGTGGACTTCATACTGGAGAGACCTTACAAATGTAAGGTTTGTGACAAGGCTTTCTAGCATGGTTCATACCAGGCACAAAATACTAGAATTCACACTGGAGACAATCCTTAAAATTGTAATGAGTGTCCAAGACTGTCAATAGTAATTCATCACCTGTAACTAACAACCTCTCACACCTGCCTTGTACAACAACTATCCCCCTCTCCAATGTGAAGACCCAGTGTGCCCACCTCCCAGCATCTTCTTCCTCTGCAGCAGCAGGTAGACAAATGTCTGTTTAGGTGCAAACTGGAGGGGGGTGTGTATCGGACATTCCTAACCCCAGAAATCTCAGTTTCCATGGACCAAGAAATTAAAATGATTCTAAGTCCTCACTACTATTGCTCCAAGTGAGCTGTGTTACTTCCCCTCCTAGTAGGATAGGCACCAGAACAGGAAACATCAGCACTTCAGCCCATTTCTGTCAAACTGTCCAAGGAACTCAGTGATGACATGGAAAGGGTAGCCAATTCCCTGGCCTCCCTCCAGAACCAGTTAAATTCCCTAGCCGCAGTAGTGCTACAAAATTGCAGAGCCTTTGGCTTACGGCTCAGAAGGGAATTACCTGCCTCTTCTACAAGAAGGGTGTTGCTACTATGTCAGTCAGGAGTAGAAACAGGAAAAGTTAAAGAGCTAAGGGACCGCATTCAAAGGCAGTGCACAGTCAGCAGCTGGAGCTTCCCAGGGCTCAGAACCTGGATCCACTGGCTCTTTCCCTCCTTGGGCCTTTACTAGTAATCTTCCTGGCCCTTACCTTTGGTCCCTGTATGATTAACATACTGTAGAGCTTCACGGAAGCCCCGGTTGTCAGACAACTGCCCAGTTGCTAGCCTTTTGGGGGTACAAGCCCCTGAGCACAGATGTTAATTTGTAAAAGGCGATGCTCCACATGTAACATGAAGAGCAAACGGGTGAATGAGATGGAAGGCCTGTGTGAAAGGCCTGGTAAGGAAAATTTCCTGAGTGTCTAAAATAGCTGCCTCAGCTACCTTACCTGCTTTTGTGCTTCTGTACATCTGCTTTCTGCTTACTAGTGAAAAAGTCCCCTGCACAATTGCTACATTGCCTGAAAATCGTGAGTTACTTCCCTTACCCCTAACCTATAAGAACTGGGTACTGACTCAGGCCGGGGTCCAGACTTTTGGGTGCTCACCTGTCTGGGTGCACTTGTGTAATCAACTGCAATCCTCTGACACTCTGAGTGCCATTTGGGTTTCTTGTCAGGAGAAATTCCAGGAACAACGTGTGCAAAATTTTGATTTCTTTTTTTCATTCAGACGGAGTTTCCCTCTGTCACCAGCCAAGAGTGCATGGTGCAATCTCAGCTCACTGCAACCCCTGCCTCCCCAGTTCAAGCAATTCTCCTGCCTCAGCCTTCTGAGTAGTTGGGCCAACAATTACCAGCCACCATGACCAGATAATTTCTATTTCTAGGTCCTTGAGGAATTGCCACACTGTCTTCCACTATGGTTGAACTAACTTACACTCCCACCAATAGTGTAAAAGTGTTCCTGGCTGGGCGCGGTGGCTCAAGCCTGTAATCCCAGCACTTTGGGAGGCCGAGGCGGGTGGATCACGAGGTCAAGAGATCGAGACCATCCTGGTCAACATGGTGAAACCCCGTCTCTACTAAAAATACAAAAAATTAGCTGGGCATGGTGGCGCGTGCCTGTAATCCCAGCTACTCGGGAGGCTGAGGCAGGAGAATTGCCTGAACCCAGGAGGCGGAAATTGCGGTGAGCCGGGATTGCGCCATTGCACTCCAGTCTGGGTAACGAGCGAAACTCCATCTCAAAAAGAAAAGTGTTCCTATTTCTCCACATCCTCTTAAGCATCTGTTGCCTCCAGATTTTTTAATGATCGCCATTCTAACTGGCATAAGATGGTATCTCAATGTAGTTTTGATTTGCATTTCTCTAATGACCAGTGATGATGAGCATTTTTTTCATATGTTTGTTGGCCTCATGTATGTCTTCTTTTTTTTTTTTTTCTGAGATGGAGTTTCACTCCTGTTACCCAGGCTGGAGTGCAATGGCACAATCTCGGCTCACCGCAACCTCCGCCTCCTGGGTTCAGGCAATTGTCCTGCCTCAGCCTCGCGAGTAGCTGGGATTACAGGCACACGCCACCATGCCCAGCTAAGTTTTTGTATTTTTAGTAGAGACGGGGTTTCACCATATTGACCAGGATGGTCTCGATCTCTTGACCTCGTGATCCACCCGCCTCGGTCTCCCAAAGTGCTGGGATTACAGGCTTGAGCCACCGCGCCCGGCCGTATGTCTTCTTTTGTAAAGTGTCTGTTCATATTCTTTGCCCACTTTTGAATGGGCTTGTTTTTTTCTTGTAAATCTGTTTTAGTTCTTTGTAAATTCTGGATATCAGCCCTTTGTCAGACAGGTAGACTGCAAAAATGTGTTCCCATTATTGGTTGCCAATTCACTCTAATGACTGTGGATCTTTTGCTATGCAGCAGCTGTGGAGTTTGATTAGGTCCCATATATCTATTTTGGCTTTTGTTGCCAATGCTTTTGGTGTTTTGGTCATGAAGTCCTTGCCTACGCCTATGTCCTGAATGGTTTTGCCTAGATTTTCTTCTGGGATTTTTATGGTGTTAGGTCTTATGGGTAAATCTTTAATCCATCTGGAGTTAATTTTAGTGTAAGGTGTCAGGAAGGGGTCCAGTTTCTGCTTTCTGCACATGGCTAGCCAGTTTTCCCAACACCATTTATTAAACAAGGAATCCTTTCCCCATTGCTTGGTGTGGTCAGGTTTGTCAGAGATCGGATGGTTGTAGATACATTGTGTTGCCTCCAAGGCCTCTGTTCTGTTCCATTGGTCTATATCTCTGTTTTGGAACCAGTACCATGCTGTTTTGATTATTGCAGCCTTATAGTATAGTTTGAAGTCCGGTAGTGTGATGCCTCCCACTTTGTTCTTTTTGCTTAGAATTGACTTGCCTATGTGGGCTCTCTTTTGGTTCTATATGAATGTTTAAGGTTTTTTTTTTTCCAGTTCTGTTAAGTAGGTCATTGGTAGCTTGTTGGGGATAGCGTTGAGTCTGTAAATTACTTTGGGCAGTATGGCCATTTTCCCGTATTGATTCTTCCTAACCATAAACATGGAATGTTTCTCCATCTGTTTGTGTCCTCTCTTATTTCATTGAGCAGTAATTTATAGTTCTCCTTGAAGAGGTCCTTTACATTCCTTGTTAGTTGTATTCGTAGGTATTTTTTTCTCTTTGTAGCAATTGTGAATGGCAGTTTGTTCTTGATTTGGCTCTCTTTAAGTCTGTTATTGGTGTATAGGAATGCTTATGATTTTTGCACATTGATTTTGTATCCTGAGACTTTGCTGAAGTTATTTATCTATCAGTTTCAGGAGATTTTGGGCTGAGACGGTGGGGTCTTCTAGATATACAATCATGTCATCTGCAAATAGAGACAATTTGACTTCCTCCTTTCCTATTTGAATATCTTTTTTTCTTTTTCTTGCCTGATTGCTCTGTCTACTAGATGGTTATGTGAGGTGGGTTGCTGAGGCACCTGTGACCTTGTACGCACTCAAACTGCATTCTCAGGAGGCTGTCCTTAGCGTTCCTTATCACACTCCCCATGCCACACCCTGTCCTGTTTTTAGGTGTAAGGAGTTTCATTCCCATGCACAAATCACATACACACAGTGCCTTAGTATTTTTTCATATGCAGACCTCAAATGCCACATACATAAGCTTGAATATGTTGCTTTGTACCCCCATACTTTGTGAGACCATGGTGGGTGGATCACTTGAGGTCAGGAGTTGAAAACCAGCCTAGCAAACAGGGTCAAATCCCGTCTCTACTAAAAATACAACACAATTAGCTGAATATGCTGGTGTGAGTCTGTAATTCCAGGTATTTGGAGGCTGAGAGTCCAGAAGGTGGAGATTGCAGTGAACCACAACACTGCACTCAAGCCTGGGCAACAGCAAAGTTCCATGTCAAAAAATTTTTCAGTAAATTATAGGAAGACTAAGCAGCCCCAGAGATAAGAATTCCTGGGATCCGCCGGGCTTGGTGGCTCACGCCTATAATCCCAGCACTTTGGGAGGCCGAGCTGGGTGGATCACGAGGTCAAGAGATCGAGACCATCCTGATCAACATGGTGAAACCCCGTCTCTACTAAAAATACAAAAATTAGCTGGGCATGGTGGCGCGTGCCTGTAGTCCCAGCTACTCAGGAGGCTGAGGCAGGAGAATTGCTTGAACCCAGGAGGCGGAGATTGCGGTGAGCCAAGATCATGCCATTGCACTCCAGCCTGGGTAATAAGTGAAACTCCATCTCAAAAAAAAAAAAAAAAAAAGAATTCCTGGGCTCATCGTCCCTTCTTATGGAGTGGTACATAACCTTCATTGAAGTGCCTCAATCTAACCAATCACGTTGCTGCTTGTGTTTAATGGAAAATGGTGATTCTGCTAAAGCTTTTCTTTTTCTATGAGCGTGAAAATGTGGAACGCTGATCCCATTCATTCGGAGTTGATATTTCCAGGTTGCTATCTTCAAGCTTCCTGTTTAAATAAACTCTACTTAATCATATATATATATGTATATATATAAATGTGTGTGTGTGTGTGTGTGTGTGTGTGTGCATTTTTTGATAGGGAAATTCAATTTTGTTGCCCAGGCTGGAGTGCAGTGGCACAGTCTCAGCTCACCACAACTTCTCCCTTCCACGTTCAACTGATTCTTCTGTCTCAACCTCTTAAGTAGCTGGCTCTACAGGTGAGTGCCACCACTGTTGGCGAATTTTTGTATCTTTAGTAGGGATGGGGTTTTACCGTGTCGGCCAGGCTGGTTTCACACTTCTGACCTCAGGTTATCTGCCTACCTCAGTCTCCCAGAGTGCTGGGATTATAGGCAAGAGTCACCACACTCAGCCTTATTTCTTTTGTGAAACAGAGTTTTATTCTTCTCGCCGAGACTGGCGTGCAGTGGAATGCTGGGATTACAGGCATGAGCCACCGCACCCAGGCTTATTTTTATTTATTTTATTTCTTTTTCTTTTTTTTTTTTTGAAACAAACTTTTGCTCTTGTTGCCCAGGGTAAAGTGCAGTGGCACAATCTAATATTTGTATTTTTAATATACATGGGGATTTGCCATGTTGGCCAATCACCATGTCTGGTCTCAAACTTCTGACCTCAAGTAATCTGTCCACTGTCCACTCCGAAATTGCTGGGATTAAAGGTGTGAGCCACTGCACCTGGCCCAAGCCTTCTTGTCTTTAAGTGATTATTGTGATAGCTGAGGACAATAGAAAATACCTAACATTTCAATTATTTTAAAAACTAAAACTTATTTCAAATGATGAAATCCACGAGCTACAGAATCCACGGGCTTATCCATCCTTGCACTCATGGATGGATAAGCACAAGGATGGTCTTTTTTTTTTTTTTCCTTTTTTTTGAGATGGAGTTTTGCTCTTGTTACCCAGGCGGGAGTGCAATGGCGTGATCTTGGCTCACCGCAACCTCCCCCTCCTGGATTCAGGCAGTTCTCCTGCCTCAGCCTCCTGAGTAGCTGGGATTACAGGCACGCACCACCATGCCCAGCTAACTTTTTTTTTGTATTTTTAGTAGAGACGGGGTTTCACCATTTTGACCAGAATGGTCTCGATCTCTTGACCTCGTGATCCACCCGCCTCGGCCTCCCAAAGTGCTGGGATTACAGGCTTGAACCACCGCGCCCGGCCTCAAGGATGGTCTTGAACTGACCTCAGTTGATCTGCCCACCTTGGCCTCCCAAAGTGCTGAGATTACAGGCATCAGCCACTGGGCCCGACCTTAAGTATGGTTTATTTATTCTTTTTTGAGATGGAGTAACCATCAATTGCCCAAGCTCAAGTGCCCTGATGTGATCTTGGCTCATAGCAACCTCCACCTCCTGGGTTCAAGCAATTATCCTACCTCAGCCTCCGAGTAGCTGGGACTACAGGCTGCACCACCATGCCCAGCTAAGTTTTTTGTATTTTTAGTAGAGATAGGGTTGCACCATGTTGACCAGGATGGTCTCCATCTCTTGACCTAATGATCCACCTGCCTTGGCCTCCCAAAGTGCTGGGATTATAGGTGTGAGCCACTGCGCCCGGCCTTACGGGGTTATATTCAAAGCTGAATCCCAGACATCTGAATTCAGGTGCTTGGGTTCACTTTTTTTTTTTTTTGAGACAGAGTTTCGCCCTTGTTACCCAGGCTGGAGTGCAATGGTGCAATCTCGGCTAACGGCAACCTCCGCCTCCTGGGTTCAGGCAATTCTCCCGCCTCAGCCTCCTGAGTAGCTGGGATTAAAGGCACGCAACACCATTTCCCAGCTAACTTTTTGTATCTTTAGTAGAGATGGCGTTTCACCATGTTGACCAGGATGGTCTCAATCTCTTGACCTCGTGATCCACCCGCCTTGGCCTCCCAAAGTGCTGGGATTACAGGCTTGAGCCTGCCCCCGGCCCACATTTTTATCTGTTTGATTTGTGGCCACTTTCCCAGAGTGTGTGTGAGGAAGTTCTCTCCAAGTCCAGATCTTTGCTCGTGGGACAGTGTGTTAGTTTATGGGCGAGGACATGGGAAGCCCATAGAAAACTGTTCAGCACATGAGAAGTGTTCAAAACTGTCAGTCATTGCTATTGCTATAATTAAGACAGTTGTTTGTTTTGCTTTTGTTTTGGAGATACACTCTTGCTCTGTCACCCAGGCTAGAGCTCAGTGGCATAATCTCAGCTCACTGCAACCTCCGCCTCCTGGATGCAAGGAATTCTCTTCCTCAGCCTCCCAGGTAGCTGGGATTACAGGCGCCTGCCACCATGCCTGGCTAATTTCTTTTTTTTTTTGGGACGGAGTTTTACTCTTGTTACCCAGGCTGGAGTGCAATGGCACAATCTCGGCTCACCACAACCTCCGCCTCCTGGGTTCAGGCAATTCTCCTGCCTCAGCCTCCTGAGTAGCTGGGATTACAGGCACGCGCCACCATGCCCAGCTATCTTTGTATTTTTAGTAGAGACGGGGTTTCACCATGTTGACCAGGATGATCTCTATCTATTGACCTCATGATCCACCCGCATCGGCCTCCCAAAGTGCTGGGATTACAGGCTTGAGCCTGCGCCCAGCCCACATTTTTATCTGTCTGGTTTGTGGCCACTTTCCCAGACTGTGTGTGAGGAAGTTCTCTCCAAGTCCAGATCTTTGCTCGTGGGACAGTGTGTTAGTTTATGGGCGAGGACTTGGGAAGCCCGTAGAAAACAGGCTTCACCTCGTCACCTTGTTGACCAGGATGGTCTTGATCTCTTGACCTCGTGATCCACCCACCTTAGCCTCCCAAAGTGCTGGGATTACAGGTGTGAGCCATCGCGCCCGGCCTGCCTGGCTAATTTTTATATTTTTAGTAGAGATGGGGTTTCACCACTTTGACCAGGAAGGTTTTGAACTGTCCTTGTGTGCCACGGCTCCTGGCAATCATAACAGTTTTTCTTTCAATCCTAACACCCTTCTACAGTTAGATCATGATAGTTTTTTGATTCTGAGTTTCATTTCTCTTTCTTTCTCTCTCTCTCTCCCTCTCACTCTCTTTTTGACAGACTCTCAATCTGTCACCCAGGTGTAGTGTAGTGGTACATTCTCAGCTCACTGCGACCTTTACCTCTCAAGTTCAAGCGATTGTCCTGCCTCCGCCTCACGAGTAGCTGGGGCTACAGCAGCTCACCACTATGCCCAGCTAATTCTCTGTATTTATACTAGAGACGGGGTTCCACTGTGTTAGTCAGTGTGGTGGTCTCAATCTTTTGACTTCATGATTCTTTCGCCTTGGCCTCCCAAAGTGTTGGGATTACAGGTATGAGCCACCATACCCAGACTTTTCTTTTTTTTTTTGAGACGGAGTTTTGCTGTTGTTACCCAGGCTGGGGTGCAATGGCGCGATCTTGGCTCACCGCAATTTCTGCCTCCTGGGTTCAGGCAATTCTCCTGCCTCAGCCTCCGGAGTAGCTGGGATTACAGGCATGCACCACCATGCCCAGCTAATTTTTGTATTTTTAGTAGAGACGGGGTTTCACCATGTTAACCAGGATGGTCTCGATCTCTTGACCTTGTGATCCACCCGCCTCGGCCTCCCAAAGTGCTGGGATTACCGGCATTAGCCACCGCGTCTGGCCAACTAAAATTAATTTCAATGGCAAGGAACTAGGGGGTGGGGATGTTGGGGAGGGATAACATGGGGAGAAATGCCAGATATAGATGAAGGTAGAATGGAGGCAGCAAACCACCTGGTTATTTATGCACCTATGCAACAACCCTACATGAACTGCACCTGTACCCTAGAACATAAAGTAAAATATTTAAAAAACAGCAATCAATTTTTCTGGATGCAATTACTGCTCAAGGTTCACTTCTCAGAGAGGTGCTATTTCCCAGATTGCTGAGTTGTTCCAGCTTCA